>BMAW01114921.1:279325-310565 GCA_019974015.1 Nephila pilipes | reverse complement strand
ATATAATATTCAATTTAACGATTTAACGCTTGCTTTAATTTTAATTACATGTAACTTCTATATATTCAATTTAGTAATTTATTATTTGCTTTCATTTTTATATCAGAAAAGTTTACTATTGTCCATATCTTTTTATTCCGTTTACTTTAATTCTTATATTTAATTGAATAATTTAACAATATTTATTAAAAATAACGCTTCTCGGGAGGCTGAATCTGTTCTTTGCCAAATTTTGTATAGAATTTTTCAATTTCGAAATCAAAAGAGCAAAAAAGGGGGAAAATTTTTTGATAAAAAAATGTCATTGTTAAAAGAAGTTAAAAGACCATGCTAATTAATATATTGATCTCGCAAAATATATTTTGAAGAATTTAAAATTATATACATATTAGAAATACGTGGTAGATCATATTTCAAACGGAAGACAAGTTCACACAATTAAAACGCTGGTTTCTTTGTGAACTAATCCAGGTTTATTGTAAGAAGTGCTGGCAAATACACTGTATTTCTTTTTTATGGGAACAATTAACCTACATAAAAATATAATTATCTCAAATCAAAGTTTACAAAATGATTTAACTATTCAATTCATAATATCACAGTAAAACAAACCATATATATATATATATATATATTTGTATATATGCAAATAGATGCACACTGTGGCTGATATACATACCATTTAAAGTAGGGGTCTAAGAGTGCATTCTAGAATATTGGTCGGTTGGTGGGCAGCATTAATTTTTTTAAGGTGAATATATATTCTTGGACATAGTTAACAGTACATATACATAATGTACAAAAAAATTTAATTCCAACAAAGTAATTTAACATTTAAAAATTATTAATATTCTTATGTAACATAAATAATTACTAAATCATGCATACAAAGTCTATGAAGAAAAAAATTCTTCATAAAAATTGTAAATTTTGTAGTCAATGTGATTTTTCATATTACATTTCATTGACCATTGCTTCGTAATTAGGAGAGCGATGATATCCCTGTTTATAAGCAAATCTATCTTCAAGGTGTTTATTTGTAAGTCATGATCTGTACTTTGAGTTTATGATATTCATTGTCAAAAACAATGATTCACATAAGTATGTGAAAATGAAAAACGATTTTATTTTATATGCTACTTTTTTCAAGATTGGAAATTGGTTCCTGTCAATTATATTGTAGAAATTCTCATATGATACAATAGATTTTAGGATAATGTGGTTCTGAAGATTCAAAATTTGTGGAACAAGCTCCGAAATGTTTGTGGCTAGTTCAGTTACATTTACTTGGTTAGTAAAAGGATTGACAAAAAAGATGACCATTGGCTCAGTGATATTAAGTTCTTAAAAGCTTTTTTCAAATTGGTCCTTCAAACTTATCATCTTTAACATTTGTGGAAAGTTGATAGTTTTCATGTAACAATATGTTTTATACCAGTTGTTTTAAAATTTTAGATCATACTTTTTGTATTTTCTCCAGGATATTATCTAATTATCCATAATTCAACAATTCATTTTTTTTTCTCTTCTGCACAACAGCTGGATGATGGCCGAAGTTTTGAAACAATTGCACGCTTTGATACTGAAGTGGAATTGACCTACTTCCGTAATGGTGGAATCCTGCAATACATGGTTCGTCAGATGTTAAAGAATGAATAAGCTATTAATGTTAGCATTGGATTACTGTTATACCTACCTTGTAATTCTTCAGTTATGGTGAGGGACTGCAGCACAACGTTGTATGTTGGGAAAATTCCTGATTTTTGTTTTTCAAATTTTAGACATCTATTTTGTTTCTTACTAAATAATAAAGGCTTTTTCTTATATGACAAATGTTCAAATTTTATGTAAGACAGAAAAGTGAATATATAAAAATTATTTGCATTAATATTGTGTTATGTTTTTTTTTTATATTTTTGAAGTACTGTACATTTGAAAGTGTTTGTCTTAATTTTTGTTATTTTTGAATTCTATTTTTAATATATAAATGAAGATTATGAGTTTGGTTTTGTGAGTTTTTTAAATTGGTTCAATTAATTAAATAACTTTATTTAATTAATTTAACAAAAAATTAAATAACTTTTTGATGCTAACCTTAATATTCTTTGCTAACTATTCATTATGTTTATAATTATGCTACAAAACATTCATTCAGTTCATCAAAAGTAATAATTACTATAATATAGATGTCCATACAATGCAATATTTACACTCTTAATGCAAACTCTATACAAGTAGAGTAATAATATGCAAATATTACGTAAATGGCTAAGTGTTAGAGAATTTGCCAGGTACATTTTATATTTTTTGAAAAAATGTAAACTCATAATTTACAATATAACAGTGCATATATTTTTTTTTTGAAAATTATTTTTGACTAAAATGTTACTCTCTTGAATAATAAAAATTTTCCAAAATTCAATTGATTAAAAATTTGAAAGTGTAATTTTATAAAAGGGTACTAAATTAAAGTGTGCTACATCTCCTATAAATAAACATGCACAAAACTAAGGCAGGAAACTTTAACAAGTCATGGGATTGAAACTCAAAAAGAAAGAATTCAATACTAAAAAATGAAGTAATTAAAACAATTATTAAGGAATGTTGCATGTTTTCCCCCCTTTACAACTTTAATTTGATATTAAATTAGAATTTCTTTTAATATCAAATCTTAAGTTTATTTTATTTTCAACATATTGCTTTTTTTTTTTTTTTTTAAATTCTTTTAGAACTTCATGAATTGTGAAAGGTTGTCACATTGGTTATTTAAATCAAAAATGAATATTTATATTATTGTTTAGCTCTTCAATGATTTCAGAAATTTTATATAATTTGTTGCCTGTCTGAATGATGAACTAATTTGTGATATGTTTTATTAGAAATTTTGATTTTTTTAAAAAACTCTCAGAGCATCAGATTTGTACTATTTTTTTAGAATGTATGCTGTCATAATAAAAGCTGCTGTTTATAATGTATAATTCTCTGTGATTAGCTATGTAAAAATGAGGGAAATAAATACTGTTTTCTATATAGCACTGTGTTTATTATTGTGAAATAATTTTTGAAGATATTTAGTCTTGGTGATGTGGAATTGATTTTTCTTTGTTTTAAACTGAATGTAGTGTGATATTAAAAAATTTTTGACAACTCCAACTCTGTTGCTGCATTAAAAATTGTCCCACCACTTGTTAATATTTTTTCAAGGCTACTGCTTCTTGTGCATGTGTACTAGTATGCATTTTAAATGCAACTATAAAGATATGCTTTGCAAACTTATGACAATTAAACTGAAGAAATTGACATGTTCAGGTTTTGCTTCTGTTTTGAAATTTCCTTGTTAGTTCTATTTCAGATAGATTTTCTTAACAAAATTCATTATAATTTGGCTATCTTTGTTTTGGTTTGGTAGCTGCGGGCTCATGGCTGGCAGTTCAAACCTTGAATGGCATGGTATGTTACAGGATACATACCATGCCTGATAATGCACTTTAAATTTTTCAAGGCTCAAAGTCCTCCTATTGGCCTGGTGTGGAAGTTAGAGGGAGGTGCCAACTCGGATGTCATTCTTGTCACTTGACTGAAATTCAAAACTACGAGGTACGTTGCCAGTAACTCTTGTGTTGCTCCTAGTGCAGCGTTAATAAAATCAATCAGTCATTTCTGGTTTGAGTGTTTTCTTGTGCTGCAGTATTGTTAGTGTCAGTTTTCTTGTCAGTGTTATCTAGAAGATTGTAATATATTACAATTGCTGGCAAATTTTTGATTCAAGCCACAATTAAATCAGAAAGATAAATAGGTTATATTATATAGAATGGCTGTACGCTTAATCTGTTATGGTCTTAAACTTCCTTCGAGTGATGTGGAAGTTGTCTTCTAACTATAATTACATTTTATGAAGTTTATCACTAGTTTAAAGTTCAGTATTTGTGGAAGGAAATTTTAAATTGTTTGATAAGCAGGCATCCATTGGAATAAATTTTCATAATTCAGTTATTTTATTGGGCTTTTATCTGCAAACAGTGTGTTCTGCTTAATTGCAGGGTTCTGCGATTCAAAATAAAAATTTGAAAAGAAAATTACATCTCTCACACTAATTGACTAGTGTTTATTAACTAAAAATATAAGTGTACATTTAGTTATCTTTCAGAATTAACCAAATACTTTTTCGTAGGCTGTTCAAGACACTATGTCAGCACAGATGTATATGCAAAACAAGCTCCAATTTTTTAATGCTTCTGCCAATGTATGAGCAAAATAGATTCACATTCATTGCAGAGCTTGTATGACTGTGATTACCTAAAGGTGAGAGCTACAGTTGTGTATTCCATGAAAAACTTTTTTAAAAATATATTTGGCAACAAAAGCAAAGCATAGAAAAATTAAATGCAGAATAGGAAATGTAACTGCAAGTAACATCGATTAAATGAGTTAAAACTTTGACGATTTGTGTAGAAAAAACGTATGTACACTCCAGTCACTAAATATGTAAATCTAGGTGACACCTAGAGGACAAGTTATATTGTTATTTAAGTAAATTACATTAATGTTATGTTAACATTTTTTAATTAAAAAATACAATTGTTTTTATATATAGTACTTATAACATTTTAATCTTCTTTTTAAGTATTATTTTTAAGTTAAGCTTTTCGAAGAATGGTATACGGGCATCATGACCCGAGGCACCTTAGTGATCTTTTTCTTTCCCATGGGGTTTATTGTCTTTGGTAAACACGGGTGACGCACTCCCGGGATACCTTAGCGATCCTTCTCTATTTTCGACCCTCCTTCTTGCCAACCACTTTTTATCTTTTTTTCAACTTCACGTCTAGACCACAGTTTAATCTTGTTTGGCGCAGCCTAGCCATATCTGGCTCTTGCACCAATAAACTTTACATTCACTCACTCACTCAAAGAATGGAATAAGGTTCGTCTGAGTTGACTAAGTGTAAAAACCATTTATTCCCCCTTGTGTTACATAGAAGTTAATCTGCTCTTTTGTGATTCTTCTAAAGGTAATTTATTTATGTGTCGGAATTGGGATTCTCTTTGGGTCTGTTTGATAGCAGTTTCAAATATGTTTTATTGTTTCCTTTGTTACATATAAATTTTACAAGTGCTAGGACAATTGCATTATTTGAGTTAGCTGTATTAACATTTTCATAATCAAATGTTTTCACATGAATTGTAGTTCCTGTAATGTAGATTGTAACATTGTTGAAACATTCATTTCTTAAACAAGTCAGAGTAAACAATGAAGTTATGATAAAAAAGACAGTTATTTAAATTACAGTTTAGTGTGTGAATTTGTAAAAAGAAAAAAAAAAGTTAGCTTTATAAAATTTGTATTGTTAAAATATATGGATAGCTTCAACTGTTGTAAAATGATTTTTAAGAGTGTTAATAACATTTGTTAATTAAAAGTATTATTTGAAATTATATATATATATTAGTTTCAGCTGTTACAAAAAAAAAAAAAAAAAAAGAAGTGAAAAACGTAAATTTGAGGAACACTATGCTTAAGATAATTGTATTCATGACTAACATTATTTTTCAGAAAAATTAGATTACAAATTAGAAAACATTTATTCTAAGAAAATGTTTTTCTTACAAATGTTTGAATATCAAGAATTAGTTTGTAAAATTTGAAAGGGAGATTTGATTTTATGCATTTAAAGTTCGGGTATTTCTATAAAAATATATTTTGAAATAAAAGTGTTTTAAAATCTTTTAACTACTGCATACTTATGAGAAATAGCGGTCGCCGCTTGTTTTTAGACGGTGTTGTTTCCGTCGAGTCTATGTAATAAACACGTGGCTCATTCCCGGTATACCTTAACAATCTTTGTCAACCAATTTTTAACTTCCCATTTTTTTTTTTTCTAACATCTAGATCGCAGATAGACATTATGTAGTGAAGCATAGCCAGATTTAGCTTTGGCTCTCATCGTCGTATTTTTTTTCTCAATCATTAGTTTTAAACCTATTTGGCTTGGTGGGGGAAATCCCCCACAATTACTTATTTGCTTTTTAAAAACAAACTGGCCTTTTACACCAAATTTGAATTTTCAACTTTTAACCTGTATTACTATTTTCTGTGTGCTACCTGTTTCAAATATTATATATTTTAATTTTTTTTAACAAATGTTTGGCGCAGCATAGCCTACCTTGGCTCTTGCGCCACAAAACCTCACAGACACTCACTTAGCTTTGGCTCCATGAACGTGTGTGGCGACGGACTCGCGGCTGTGGTTTTCTTCGAGTCGCGGATTCGAGTCTTGGTGCCATGACCCCAAGGCACCGAAGTGATCTGTTTCTTTCCCATGGGGCTTACTGTCTTTGGCAAACACGGGTTACCCTGGCGATCCTTCTCTACTTTCGACCCTCCTTCTTGTCAATCAATTGTCGTTTTTTGAATTTTTTCACATCCAGACCACAATTAATCTTGTTTTTCGCAGCATACCCACATCTGGCTCTAGCGCTAATAACATTCACTCACTCGAGTCTTGGTACCCCTATAGATCTTCCGTGTACCGCAGCTGTTGACGTTAAATTTACCCAAAGTCCTCCCGAGGCGTGGTGTGGAAGTTAGGAGATTGGAATGCCAACTGAGGTGTTGTCCTCGTCACTTGACTGAGGTTCAAAATTACGAGGTCCGTCGTCAATAGCCCTGGTGTTGCTTCTAGGGCGACGTTAATAAAAAACTTAACTAAACCAATCGCAGTCGAGTTGTAGGTTCGAGTCCTGATGTCACTAATGACCAGTCGCGAAGCGGGGCTGATGCTTGTTAAATATGTTGCTGTTCGCAATTACCACGTTGGTGTTTGAAGGTGTTAAACACCGCATGGAAGCAGATCGGACATCATTATTCCGAGTATATCAGTCGGTCATTTCTGTCTGAGACAGATTACAAATATATTGAATAGGGATCTGCCTGCAACTGTACCTTACGAACACATGGGACCCGTCCACCACACTTCTCTGAGAATCTGGCGCGGTGCATTTCGGACGTCATTTGTGAAGTTTTCATATTGCATGCGATCAGTTACTATTGGCTTTGCGGAGGAAGAAACCATTGCCCCAATTACTACTTCAGAATGTCATTCGTACTTTGCATCCATTGCTGAGCGCGACGTTAATATAAACTAAACTAAACTCCACCCATTGCAAAACATGCAACTTAGTCCATCTTTGCGGAGATTGTACGATGTTTGTCCGTCTGGAATTCGTCCAATCCCCGAATGGGTGCGTCATATGAAGGAGGAACTTCTACCTGGTGAGCATGTCCGAAAGTTAACATTTTTCCAGTTCCCTCCACCGTGGAATACTCTTCGGTTCCGGTATCTAAACCCTTTTGCTCAGTATAGCACCTCTTATCCAATTGTTTTCCAACGCTCATTTGTCTGTCATTGTAGTGAGTGTTTGCTAATTTTATTCCAAAAAACTGGGGCAGATCGGAAGAAGCTGAATACCCTGGCTGTTGTATCGTTTCTAATGACATCAGGCGCAGTTACTGGCTGGACACTTCTTGCTGTAACTATACTGTCTCGCCATTAATTGATCCTTTAGATTAGTCTACGAGTCCAGTTCTCGTAAGTTCGTTATATATACTGACAGCATGAGCGTCTTCATAACATATATAAATCTGGATCATCAGAGTCATCCTGTGGGGGCTGATGCCGCAGATATTGTTTGTAAGATATATAACGAGTGTTAATATGGAATTTTGTTGCATACCTATCCATGTAGGCATTATAGACGATGTACAAATGGACTCGGCTACACTATAAGCAATGAATCCTTTGGAGCTAGCAGTTCCGCTCCTTGAATTAAGACTTGTTGTTTTAAAAGCGATTAAAACGGCATGTCGGGAGTCGCGGAATCTTCAGACCCACAGCAAATTACTCCTAGAAATTCTCGTAATTGGAATTTGGCCTGATGTACCAGTACGAAGAGCGGATGTTAAATTCACAAGCCTTCGCATTGGGTTTACTCGTTTTACCCATTTTGTTATTATTTCGCATGAGATTTAACCAGTGTAAAAGAATAGTTCCTCTGTAACTCAAGATGTGGAAAGAGGTAACTTAAATGGGTAACCAGTGTCTGGGGATATAACCGGCACCTTACCCATGGGCAGTATATCAACGGACCTCAGGGGCTTGCCTTCTTTAGGTAGGTGCAGCATCATGAACCCCAGGCAACCTTGTGATCTTTTCCTTGCCTATAGTAAGAATGGATTTATTGTCTTTGGTAAACACGGGTGACGCGCCTTCGGTATATCCTAGCGATCCTTCTCTATTTTCGACTCTTCCTATTGTTAAACTTTTTATCTTTTTTCCATTTTTTTTTTCAAATGTCTCAACCACAGTTCCATCTTGTTTGGTTCAACATAGCCACATCTGGCTCTTGCGCCATTAAGTTTCACTTTCACTCACTCCCATTGGATTTATCTTTTAGTTGGCGAGTTCCTTCCTGTCGTGTCTTTCATGCACTATTCATCACATTTTACTTGACTGTCCAGTATTTCATCATCATCACCTTACATTTTATCATTCACCTGTTTAAACTTGTCTGATTTGATGGGGAAAAACCCCTCTCCTCAACTTGTTTGCATTTTATTTAAAATTGGATTTTTACATCAAATTTGAGGTTTTAATTTTTTTTTTCACTGTTTTTTAGCAATCTTTTCTTTTCTTTTTTTTTTTAAATTTTTTTTTTTTTACTTCGTTTTAAAAAAGTAGAATAAATAGTCTTATCAACATATGTTTGGCGCAGCATAGCCGGATTTGGCTCTTGTGGTATAAACCCACAACCACTCTCTCCCGATGGTGTGGAAGATTAAAGAGTGAAGCTCCAGCTCAAATGTTGCCCTCGTCACTTGACCGAGAAAAAAATTACAAGATTCGTCGCCAATAGCCTTTGCTTTAATTCTAAGAATGATGTTTATAAACAATCAATCAATCAAAAATTATTAAAAGTGACATTACAATTTTGTTTTGAGTAATTCCTTTCCTTTTATTTCTTGGCTTTATATATATATATATATATATATAAAGTGAAAAGTGTCAATAATATGTATGAGGGAAAAAATTGTAATTTTTTATACTTTCCTGAGAAATGATAACTAAATGTCTATTTACGATAGCTTAAATTATCTTCGATTCTGTTTTTCCACCTCTCTAAAACTTTTATTTTTAATAATCAGAAACAGAAACAAAGTAAAAACTGTTTTGGAAAAAATAATTAAAATATATATATATATGTTCAATAATTTCCCAAAATTAAAAGGCGATTTTTCAATCAAAATGGATCATACCAGCATGTTCGAAAACCTTTTAAAAAATTTATTCGAGAAATATACTCATATTCTTATATATAAATAAATATTCGTAAAAAGGTTTTACGCTTAAATGATTCAAAATATTCTCCCCTCCCCTCCCCCACTTTTTTTACTTCGTAATTCTTAATTAAAATACTATTTGAACATTACAACATTTGAAACAATATATTTTAGTAAAAAGCAATGAAATCTGAAAAAAGTACTATTATACTCAAAGCTATACTGCCCAGTTGCGGTTACAGAACTATAGAAACTTATGATGCTGGATTTGCGTTAATCGCCCTGTCATTGCGTTGACTCCTTGCTGCCAAACTATCTTTAAGAAGATTGTATTTACTTTTTGAAAAAAAAATTTAGAACAATTTATCGATGTAAAGTTTCACTTTTGTAATTTCTTATGGATTCATTTATGAATTATGTTACTTTAATTGAATACAATTGAAGAATGACTTTTATTCACTGCAAACTAAAATAAAACTCTACAAACTTAGCTTATTGGGACTACCACAATTCTATTTTTTCATATCGTCTTTTAGAATGTCAGTTATCCATTAATCATTACTAGAAATTTTATTAAAAGGCAGACCCCGACCAGTGTCCAGTTTCTCATTTTTTTTACTTTCCCCTCTAATTTTTCATAATTTGGCTTAGCTCCACAATAAGTAATGTTTCAAAATAAATGAAACATCTTTCCACAATATTTTTTGAAATACTGCCATTTCGACCCCTTACGGATAAACATTGCCCAAAAGCATTGAATTGAAATCATCTCAAATTTTTCATTTTTTTTTATTTATTTTTACAATTTCCTTCGTGAAGGTCCATTTATTTCGAATGGTCGAAGAAAATTTTACTAAAAATATTACTCCCTCATTTGGACAGATACAGAAACGAAAGAAATTAATCATCGAGATGGACTTCACTTGCCGTAGAAATTATGCATCCTCTTCGAAAACAATGAAGAATATTTTAGGGGTGGGAGTGAGATAGAAACTCTCCATCCCTAAATATACCCCATCAATCCATTCCTTCCCTCGACAGGATGGCCGTTAACATGGTTATGACCCTTCCGAAGTTTTTATAACCCCCCGGCAAAAAGAGGACCCCCTTATCCATTACGCGATTAAATTTGTTACCCTCTTCCTCCTTTTCTGGAAAAGATCTTCCCGTTGTGTGATGGCGGATATGGATCAGCCCCTGACAAATATAGAGATGAAAGAAGTGGGATTTTGTGGAGTGGGAGGGAGCTTTGTTTTGGGGTGGTTATGCACGAGGGGGTTGAGTGTGGGGAAGAGGCTATTTGCTGGGAGTTAGAGTTACTCTTAGCCCTGGCGGATTGTGGTACACTCGGGGGTAAAATTCTTTTTATTTGTCGAGTTCAGTGGAGCGAGAATAAACATTCATCCCTTCGCTCACAACAAAAATGCGCGGATAAACGCCCGTAATGCCACACGTGGCTCTCAGAATAATTTAATTTTTTTTTTTCATTTCTGGCTGACCGATTAATGAAGTATATATTGCAGTCGAATCTCTATTGCTTACATTTTCTTATTATTCTTATCTCCCAAATTGAGAGAGATAATCAGAAGTCTATTTTCCCTTTAATTTCTATAAACTAAATACCGAAGTGAGGCGCGAATGATGAACGTTAAATTTGTTTAGGTTCCTAAACCTCCCTTTGGCGTGATTTAGAGAGTGGATGCAAGCTCAGGTATTATCGTCGCCACTTGATAAGTCTCGTAACAGGGCTAATGCATCTTAAATTTGTAGTGGTTCCGAGTCATTCCTATGGCATGGCGTGGAAGTTTGAAGAGGGAGGTGTCGTCCTCGTCATTTGACTGAGACTCAAAATTACGATGTGTGTCATGATTCGCTTGGCGTGGAAGTTAGGAGAGGGAGGTGCCAGTTTAGGTGTCGTCACTTGATCGAGCTTCGAAGTTACGAGGTCAGCATCAATAGCCCTCGTGTTGCTTCTAGTGTGACAGTAAAACCAAACCAAACTGTCACAATTCGCTCTCGTCTTGATATAAGTACGACGTTAATAAATATTCAATAAACAAAACATTTCTAAAAAAATTTAGATAAGTAAAATATTAGTGTATCTGAACTTTTGTTGGACTTGACTTTCTTTCAGACTTAATTGAAATGTTAGGATTTTTTTCACTCAGGATATTAATCATATTTAAGACTTTTACTCCTTTTATTTTAAAACGAAATTCATTTTTTTAACGCTTGAAAAGAAAATTGCTTTTCATTGCTCAAGCCAACTCCATTTTTCTTTAATTGTCTTAAGTCTAAATTTTCTTTATCTATGATTACCTCTGTAGAATGTGTTATATCTATATAATCTATCTCTGTGTTATATCTATATACTTATACCTCTCAATAAGTGAAACCAATTCGACATTTGTTTAAATAGTTTTTACCCCCGTGAATATATACATAGTTACGGACATGAGATGACGCTTCCCAGCAATTGTTCTGTTATGAAGGAAAAGAGACGTTTACAGTCAGGCAAGTAAAGTTTCTGATTCTTTGTTACGGATTTGGTGACTTTGGTGACAAAGTGGAAGTTCCTTTCAAAACTGAAGGTGCTGAAAACTAAGCGAAATATCGACTGGGAAGAAAGTTACCGACTATCGTGAATTTTCCGTGTGACGTCACACCTGGTCAGAACAGGTACAAATACACCGGGCGTCAGTCATTGAGTCTGTCTTTGGATCGGCCTTGGAGATAGATCAGCCATCGTCTCTTGGAAGCGGATCTGCTGATGTATTGCCAGTACAAGCAGCGTGTATCTGCCGGAGATGGAAGAGCCTTCCCTCAAAGAGCAGAGTTTAACTGCTGAGGTTTGTCCGTAGTAAGAACTAATAAGTTGGTGAGCTAAATGTTGCTAATACAACTATGACTGTCAATAAAATGCTTTTTTGTTCTTGGATGTGTGACAACAATGTGTTTAAGTCCTTTCCCCCCTGCATGTGCTGTTATTGTCCAAGCTCTGTTAAATATGTGTCATCCTAAAGATTTGTGTATAAAGCATCATTTGTCGTTATCCTTTACCTTGGATTGCTTTCACTCCCAAACTCATAGAAAATGTTTGCAACAATATATAATTGTAAGGATTTAACTTAATTCCCATTAATTTCCCACTATAAAAATTTAATTTACTAAATTTACCCATTATCTCCTTTAAAAGATAATGTTCATTCGCATTTCCTGATCCCCTTCCAAAGTATCCTTTTATTTATTACGTCACGCGCTATTAAAACTGGTTAAATCCGCTTAAACCAATTATAAATCTGTCAAAACAATCCCTTCAAATTCCCTGTCTATTATGATATTTCCCCAGAAATCCCTCCATTCATACCACGTGCTTCTGACGTTTCATGGGAATTTTCCCTGGTATATAAAAGAAAACACAACAAAAAACGCGCTCTTCTCTTCTCTTCTTGCTGTCTTATGATGCAATAGCTTGAATCAAAAGACGTAGTGGAAATGGTCTCTCTCTCCGCTTAAAAAAAAGTTCTGTGAAAATTCAATACGCCTCGACTGTTATTTGATATTATGTTACATTTAAAAATATATATATATATATATATATATATATATATATATATATATATATACATACAAAGTTATGACTCAGAAGACGTCTAATTCTATAAATGTAAATGATTTAAAAAAAAGTATAATTAGTTATTTACAGGAAATATAACTTAAATAGTTTTATCTCTTACGAAAAAAATATTTCATTGATTAATCTTGCAGTAAAATAAATCATATTAAATATATTGATAAAAATGTTACGTAGAAAATACACGTAAGGGAAATAAAGAGCGTGGAATAATCTCAACTCGAGATTTTATTTTGTAAATTAATTCTAAAATAATAAAAGTATAATTTTACTTTAAATTCATTTGAACAATTACAAATAAGAGCAGTAAGATGCAAGAAATAGTAACAGGTATAATCAAAAATCTATCTCCAATTTACAGTTTTTCAAGAGGTGTATACATACGAAAATAATGCACTTCGCTTCAGTTCATGGTTCCCTGCTCAAGTTTTCGAAAATAAATATGGCTCGCAGATGAATTTATGTCGACCATGGAGGAATTTGATATGCGGATCGCTTAATAGGATGCGGAGAGTGAATGAATACAGGTTTATGGCACAAGAGTTAATTCTAGCTCTTGCGCTATTGCCAGAAAACGAGTACCGTGCAATATAACTAAACTAAAGGTCTTCAGCAAGGAGGACTTTCAATTAATAATTTGGCTCCTATTTACTTAAACTTTTTTTTTTAAATAAAAAACAATATAACTAAATGCTATTTTATTATTTATAGATAAATAATTGACCTTCTTATCTTTGAATTATAATAAGACTGCAAAAGTTGCCCTAAATAAACTTAGTTTTTCGAGTACCCCATTATCCTGGGCTTCTACAGTATTGTTTACAGAATTTAAAATGCTAGAATAAGTTTTACACATTGGCACTAGTTGCTTACTGGATGGTAACAAAAAGAACAGGAATAAATATCTTAAAAGATAATAGTTACATTTTAAGGGGCTCATATAATAACACTAATAGTTATGATGATGTGATAAGCACTGCTATACAACATCTTTGTCTCATATTGACATAAAAATTTAACAGTAAAATATAAATGGAAAAATATATAAAACGTTAAGTACAACAACAAAACACATTCCTTATTAATGAAGAAGTAAATTTACAGCACAATAAAAAATTATGATACAATAAATTTACTGGTACACAATTAGTCTTTGTTATCTAATGATCATTTGCTACTTCTAACATAGAAAGTGAATTTAAAGTTTATATGAGTCCTAAAACGAAAGCCTTTATTCAGTCTCTGAAAATAATATTGTTATGTTTCACCACCTAAATCATATTTAATACTGTCGTCTTGGAATTGTCATTCGCCCCCACACATGCAAATCTTATTTTAAAACGTTTTTACAACGTTTTTAAAACGATTTTCTGAATTTCACTTGGTATGTGTGTCATCAATTTTTCGATCGTTAATTTAACCAACTTCCCATCAAGCTAGAGCTTTGAAATTTTGGGAATCGTTCGTACTCGCCTAACAATGCAATATTTAGACGTTTGCGACAAGTTTTAACTCATATTTTCTTTAATAATGCAGTTTAGCCCAAATCACTTGGCGCAATTTGAATAATTGCCAAACTTGGCGAATTTTTTTTTTGGCTGAATGTTAAGTCCGCTTCGCGGACCAATTTAGCAACATTTGGCAAAATACCGCCAAATAATTCCTGTCTCCAAGAGTGGTTTGACTAAACTGTATTCCAACCATTTAATTTACCGGATTAATTAATTTTAGTTAGTTTTAACGTTGTTATATATTTCACTTGGTGTGTGTCTGTATGTATGTGTATCAGTGTGTCATCAAATTGTCTGTTGTTAATTTAACCAACTTCCCATCAAGCTAGAGCTCTGAAATTTTGGGAACCGTTCTTATTTGCCTAACAAAATGCAATATTTAGATATTTGCGACCAGTTTTAACTAATATTTTAATAATTTTTTTAATAAACTTTGCCACCATATAAAAACGTTGGTTTTTATTTCGAATTATTCTGTATTTCGCTTGGTGTGTGTGTGTGTCATCGAATTTTCGATCGTTAATTTAACTAACTTTCTGTCAAGCTAGAGCTCTGAAACCTTGGAAATCATTCGTACTCGCCTAACAATGCAATATTTAGACATTTGTGACATGTTTTAAATAATATTTTCTTTAATAATGCAGTTTAGCCTAACCACTTGGCGCGATTTTAAAAACTGGTACCAAACTTGGCGATTTTTTTTGGCTAAACCAGTCCGTAATACGGACCAGGGTAGCCGCATTTGGCAAAATACCGCCAAATAATTCTTGTTGCCAAGGGGGGGGGTTAAACTGCATTCCAGCCATTTAATTTATCGGATGAATTAATTAATTTTAGTTAGTTTTAACGTTTTTATGTATTTCACTTGGTGTGTGTCTGTATGTATGTGTATCAGTGTGTCATCAAATTTTCTATTATTAATTTAACCAACTTCGCATCAAGGTAGAGATCTGAAATTTTGGGAACCGTTCTTACTTGCCTAACAATGCAATATTTAGATATTTGCAACCAGTTTTAACTAATATTTCAATAATTTTCTTTAATAAACTTTGCCACCATATAAAACATTGTTTTTAAAAACATTGGGTTTTTTTTTATCTCGAATTATTTATCTCCGTATTTATTATCTCTTTGTTAAAAGCACTCAGTATCGGCTCTGTCCTACATATACATTTTGTTTTATTTTATTGCTGTATTCAAAATTCATGTTTCAACGTACTATTTGTATTGTAATCAAGTGATTGTTAATACATTTTTTTTCAATTTATTTTCATTATAACTTTATAAGCTCAACACTAATGTTATGAAAATCGCAATTTACTATATATCAAACGAAGACATTGATTAAGTACATAAAAATAAATATTATTTATACTTTTGCTTCAACTGCAAAATTCTCTAATATTTTCTAGTTAGTTTATTTCTAGGAACTTTCAGGGTATCATCTATACTTTTAATAGAGTATCATGAAGACTGTTCTCACTGGGTTTGATATAATATTAATTCAAAGGTGAAAAAATTGCAGGAAAGGTGTTAGGATTGTATTATAGATTCCCCCCGCTGCTGAAATTACCAAAGTTTAGGGAAAGTTTATTAGAGCCTTACAAAAAAAAAAAAAAAAAAAAAATCTTAATTTTAAAAGAAATCTTAATTTTGACTATTAGAAGGGTCATGTGATGTCTGATCTGTGAGCTGAAAATCATGTTGTAGAAAATAATGTCTCAATCTGTTAACTTGAACTATATCGGGTGGTTAATTTGAATATTGGTTTGGTTTATCGATTTCAAAAGTTACAGGGACAATTGGCTTAATATGGTGTAAGGACTTGTGCAAAAGGTGGTTTCCCGGTACAAAAATACATTTTTTTAGTTCCGGTAAAAAAAAACTAAATCAGCACCGTTATGAGTGAAAACAGGATTCCTATCACTTAGTTTGTTCAGGGATCTGGTTGTTAAAAATTGGTTTCAAACAATTTGCAGAAGTTTCGGAGGTAACACTCTTTGATGGAAATGTCCACTGTGTCACATGATCAACCACAACATGTAAATACTTCTTATAAGAGTTATTGTAGCCTAATCCACTCACATACGGTAGTTATCTATTGAAATTAATTCGAAAGGTTTAGTAACTTTGGGCAGATATTTAGGAAATTCAGATGAGGTTTTTTGTTATGTTTATATGTTTCATAATGCTTTACAAAATTAGATATATCAGAAATTATGTCTTCCTAATAATATATAGGCGAGATCAAAGACAGCATTTTCTTAACACTGGAAGTCCAAATTATCCGTGAGTTAAATGAATTAGTTTTCCCTCAATGAAAATGGAACTTCTGTTTTCATAAATCCCTATTTATATATGCGATATTTTTTTAAAAAGTTTATTTATAAAATTGTTTAATTTTATAATTTGGCACTAGATGAAGATGATGTTTTTATCATATAACTTCATTTTGATCCTAAAATTTTTTGGAATATTTAATATTGCCGATTTATAAATTTCAACGATTTTTAAATTATCAATTGGTAGCTGTGATATTTTGATTTTCACATTGGTTGTACTTTTAATTAATGACTTTTATCTGTTTGAATGGATTGTATTTTAGTAAATATTTTGCTTATTTTTATTAGAATATATTTTTAACTTTGAAAAATGTTTTTATTTTTGATTCATTTGATAAGTTACTAATATTTCTGTGAATTATGAAGAACAGGTAACCTCTGTATAATACGGTGGTTTTATAGCACGGATTCACTCTAACCCTCATCTGTCTAAGGAGCTCATTTATCAGAGAAATAAAACCAACGACATTAAATGGTCGTTGGAAAAAATATGGCCGGAGACAACTGAAAGTGAAAATTTGATCGAGACAGCAGAAAACAGAAGGGATGCAGTCGTAGAAATTGCTAAGTCTCTGGGAGCGAAAGGTTTTGAAGATATGACTGCACAAAGTATCCAAGAATTGCTGGTGGAAGAAGAAATTGATGATCAGATTTGGTGGAAAAGATATCTGGAATCCATGATAACTCGGAGGATGATAGCATAGGGGAAGGCTTAAAGAAAGGCCTAGACTTAGCCGAATTGTTAGAGGCATATTTCTGAAATGAAGATCCTTCAAATGAAAGGAGCACAAAATTTAAAGAACTTCATAAGTGCTTAGCATTTTATAAGAAAATTTAAATAAATTTTAAAATAAAAGACAGCAATATAAAATACCAATTTTTCTCTCTTTTTTTTTTTGTAAAAGATTGGGTATGGATATGAATATAACGTAGAAAAATGGGCAGAGGGGGAAGATATCTGGTCAAACAGAAAACGCTTTCGGTTAATAATGCTTAGTGATGACGAAGAAAGCATTGTTTTGTGAATTTTATTATGTATTACTCTGAAGAAAATTTTAACACAGTTGTTTATCATTATGAAAATATAATAGCTATAATAGCATGTATTTTTTATTTTTGGGTCCAAATTGCCAATTTCTTACTGGTTCTCCGTTTTGTGTAACACTGATTCGCAAAAACGGCAGTTTCTTTGAACGTAACTCCGTGTTATCCGGGGGTTACTTGTATTATTTTAGTTCTAAATAAAAAAAAACAACTTTTCAGTGGTGTTTATAAATAATAATTTACACACACACACACACACACACACACACACACACACACCATCGTACAGCAATTTAGCGATTGCTTTTTTTGATAAATGCCGTAGGATCTCAAAGCTTTATTTGTAAGCCTTTGATTTTTTTTCAGAATCTTATATGTAAAGGAAAAAAAAATCTTTCGTAAGTCTGTTAATATTGGTTTACTTTCCTTTTTTCGCTATTTACTTGTGTGCGTGCGTGACTTTTTTTGCCGATTAATTCTTTCGTAAACTATTGCTTAACTTTTAAACATATGTTCGGTGTCCCGTTAAAGAAATATATAGATTCTATCTCCTCAGATAAATGGTGGAAATTAACAACTATTGTCGTAAGTTTCGGCTTAGAAAAAAATAAAAATTATCTCGAAGGAATCAGATAATATATTTTTGATGACTCGCCATATTTTTCTGCTTTTTTTTTTAAAAAAAATTGATATCAACATTAAAAATCATCAATTAAAATGATTAATCAAAATTTTTTATAGCTACCTTTCCCAGTTAAATCAGTTTATTCACATTCGAGAATTTTAGCGGATGAACAGTATATATAAACACAGACAAAAAAAAAATTATTTTTTAATTTTGATAGTAAAGTTATATCAAGCAAATGAACATACACTTTGAATTCTTTATTAAAATGTTTTATACTTATTTCAATGCTGCAAAATTTTTTCTCGCTAATATTTCTTTTTTCACTGGTTGCTTAAAATAAGTTTTAAAAAGGATATTGCTGTGTTCATTATTGTGATAGGTGGAGGAACGACTTATATATTTGAATCACAGTAATTTTAGTAAAAGTGTTTCTAATTTTCTAAAATAGATGGCGTTGCTATTCTATGTTGTGAAAAGTATTATCTTAAAATCGATATCGAAGAGGAGTAGCAGAAAGATGCTACAAAGGTTCCAGATTGCTAAGTCAAGCAAGACAGAGCAGAGGCAGAAGTATTTTTGTGAGAAAGCAGTACAAGTGTACAATGCACCAAAACATCTAGATAATATTGCAAAATCGACAATATTTTTGAAAACAAATTTAATAAAAACAACTTGATTAACAAAAATCACACACCCTTTAATCAGGATATATCTAACAAGGATGCAGTTGATCTTAGGTAAAACAATGACCAAAATCTCATTTTTTTTTTGTATGACGGAAACAGTTTTAATGTGGAAAGTTCATAATAAATTATTTAAATTTTAGCGATTCGATAAAGAATTCCGTTTTAAATGGACATGATAACTGTCTGATAAGGAAGTTATATATTAATAAAATATCCAATTTTTTACAGAACAAAATGCTACGGTTTCTATATCCTGACCTTCTTTTGTGCGGTACACTTACGTTACAAGATAAGCTTAGGGCAACGAACCTTTTTGAAATCAAGGGTGCGCAGAAAAAAAAAAAAGACATTGCTCTTAAAAACATAATCGGATTCTGTTTACTCAAGGTAATCAGGATCCTAGGCTACAAAACCGCGAATTTCAGTATTAATATAAATTTAGTTACAATATAAATTCCTACACCAATATGAATTTTCTGCGTTATGTTTACTCTCTTTCCTCACAATTTTTAATTATTACAGAAATCACTTATGCAAGAAAAAAACTTTATAACTTTTAAGATTTGACCAACACGAAATGGTTGAATGTTCAGCCAATCTCACAGACTTCGAGATCTTGAATACAATCTCTCACCACAAAAAAATCATAACAGGAGCTCTTCACTTCCCGAGAAATAGTTGTTCATGTTCCAATCAAAATATTCTAATTCGAAAAAGATAAATAAAAAGTATTAAAATGGTCGACATTCTCTTAGATCCAAACTTTAAATGTACGAACTCAAAGATAACCTTTGGGTTATAACCTTATAACCTTTAGTTATACAGGAGAAAACCTTTGGTTATAACCTGTATGACCAAAGGTTATATCTTGTTTGATATCTTCTGTCTCTTATGATGGAAATCACAGTCTGCAATTTACGGTCGAGGGACTTCTTAGTTCTTGTTTCCTAAAAGATTCCTACACTACCCCTGCGTTTTTTTCTTTATTCGTTTTCAAATGCGCACGCACCATTTGACATATTTCGTTCTCATGTTTCTAATTTCTCTCATTTGGAGTATTCGCTTGCAAGTGCAAACTGGAACTCTATGGAATGTTTATCCCGCGACATATAAACAAAAAGAAGAAAAAAGTATTAATGTCTCTATTAACAGCAAGTCCTGATGTCTTCTAAAAATAGATTAATTGGAATTTCATAAAAAGGGAGCCATGGTAAAATCACGAGTTTGGAGTAATTGTTAGTTAATCGAATCAGTTGTTAGCTCCATAATTGAAGAAAGGAAAAAAAAAAAAAAAAAAACGGAATCGTGAGTCGGTTTCATTGTGGGTGCCAGAGTTTTGCCTCCTCGTGCTCCAAAGAGTTACTTTTATAAAAAAAATAAAACCCTGATTTTGATTAGTGAAAGCATATTTATTTAAAAACCACTTAAAATTACAACACTTTAAGTATTCTGATGTTTAACGCAATTCATGCGCTTGCGGAACATGGATCGATTTTAGCAAAATAGGGACGGATATGTGATAAAATCAAATTGCGTAGGCTCTAGGTTTTATTTATTTATTTTTTAATATTAAAGGACATAGCATCCTAAAAATGACAAAAATATATATAAAAAAAAGTTACTTTAATTTAATTGTGTGACGATTTCAAATATATGTACAAGATTTCACTGGCCCGAGTGCATTATTTAGCTGGATTTTTTTTTTTAAAAAAACTTTCTTTAACAATGTGAAAGTCATTTCTTTGATTTTTAAAATTTTAACTGCTTTTTCTAACCTTTTTATCTTTCGTGCTGGCCATGCATTTAAAATGTTAAGAGGGCTTTTTTTTTTTTTTGTAACCAATTTGAAATTTTTAGAATTTTTCTTGTTGTTCTGCATAATATCTTTAATTATTCTGTGCATGGAGAGAGAATTTAGGTTAATTGTTATTTTTTTTTTTAAAAAAATTAACTATTGTTATTTTTTTTATCGCTTTTCGTTAAGTACGATATATTTTTTTGTTTGTTAAACTACGAATAACACTTACGCAATCGATGCCCTGCTCAGAAATGCGAAAACAATTTCTGATAAATTGAGAAAAATTTGTTTGAAATATTAAAATTTGTAGAAATAATAAAAACGCTAAAATACTGAAATATGTTAAAAAAAAATTCAAATTTAAAATAATTGTTTGTTTGAAAAGGATGTTTTTCCTTCTGAAATTCACATTTTACGTGCGAACCAAACATGATGAATATAATTCTTTCTTATAAATACATAATTTTAAAAAATTATTCACAGCTTATCGTGATCCCTTAACCATCTTTGAAAAACCTGCTTTGAAAATATTTTCAGAAGTATTAGTATTTGCTGAATACAATCCCTTGTAAAAATTGTTTTACATTACATTGATTTTTCTTTTGCGCATTTCTTAACTGCGCCTTTGATTTTCTTGCAGAACATTAGTCTATTATGGACCACAGATTGAGATTTGATCTACGTAACACTAACCACTTCGCAGTTTTGCCAGTATCTCATACGAATAGTGTTTTTTAGTGCGTAGGGTGATATAGACATCACACTTTCAAAGCTCACGTTTCTTATTATGACGTATAATTTAATCAAATTTACATTTTGATTCACAGATGGTATTACTGATCCGTAGACCAGAGGTCTTCAAACTGAGTTCCCTAGAACTTTGACAGGGTTTCCGCAAGAAATCACTCTTTGTTTAATCAAAGTGTCAAAATTTTAGTAAAATTTTAATTTTTTATAAAAAAAATCGAATTCTTAAAGGAAGTTTGATAGTGAAATTAAACATAAACACATTTTATGGATAAAATAAAATCATAAATTTTGCAAGAGTCACGTGCTTCAAATACATTAACCGAGACACATTAGGTCACATATCAGTCTCCGTTCTTTGCTCAGGTGAAGAATCGCTCGCTTATTTGTTCACTTATTTAACTATTTTCGAGGTATAAAGTAAAATTGACGGCATTCTTTTAAAACTGAAATTTCGGGCAGACTGCATTTCGAAAGATACTATTGAATGCTATCCTAATTTGCATAATATTTTAGTAGATGGTAACGATAATCCCGATAAGAAATGCAAAAATTAGTTTGGTCCAACAATTATCAGATCTGCAAAAAACATTTCTTGAATACTTTCTTATTAAAAGAGAAAAATTATCTTGGATTCAAACTCCTTCTCGAGACAGTGACACCAACAAACTCCCAATAAAAGAAAGAGAACAACAGATTGATCTATCGATCGACTCTCAAATGAAACAAACTTTTAATCAGGTTGATATTATGCATATTTGGATTGACATTAGAAAAAGAATATCCTGAAATTTCCAAAAGGGCCATGAAACGTCTAATGTCGTATGATTCAACCTATGTATGAGAAAATCGGGAAAACAGATTGGATGCTGAAGAAGACATTAGGTTGCAGATTTCAACAATTATTCCAGACGAAAAAATACTTTGCAATAAAAAAAAAAAAAAAAAAAAAAAAAAATCGCACCCAAGCCATTAAAAATTTTTTTTTTTAATAATTTGTTACAATTTAAAATATGGTTGCTTTTGTTTATTATACGTAGAATATATTTTATACACCCCAAAATACCCATTAGTTACCTTATCATTCATTATTTTATTGAGACGTTTGTATTGTGATAAAATAGAAATGCAATAATAATTGTATAAATTTGAGTAGGATAAAAAGCTTTGATATCATATTTTTTTCTCTCTCTTTCATCAAGGGGTTTCTTCAAGAAAAAAGTAAGCTCAAAATGTTCCCCGAAGTTCAAAAGTTTGAATACTTCTGCAGTAGACGAAGCTTTTTTTTTTTTTTGTGCTTTGATTCGTTGAAAAACATGGTTTTGCTTGAGTAGTGTATATAATAGTTCGTCAAAATTTCACTAGGCATTAAGCTCTAAAGAAAATTATATTATTTTTATTAGATTGTTATGAAAAATTAATGTCTGATCCTTCAAGTTTTATTTCACTCAGTGCACATTCTTAAATTTTTGAGAGAACCGAACAGGGATGATTCTGACAATAGTAGCAGTGATTGTGAAAGCACTGATCACAGCGACTATGACTATTTGCTGTGCCAGTTCGAAAACGCTTCACAGATTGTTACATATAATCCGATGATGATGAAATATGTTATGATGATTTCGAAACATTAGTACGTTTTACGAAATGGATGTAAAAAAATCCTTCAACTGTTTGATTAAGGTTTCCTTTTCTTGGCACTCCATCCATTTACATAATAATTCATTCATTGTTTAAAATGTCAAGTTATGGAAAATAAGTTTACTTTTCATACCTTCATATAATACCATAACAGTTGATTGTTATGGGATTATCATTATCCCATAACAACCAACTGTTATGGGATAATGATAATTTTTATAATTCAATAAACATACTTAATTCTGGGGCAATAAATAAGTATTTACACATATTTCTCTTATAAATGCAAGTTAACCATTTCGGCAATAACACGAATATATATTTTAGGCATCGGCTTTTTGAAATTTCTTGAACTGCTAAAT
The DNA here is from genome assembly GCA_019974015.1 of Nephila pilipes. Taxonomy (NCBI): domain Eukaryota; kingdom Metazoa; phylum Arthropoda; class Arachnida; order Araneae; family Nephilidae; genus Nephila; species Nephila pilipes. The sequence continues at coordinate 286,835 of BMAW01114921.1, read as the reverse complement.
GTTTGACGTAGAGTTTTGTGCAAATTTCCTTCCAAACGACCTCGCCTGCGCGAAATCGCAATTCCCTCTTTTCTGCCTCCCAAGGAGTTGATGTATTCCCTGTTCAGCATCTTTCAACTGAATAATGGATGGCATTCTCTGCGTCTCCCCCTATCCTTCCGGATCTTTTGCTTCAGGGAGACAACTCAACTCATCATTCAGAGAGACGAGTCAGCGTCCGGACTTAATCCGTGACGGCCCAGTCCGGCACGGCTGCATAATGCGTCTGCCAGAACAAAGGCGACGTGGCGTGTTTATGTTGTGGGAACGAAATGGTATGGGTCCCCTCGTCATGTACTTAGGACACCCCCTCTTGCCTTATATTTGAATGGGCTCCCATCAGTGTGAGAATAGGAGGTGGAGCTTTATTAATATGTTTTCGAAGTTTTCTGTAGTTTCGTTGCCCTAATTGTTTCGGTCTAATGTGTGCAAGAATGTGCTGAAATGGAATACTCTAAATGGGTCTCTAATGAGGCTAAAATAGGGGATGAGTTTCCTTTTATTCCACTGTCGAAATTTCGAGCACGGTGGAGAGATTTAAAGCTGGTTCAAAATGATGAATTGCGGCTCGTTTGTAGGATATTAGGAAAATGACAAATCGTTTGGTTCTTCCAACTAATTGGCAAAGTCTCTGATGACATTTTAATCCGTATTCAGAAGGCTGGTCTCGAATGTTTATAAAATTCAATTAATAATTTTTTTAGAATCCTTGATTATTTCAAGAATTTTCAAAAAATAAAAGTAATTTGTTGTGTTCAAACAAACGATGGATCATTCATACTTTGTGAATCACGGAAGTTGATGAAATATTAGAGTGAATGCCATGTCAAAAAAATATCTCACTGAAAATCACGAGTGAAAATTTGATTTATTGACTAATTTTCATAATTTATCCGTCTAATTCTAAGTTTAATAAATTATGGTAAACTAATGAATGTAACACATCAATCAATAACTCCCGAGACTAACAATGAAAACAACATTTTTTTTGCAAAATTTTTTTTTATTCATCAACATAACACCTTTTGTTAATCACCTTTTAGGGTGATACAATCGTTCCAACGCTTTTCCAAATCTTTTTTTTTTCGCAAGAAATCTTTTTTGTTGCGAGTAAATAGCGATAAACAGCTTTCTGAATCATCGACTCGTTGCTGTTTTTGTTCCATCGAAAGCAATCGCGGCACCCACTTGGAAAAAACCTTTTTCATGCTCCATTTTTCATGAAGGATAGTAAATACACTTCCATATGATATCTGTGTCATCTCAGCAATCTCACGGAGCTTCACTTTACGATCTTTCATTATAATTTTTGTCACTTCACTCACATTTTCCGGTGTAACGGCTTCCACAAGTCTACCGAGCGTTCCGCTTCATTTGTGTCGGTACGACCACGTTTAAACTCGGCAAACCACCGACAAATCGTTGCTTTTGATGGACAAGAGTCCGGGTAACATTTTTCAATCCATTGTTTCGCTTGCACGGTGTTTTTACCCATTAAAAAACAATGTTTTATCAGAACACGAAACTCGGTTTTTTCCATTTTTTAAACAAACTACAAAACGACTTTACTCCAACCTCGATAACTCAGCTGTTTCTGGTCCGATCGACTTAAAATTTTGACACGTTTCAAGCAAAGGTTCGTACTCTAGAAAGACCTGGTTACTGGTTTACTACGAGCGCCATCTCTGGGTTAGCCACGGGAGTTATTGATTGATGTGTTACATTTGCTGACACATGAGTTTCATTCCAGGTACTTTTATCAAGAAATTTAACTGAAATTATTTCTTTTTTTCTTAAATGAATAAAGTTTTACCTAGGAGTTATACCATCTTAAATTATATAAAAAATTATTTGAAAGAGGAAATGTGATCGATCTGAATATTTGAATCATTTATATTTTTTTTAAATATTTTTTTTAATATGAAGTAATTTTCTATTGTAAAGCACAAAACTGTCAATTTTCTTTTAAACTGCTCTTTTATGCAACAAATTATTCTGCGTCTCTCTCAACCTCGTTATTTCAATATCAATACCTTAAAAACGGTAATAAAGGTTTGAGTTTGAACTAGTAACTAAAATGATTAAAATCTAATACACACTTCTATATTGCCTTACTTTATGTCAACTCTCTTGAACAATTAACTAAAATAAATATACTATTCCGAAAAAAAAAACCCTAATCTTTCTTTTGCCACTCAACGAAGGAAAAAAAAAAATATCATCCTATTCATTTTCGATAAATATCATCTGCACCTTACAGAAAAAGTCAAGCTTGTGAAAATCGGCTCAAAACAGATTTCGTCTGCGTTATTCACAAATAGTTAAAGCCTGATATCTGTCAAGAATTATTTTTGTAGAGATTTAACATTAATTAAACTAATCAAATTAAATTTTTACTGTACGCATTAATTTATAAAAGAAAGTAATTAATTGATAGGAAAGAAGAAAAAGACAAAAAAAGTATTAGAATTTTGTTTAGATAAAAAATTTTTTCTAAAGTTTATATAAGTTAACTTTTGTTGGAGGATTCTCATGTATCTCAACGGATTAAGATGGAACTTGTTTTGGAAGGCAATTAGATGAACGATACACAGCCAAAACAGATAGAAAAAGTCAATTTATGTGATTAATGACATTTCTATAAATATACACTTGAAACAAATCTACTCTTATCTTGCCTTAAGGTTTGATTAATGTCAAAATACATGAAATATGTTGTTTGTTTCCTGTCCTAAGCGAACAAAACTTGCTCCATCGGTTTCTAGTTAGACAACGAAAATTTATTTATATGTTTTGGTTAACCTAGTTTCGTTATGTCAAAAAACATTTATATTTCTTTTACGGAAAAATAAAGAAAAGAATAAATGGAATATTGTAAACTGATAAAAGAATGTTTTGAAAAAACTCGTGGAAAATTAAAAAAAAAATTATGATTGTATAAAATAATAGTGTAATAATTAAATGCTCTGAAATTGCTAATATTCTTACTCTAAATATTTCTTATCATGATTCTTTTTCATAAATACGTTAAAAACATTTATTATTTTTTGCCAAGTAGATTGAAATATTCGCTTACACTCTAAATTAATTGAAAAAGTCTATATTTTAATAAACTGCTAAATAATGTTCTTTTTATGCCCCTGATAAGGCCCACAAAAGTAGTGAAAAAGCTCTGCATTGTAGAAACGTGCAATATATTACACATTCGTAAGCGTCATCGAATCTTATTATAATACGCGTATGTTATTTCTGATAAGCTGTTTTGGATTATTATTATAAATGATGTTTTATTTTTAATTCTGCTATTTCTTTCGCGGTAAGTAAGTCTTATAACGAACTAGATTCGTAATTTATTTTAGAACCACCGAGATGCAATAAGTAATCAGTCAAAGAACATCTTTGATTTTATTCTATCAAAGAATAATCAAAACCTTAATTACTAATGTGAAGTGTTTACTTAATTACATCTGTAATCAACAGTATAATTGAGAACTCTACTTATCTTAATAACAGGAAATAATAGGGTCGAATAGTCTGGATCCGAGTTCAGTCTATTTCTCGAAACGGAATCCGAACCATGTGATCATTCTTAGAAAATCACTTCACACTTGCTCACTGTTATATAGTGCGCTCATCAACCACGCTAATTCCTCTATCTCCTCTTATCTCTAAACTCTTAAATATTTACAATAACTCTCCATAGGATTCATTGCACTTGTTTTTTCGTTTTGATAATTTACATAAGTCACGGTTATTTCACAAGATAAGGATCTCAATTTAAATGATATAGTAAATTAGCTGCAAAGGTTAATTAAAGAGAATAGCTCGAGAGAATCCGCTACAGATTTTATTTATGTAAAAGTAAAGCGAATGAGTAGATTGATGGGTAGTATATTAATTTCGCACTCAGAAACAACTCGCAGGCCACTGACGTTGAACCTCATAGTTTTGAGTTACATTGAAGGGACTAGGATGCCCCTGAGTATTTCACTCTTCTAACTTCTACACCACGCTAACATGAAGATTTAGAGCTCCCACAAAGGACTCGAGTATACAGCCATATGGAAACAATGCCGACCGGTGGTCAATTTTAATTATGTGAGAGTATGTTAAACTTGTTGTCAAGGTTACCAGATTCATTACAGAGTACCTTCGAGTTGTGGCGAGGTGCGGAGAGTTAGGAGGAGCAACCTGAACTCGTTATTTATATAAGGAGACGTAATCGCTCGATAAAGATCAGTTCCAAAAATATATAAGCAATTTATTTGATGTAGAACAAATAATATTAGAATCAGATAGTTAGAATAAATGATATCATCTAATCGCGTCTTTAACCAAAAACTATAACTAAAAATTCTGCTGAAGAAATGACGTTTCGATTGGTTCTTAGGGAGAATGAAGAGTGAAAAAGGCACGTTTGATACTGAAACAATTAAAGTAATATGAAATTCTGAAAAAAATTGCTCAGGTCTCTCAAATCTCTGCTGTGGTATAGCTCCAAGTGTTTCTTTAAAATTTCTTTATCATTGCATCATATGGATGCATCGTATGATCGTCTTTCTTACTACAATCTTGATAATGCTTTTTAATGTAAAATACCATTCACTAATGAATTTTCTTTAATTATGAAAAAGGGGGAGTATATTTTCATAGAGATGTAGAAAAAATTTTCATAATTGTTTTCGATGTACGAATATTGGATTTCTAAACTCTACTGTTCAAGTTCAACAGAATCTATTTAAGTTTAAATTAGCCCGCCGTAAGTTCTTTTAAAAAAGGAAAATCATATTAATTTCTAACGCATGGATTTCTACATAACTATCCAATACTTCGATGATAAAAGATATATATATATATATATATATATATATATATATATATATATATATACTGAAAATTTATGAAAGAATAATTTCAAATATTTAAAAAGACAAAAATCCAGAAAGAAATGTAAAAATGAAAGAAAAATAAATGATATGGAACCCAGCAAGTCAAAAAGCAATTTCGGGCTGAGGACCGAATAAGCGGGGTCAAACTAGTTTAATGGTACCTACCTTCCCCCTTTGCGACTTGGTAGGCTGAATTGGGAAATCCAAATTACAAAAGAGTTCAATGATTAAAAAATGCAAAAAAGTTCAGTGATAAAATCTACAAAAATAAATCTATAATTCTAAAAATTATCAACAAATCAAAATATAGAAATTACTTACAAAAATTCAAAGAAATAAAGATTCAAATATGTGAGTAGTAAGACGGAATTTTCTTTAAGCTTCAAGATGTATGTCACATACTCAAAATGAAAAAAATATAACACATCATCACCATATAAATTGAAAAAAGATTTAAATCATTGTTTGATTGGTAATAAAATGTAAAAGGATGCAAACAATTGGTTGGTAATAAGTTGTATGGCAAAGGAGTATAATGGTCCAGAGAGTGAGTAAAAATGTAAGCTGTGTAAATGTAAATAAATAAATAAATTCTTCACGACTAGATCACTAACAAGCCGACTTTGTGGACCTAGTGTTGTGTGGTGGATTTGAAAATGGATCACGATTCGCAAAGATGTTTAATATATTTGTGATGTATATAAGTATTTAAGAAATTTATTGGATAATCATGATCTAAACAGTTGTTGAAGAATTTTTTAATGTTATTAAACTTGTCTATTTTATGTGTGGTTAATTTGTTATTATGTAATAAAAAGCCTAATAAAATATTCCTATAAATAGATCTGTGTAGATTACTGTTCCAAAAAGGAATTTTGATTGCATGGAATTCGAATCTCTCTCTTTTATCATAAATATTACTAATTAGTCTATTGTCAACAATTTGCAAATCAAGATCTATAAATTCTACTGTATTAGAATTAAGATTAGTTTTTAATAATTTGAGATAATTAGGGTAAAACGAAACATTTGGTTTAAATTCCCCAGTTATATTATAATATGTTATGTGATATAGTTATATTATAATAGATATTATAATATGTTATGTGATTATCATAATTACATTTAGTTTGCTTGAGGTGCATTTATATTGCCAAAATATATTTAATTCAATAGTTTATCGTCTGCTTTTATTTTAATATCCGAATAGAATATTTTTGTATATATTAATAATTTATCGTTTGTTCCTGTTTTAATATTTAATTTAAGGTTCCCGCCTATTCGCCATTTTGATTTCGTGGACGTAAATTAATCCTACGGAATTTCGACCTTTGCTCTCAAATCTTTACTATTTGATCTATTTGAATGCAATCAAGTGCATCTGAAAGAGTAAAAAATAATGAATGCTTCTGCCGAATTATTTTCCCCCTCCGATTTATAAAAATATTTTCACCCCAATTTTAATGATTCGCGTGCGAGTTTTTCTGGTCTTTAAAAAATATTTTTAAATATTTTTAAGAATTGGAGGGAAAAAGTAATTCCGCAGAAGTATTCATTATTTTTTGTTCTTTCAGAAGCACTTCATTGCTTTCAAATGGATCAAAAAGTAAAGATGTGAGAATTAAAGTCGAATTTCCACAGGATTAACATTACGTCCCCGAAATCAAATGACGGGAGCCTTTATAATTCATTTTTATGGCAAAATCGACAGTTTTAATTTTTTTTTGTCAACATGGGCGACATTTTTATGTTTTAGAATATTCTGTTTGTGATAATGGGAAAAAAAAAAAAAAAAATTGATAACGATTTATAATCTCTGGTCCCTTTATGTCATTGGAGTTTCAGATGTTTTTTGATCTAACAGATTTTAGATCACTACCCGCATGTATTCAGATGGACAACAGAGACATTAAACTAGAATAGCAGGATATTTTGTTATTTACTTAGTTACTATAAATAAATATATTCTCATGTAAAGAAAATAAACATTTCGTGACACATCTTCACACCAAATTATTATTGCGACTAATATTATGTCTTCTTATACAGGGATCATATCAAAATTAATATAATACAATCAATAAATGAAAATAATACCAAGATGGCAACACATTTATCGATCAACTTTTCTACTTTTTATGTATGACCATTTTAAATTAAACCTGTGAGATATATAAACTAAAAATAATATAGACTTTCTGGCCGTAAAGTACAGTTAATTTTTTAAAATACAAGAAATAACACTTATGGATTTAATGTGACAAAACTAAATAATAGAAAGAATATATATGCATTAGTAATAAAAGTTCATTTTCAAGTTGGTTGATATAAAACTGATTGAAATAGTAATTTACAAATGAAGGCCAAAAAATGTAATTTTAAACATAACTCATACGATTTTTAATTAGATAGAAAACAGTATCTTCTTCTAAAATAATTAAACGCTATTTATACAAGAGTGAGTTCTAAATATTTTATTTTCAAAACTAAAAACAAAAGAATTTAGCCATCAAAGGAATAATATAATAAAGAAAAAAACACATTAGGCGAAGTAGATTCCGATTAAGGAGCAATACGTAACT
>BMAW01114921.1:209538-275742 GCA_019974015.1 Nephila pilipes | reverse complement strand
ATTATAGAGGGAATACTGTTTATGGAAATATTAAAACTTGAATAATTTATACACATTTCCATTTAATTGATTAAAATAGTTTAGTCCAACAATTAATATACACTACTAATGACTCTTTTTTTTAAGATTTGTCGTTAAGAATATTAAGTAGTATTTAAAAATATAACATATCAATTTCTTTGAAAACTTTGTACAAAAAGTTCTTTTTTTTTGCAAGCGGAGCACATTTGAATTTTACGAGAGGTGAAATACAAAAGAAATTTAATCTAATTAATGGCAATTACACGATGTCGAAATCTGAAAAAAAATCTGTGAATCACTAATGAGCCGTCAAAAATTGATAGTTTATTGTGACTGGATCAATTTTATTTGTTTTGTGAAATGAATTAGATTTCTAAGAATATTCCTCAAAAGAATTGAAAGAATTTCAGTTTAAGAAGTGAGAATAGACGCCAACTTTCATATAACCTGTGTAACGTTCTTTTTTTTTTCCTGGTTAAATACTAAAAGTGATAATTATTCAAAATTAATTTTAATAAGCGTAAGTAAAAGGTCCTCCGAGGTCATGCTCCACAAAATACTACAAAGAAACGACAGAAATGCCTTCTTCAATTCTAAAATGCAGTTTTTTAAGTATCCAGATGGTAGTTTTCTGCGAAACAATATGACAGTTTCTTTATTTGTTGTCGTAGCATCAAAAGCAAGATTACTGTGTCAATTAAACTGATTACTGTTTTGTCAGAGAAATCACGAAAAAAAGATTGAATTACGGACATTTTATATACCCCCTCCTTTTTGAAAGTAATAACTTATAACATAGTAAGATATGTCATGGAAGTTCAAGAAAAAAATAAATTTAATAAGAGATTATTTAACATGAAAAAAGGCGAAGGGAAATTATATTTCTATTGGGAAAAATTTTTGGTATTGTAAAACTTAGTGTTATTATTCAATTCACTTTGTATCGATGATATTTAAAGAAAACAATAACAAAAAAAGTAAAATTAAAGAATAATTAAGAAATTCCCATGGAATATGAGTCGTGACCGCGGTAGCCTAGTGGTCAAAGTTTCGGATTCGTTGCCGGCGGTTTTCGTTCAGTCTCGGGTTCGATCCTTGGCCGCCAAAGACCCGCCGTGTAGTCGGGGCTGATGTACGTTAAATCTGTTCGGGGCCCAATGTCCTCCCGTTGGTGTGGATGTTAGGAGAGGGGGGTGCCAACTCAGGTGTCGTCCTCGTCACTTGACCGTAGTTCAAAATTACGAGGTCCGTCGCCAATAGCCCTCGCGTTCCTTCTAGTGCGACGTTATTAAAAACTAAACTAATGGAACATGATTCTATCAAGAAAGAAAAGAAACATTTTGATCATACAAGAAAGTAGGATTGATTAATTGATTATTCATTAATTAAAGCTGTACTTAGAAGTAACTCGAGGGCTATTCATGTATGTTTGAATAGAATTTTTTTTTATAAAAACTAATAAAGTTAAGTACATTATTTTATCACTGTTTACTTCGTAACCATATTTATCATTTTTGGAATCTTAAAACTCTTGTCTACTTCTATTTTGAATTCGTGAGCATAATGTTAATTTTATGGAATTTACATTTTCCTTCTTAAAATTTAGACTACTTCAAAGCATTAAATTACATCTGAAATATCAGAAAACAATGAAGGTTCCTGAGGATTTACATTTTCTCTCGATTCTCGAAAATATTTAAAAGTATAGGCAGGGAAAACTACAAGTGAATCATTAAATTAGATGTAAAAATATTTTTAAAAATCAGAGGGAAAATTTGACACTGCAGAAAGTCTATGGAGAATAAAAAGAAAAGTATTGAGATTTTCTAAATACCTTATATTCTCAGTGACTACGTATCCATTTCAATATATCCTGAAAGTTGAAATATCTTGAAACTATTTTGCTAAAAAATCCTACTACAGCAACGGCGGAAAAAAATTGATACAAGTTATCATTAGTAATTGATAGGTTATTTTTCACACCTTCTTTCTTTTTGTTTTTTTCCAAGTGCCCTTTATTACTTTCAAATAAATACAGTTGTCTAGGTTCGAGAAGGAAAGTAGAAATTCAATAGAATTAACCAAACCAAACCGACTATTTTTGTCGGGGAACATAACCCTCTCGGGCTTTAATCTTCTGTGAATTGGCTATTATTTGAGATGAGACTGAATTTTGGTTTTACACTTGCCCAGAAGTTAAGATTTAGATATTAAGATAATAAAATAAAATTACAGTGCAATGGCTTTTTAGACAATATTAAATTAATTTTGAAAAATATGCTGAATATATATTACTAATATTAGAATATCACTAGTTGAAGTACTAGTGTTGTTAAAATTAATCCAAAAGAGAAAATGGTTGAAATTCATGAGTTTAGGCTTAGCATATTGCAGCAGTAGTCTATTAGATTCCTGCTTGCTTGTTCTGTCTGGTCGCAGTGAGAGCGTGCTCTGTGATTGGTCGATGGTGTGGTGTGTTAATTCTGTATGTATATTAGGTGGGTGCGTAGGGGTGAGATTTTGTGAGGAGTGTGCTTGTGTTACCAGTGTTTTTGTAATATAAGTGAAATTAAAGAATTAAAATTTCTCATGGTCTGTGTAGTTGTGGGTCGTTTCTGAGGGGGGTGTACTTTTCTATTTCTTGAATGGTTTTATTGCTTGAGGTATCAATTTTTTGGTAGAAATTTTCTGATAATTTTTTAATGAAGTTTTTAAGTGTTGGGAGTTTAATTGAGTACCTGATGTCTGTGTTTCTCATGTACCAGTGTGCTCTTACTATCATTCTAATGGTGAAATTTTGGGATTTTTCTAATAAAATCTAGTGTTGTGTCAGCACAATGCGACCAGACTGGGCTAGCATAGGTCAGGATAGGTCTTAGTATCAAGGTGTAGATAAGCAATTTATTACGTCTACTTAATGTAGATTTACGCGAAATAAGGGGATAAATATTATTTATTCCAGAATTACATTGCTTTTTAATTCGTAGAACTTGTTGTTTAAAAGAATAGAATTAACTTGACGTTTATGATATCAAAATGGCTGGTAGACGGGAGCCTTAAAGATTAAGATTTATAAATTAAGCTTCATTAATGGTCATTAATGACTATATATTATAAGGAAAATAACTTCCAACACTTCATTTATTTTGATTCTTTCTTTAAATTCGTTATTAGAATTCGAATAGTATTATTTTTCTATAGACTCCGAGAAATTAATATTATGGTAATATATAACAATGACAAAAAAAAAAAAAGAATTCTGATACAACAGGGACGACTGCATTTAAAATTTTGAAAAAGATGTTGAATATCGACAAAAAATAAATCGTTATATAAAGAACGAGAATTATTTATATGACGTGAAAATTGTAAGTCACGTGAGATGAACATAAAATTCTCTTCCACTCAATTTCGCAAATATTTATAATTATTTTTGAGGCCCTTTCGTATTTAAGTTCCGGTTGGAGAAGTAAAGAACATGCGATACACGTTGTTGAAAATTATGATATATAGAACTAAAAATAAGTGAAAAATAATAAAATGAAATGCTTTTGAAAAACGAAATTTCTTATTTGTTAACAAATTCCTCTTTTCTAAAACACAATATAAATTTATTTCTTGACCAATAAATTTTTTTTTTATAAATTATACTTTTGTATTACGATTTTATTCAGTTCTTGAGATAATTCTTAATGAGCAAATAACAAAAATATTTTCATGATAAAAATTTCAAATAAAAACTCACCAAAATAACTCACTAGGACCATTTCACGGTTTATAGATTACATTCAATCTTTTATAAATTTTTTTTCTAAATTATTTCTATTTAAGGAAAACCACAGCGGTACCTGAAAATGCTAGAATAATTCTCAACGAACATTTATAGAATTTACAGATTTTAATTTTACAAATCTACAATAATGTCCGAATTGAAATTTTTGAAATATTTTTGGACTTACTGATTTTCAACTAAAACTCTTACTCGTATTAAATGTTCCTTTTAATATTATGACTAAAATTAAGATTAAAGATATTGTTAAATTTTTATTTTACTTCGACTGAAAAGTAATTTTGAATTGAGAGTTAGGCTTATTTTCCAGCGGCAATCTGCTTCTAATTAATTGTGATGCATAGACAGAAAAAGCTTTTGTATTTACCAATATTTCTATAGTAAATTATAAATGAAAAGTTACATAAATAAATCCTTTATTCCTTTTTCCTTCACTATAGCATAAGTGATTTCCAAAAATATCGATTGAAAAAAATTATGAATATATATATATATATTCATTATATATATATATATATATATATATATATATATATATATATATATATAAATAATATAAGACACTCTTGTTTTTGTGTGTGTGTGTGTGTGTGTATAATACACGTGGATGGGAATAAACCGTTTTTAATAAATAAAAGACTAATATCAAAAAAATAAGTGAAATTTCTGATGCCCTCGCTTTGCTGTTAAGTATCTGATTCCTTGAGACTCAATAATTAACTAAACAATAAAAAAGCCAGTCAAGGAAAAATAACTGGATTTTGTTTAGTTCATCTAATGATTCAATTAAGCAACTAATACAATTATGGAGAGATAACTAATTTACGTCCCGGAAACTTAATACTATAATTGAAAATTCTACTTATCTCAATAACTGCGGAAACAGATCTTAGACAGGTACAATATTAATAATCTTAGTTCGATTCAAAGATTCAGTTATCCAATGATCATTTAGCTTTTTGTTATCAATGTCGTGTGCATATATATATATATATATATATATATAGAGAGAGAGAGAGAGAGGAGAGAGAGATCAATTAATGTTGTCATAAAGCAATTCAAAGGGTTAGTTTTACCATTACAAATTGTTGAGAAAATTTTTTTTAAGTTAGCTGATGATCCTTTTAAAAACTAGAATTTAAGAAAATATATTTCGGAATTTCGTTTGAGGAGTTTGAGCATATTGTTTTAAATTAATTAATTAAAGTATCCTATGATTATTTTAATATTAAACTATTTTAAATAATTCATTTTACTTGATAGTTTATGATATTAGGGATATTTGGTTTTATTCACACAGCTTAAAAACACAAGTTTTAGTTTTGTAAGTCAAATTTAGTTTTCTAGCTTGTCTTAGTGAAGTCTGACCGTACTTACTTTTTATATTTTTTTTGGAATGTGATAAATTGTATCAATAAATTTAAAGAAGCATACCAAATGATGATGATTCAAGCTGGCATTAGGGAAAAGATCAAAAGAAAATTACGACGATTTTTCAGATAATAACTTTAGATCCATCGGTCAATACTAAAAAAAAAAATCAGTTCCGTGTAAGAAAATGTTGAAATAAAAAAAAAAACAACAACATTGTATTATTTCATCTCCTTGAAGAAAGACCGTTGAACTGTTTTTAATGATTAGCACTAAACCTCATAATTAGTTGCAATGATTATGAACAGCAAATGATTACGAATAGCAATAAACTGTTTGTAATAATTATTGAACTTCATTCAAATGAATTTGTAAATGATGAATTTGATTCTCAATTAAGTGCGCAGCGACATCTGAACGTAATTAAATGCGTATTGGATTTCTCTATACAGTTAATGTTGTAAATTATCCTTTGTGAATACTTTCAATTTGTTTCTTTATTACAATTGGTTTTTTTTTCTGATCTTGAAAGTTCGAAAGTTAGAGCTTGTTAAGAAGGAAGAATTCGGAAAGCACCGTTGCGAATCGTGCGGCAATCGACCGAACCGAAGCAGAGGATTTTCCCCGCATTGTATTCGAGCGCTTCCCGGAAACATCTTCCCCGCATTTCCGCGGGGAAGTCCCGGGAAAGGGAACCCCACCGTCATGCTTCGAAATTTCTGCGTCACACATGGAAAGCTCCCCATCTTTCCGAAAGTGATTTATTTAATTTTTTTTTGTCTCGTCATTTCTTTTTATTCTGATCTGCGCGATATGCCCCACTAAGGGGTTAGGGATGCGAGGACACAAAATATGCGAAGCTCTTGTGGTTCGATAAGGGGTTCTGGGCTCAAGAATACGTTACTGACCTAGAAAACGATCTTCATAAACCGCTTAATTTGCCTGGGATGAAATTTTTATTCAACATAAACATGGTTTCAGTCTTGTATTTATTTTCTTATAATTCCATAAGGAGCAAGTTATCCCCCTGCTTTCTTTTTGAGTGTTGAGTAAAGGGAAGTATTGAATTTGAATAAGTTGAATGGTTCAGTTCCTTTTGCTTGGATAAATGTCAAGGATTTTGAAAAGTGGGGTGCTTGTATTACAATATATTTACAGAAACTGAGCAATTGCTTTTATATATTGTAACAACAACTCGCACACTTATTGTAAAATTGTTGAAACATGTATAACGTATGCAGTACCAATGGAATTAGCTTAAATGATTCGTGCAATAAATACTTGAATGAAACTTAATTTTAATTTTCAAATAAAATATATACACATATAGAAAATCAAAAATAGAACTGTTTAATGCATACACATTTTTTTCATCATACAAGTTGCAAAGATTTGTCATCGTTGTGATTAAAGTGTATAGTGACGTATCAATAATCAGCAAAAATCTTTAATTGGTTTATTAAAACTTTGAACAAGCAATATCAGAATAAATTAGTAATGTAGAGTGATCTACTAAACGTGGCCTTTAATCAAATTTTACAATGAAGAATTTTATTATATCTGAATAACTCTAAACAGCCGACATCAAATCACTGGATCCAATTCAAGTAGGCTTCTAGAGACCAATTCAAGTATACACAGTTAATAGATCCCCTCACAATTCCTCGAACCAATATAGTGTTACTATGAATCACTCCAATTCATCTATTTCCTCCTATTCACTACATTCCTTATTATTAGTAAAGATAATTTGCAAATGTCACGGTTTCCCCCTAAGCTGAGGCTCTCATGTCAAACTTCGTTGTAAATAGCTCAAGAGGTTAATGAAAGGGAAAAAATGCGGGAGAATCCATTACAGTGTTAGAATTTTACCAAATGATTAAATAAAAACATTTCTATTTTTCTAGTTACTGTAGGCAATACTATACTACAGTTATTACTACTCAATTACCATAGTTATTTCAACTTAATTTATTCAAACTATGAAAGGCCACATTTTTTATTACTGTTTTCATTCATAGATGAAGGAAGACGATTAGAATTTTCATTCTCAAAATTTTGAACTACCTGGTTATATGATTTTTAAAATATCAGTTAGTTTTTTGGAATTATTTATTGTTCTTCTGCGGTTCAAAATACATTGATAAATATAAAATTCAGATTTTATAAGTTTTGTAATAATTGCTTAAGGTTCCCATCTATCGGCCATTTTGATTTCTTGAACAAAATGGTAATACTGTGGAATATATACTACCATCCTCAAATATATACTATTTTACCGTGGGATGAATGCAAAAGGGTTCATCCGATAGAGCGAAAAATAATGAAGGGTTCTGTCGAATTACATTTTCAATCCGATTTTTGAAAATATTTTAGAACATTTTTTTTAAAAACTGGAAAAACTCACAAATGAATCATTAAAATAGGGTTAAAATATTTTTAAAAATTATAACAAAAATGTAATTCCGCTAAAACCTTCATTATTGTTTGCTCTTTTGGATATACTTTATTGCATTCAAATAGATAAAATAGTATGGATATGAGGACAGTAGTAGAAATTCCATAGGATAAACATTACGTTCATGAAATCAAAATGGCCGATAATGGAATGCCTTAAAGCTTCATTGTACCATATATTTTGAATTCATGCACGAACCATTAATCCTGTGGAATTACTGATTATATTTTCAATAAGTTTGTGACTGTAATTTTTATTTGATTCCAATATGCAAAAATATTTAAATAATGAGTGAGAATTCCGTTTGATTTTGTTTCCAATAAATTTTAGATACTATTCTTAAATAATATTCTAATAAAGTGGAAATCCACAGTCAAATCTCTTGAACAGGCATAAAATATTCTTCCGAAAATGAAAGGATATCAGTGAATAGGTAAAGACCTTCCTTATTTTATAAAACTTTCAGGACAGGTTTTAATGTATTCTCATAAATATAATAATTTTTATTTGAGAAGGATGGTTAAAATTTCAAATCCGTGAGGTTAACATTTCATTTAAGATTATGGGACTCTTTAAAATTAGACAATTTGCTTGGAATTGGTTGAAAACTTTAAAAAAATACTTGATATACGAATTCTAAGATGACATTGTTAGAGTTTTAGCGCATGATAATCACCCATTTCATTTGTGAGTGTGATTTATTTTTATTTTAAATTCTTTTCCCAAGTTTTAAGGTAATATTAGAAAATGCGAGCCTTTATCTTAAGTTCTGTTTTTTTAAAAAAAATGTTAGAAGGTTAATGATCAGTATAAGATGTATTCGATTTACAACCGGATTTTGTTTCGATTAACGGGTCGTCAGTCGAACATATAGTTTTCAACATCATTTTCACTCAAATGAGTTATAAAAATTGTACACGAAATACAAAAAATTTAATATATCTACGCATAATTGTTGCACATAATATGAAAAGTACACGATGTGTTTTATATTATATGTATTGTAAACAAAAATATACCAAATATTTTCTAATATAAACAAATCAGCATACAAGCAGATAAGGTGTTGTTTTTGTCATAAATCTATCCAAAACTTAAAACTAATATGTCAGCCAAATTGAAAAAAAAATAGTTTTCTGTATTTGTCGAATATGTCGCTCGAAATATAAGCTTGAGGAAGAAAACAATATTCTTGTTCCAGTATTATTTTTACGTGCAAGCTATCAACGGTATTCCATTATGATTTATAGTTTATGTTTTGGTACTTTTACGTTAGCCAGTTGCAAAGTTCGCCAATATCAGATTTTTCGTTTTAGCAACGACTCAAAATGCCATCATAATAATAAGTATGATATAAACACTTTTGAAAATAAAACAACTTATGTTTTTAGAAAGAATGGCCATTTCATTAAGAATTATTTTCCTCATAATATGAAGTATACAAACTAAAGAGATGTAAGAGTATAGTTTTGTTGAAACATTACACTATATTTGGCGACTTATCGCTTGCATGCGACTAACGGAAAAGTGCCTATGTTTTTTGCGAACAAGCGAATCTGTATGTAAGCCGACCTCCATAATTTAGCTTAAGAAGGTCCTGAAAATACTTGGCTTATACACAAAATATACAATAGCCTGAAATTATGTAACAGAAAAAGTAAATAAATGAATTAGGAAAAATTGAAATTGGCTTTGCTAATTTCATTTTAACACGTGAAAACGTTTTACTTTTCTTTTTTATCTGTCAAGTTCTCAAAAAAGTGAGATTATTCAAAAGAAATATTAATTAGCGTAAAGTAAGCATACTTCGGAGCTTCAAGCTTCACAGAGGCAATTAATATTAGGAAAAAAAAATTTCAGATTCCTAATAGATTTTTATTTTCACAAGCAAACACTCTGAAGTACAAAAACGTTGCCTATGCTAACAACAAAAAAGAATAAAAAACAGACGTTCTTCCATAAAAATCAATTATTAAATTACATATTAAAAAATAAGAACAAACGATAAATTATTAAAGTAGATTATAATATTCTGTTTAGTTATAATAAAAGCAGACGGATAAAATGTTAAATTAAATATTTTTTAGCAATGTTAATATATCTCTTGCAAACTGAATGCAATTATTATCATCGTAATGTATTATAACGTCATTATTTTGAACCTAACAAAATATATATCTTTTATCTCATGCCCACGCTTTTTTGTTGGCGCCATTTTTCAATACGTTAGCACATGTTAATAAATGAAATTCTGAATACATACGTGAAAAAAAAAAATGGTTTCTGAGAAAAAATTCTTCCTGCGTTTCCTGTAATAAGTACATAATGTGTCACAAATCTTTTTTTCATTCATAAGCCACCCTTTACTCCACCTTACCCATTTTGTGGTTGCCAGTACGAATATTTGTAAGTCACACAGATTTCAAGCCGATGAGAAAGTGTATTTATCGTAAGAATTTGTGTTTAAGAGTTATATTTGTTCACAAACTAAATAAATTTACCATGAGTTTCAACATTACAACAATGACAAAAAATCCGAAATAAATTTCGAATTTCACACGTTTCTGTCTGGAATGATAAATTTCAGGAAAATATTCAAATAACAGACGTTCTAGTTGTGAAATTGATATATTAAGACTCTTTTGACCTTTTGAGCTTTGCGAATTCCATGGAAGGAATTATTTTGCGAATAAATATCACATACAGCAAAACCTAAAAGGCTTGTTCAAAAAAAATGTTGTAAGAGA
The DNA here is from genome assembly GCA_019974015.1 of Nephila pilipes. NCBI lineage: Eukaryota > Metazoa > Arthropoda > Arachnida > Araneae > Nephilidae > Nephila > Nephila pilipes. The sequence continues at coordinate 265,355 of BMAW01114921.1, read as the reverse complement.
TGACGAAAGGATTTCCTGTGAAGATATTATTTGGCTGGATGCCATATTTAGACACACGCAGAAATAAATTAAAAGCTCCTTTCAAGACAGTCACAAAGCTAGAATAAAAGCCAAATTATTGAACAAATATTACGTCATTAACTCGTACATAACAAAGTAATGACTTGTACACGAAAAAACTAAATAGCCGAAAATTTTAAAACAAGAAAGTGTAAGAAAAATCTGTTTAACAAAATTATAAAACAAAAATTATTACGAAACGTAATTACCATTTATCTGTTAATGCAGAGTAAGCATACTAAAACGGATGAAAGCAAAGTAAAAAACCATTAAAGCAATTAAAATGACAATAGATTTTAGATTGTTCTAAAGAACACAAAATGAAGAAAAATCGCAAGAAACTAACATTTCCCTTCCTTTTTTCGAAAGAAGTTACTAAAAACATTGAGAGTTTCTCAAATAAATGTTCACCATGATGAGGTGATTAAATTATTCTCGAGTTAGCGGAAAATAAAATAAAAACATGACGGAAAAAAAATTCTTTAGGAAATGGAAAGTTTATACTTATTAAATAAGAAAGCAAAGTGTTTTAGACTCACTCACCCTCCCTTTATACGAATTTCGCTGCTACATCAAACTGTTAAAGAAAGAATAATGCAAAGAGAGAGTCAAGAAAGTAGAAAACTAACTACAATAGTGTTGGAAATATAGTTAAGAATATTAACTGATTTCTTTATTTTCTGAAGCTTCACAAGAAAGAAAGGGAAAATGGAACAAAAGTATGAATGTATTTCTAAGAAATGCCTATACAAAGATGCAAAACTATGCATTCCTTCCAAAAATTATAATAGTTCTTTTATTGAAAACATAAAACGTGATGTATGCTTTTTGGCAGAATGTTTCGTTTCACATTTCTACATATGTATAGAACTCTGTTACAATTACAAATCAAATAAAAATTTGAACAGTACTCTTAAAATCTGGATATTTCTAATGTTTCTATCTTTAGGAATCCCATCATTAAAAATTCTATGAATGAGACAACATTATATATTAATATCTTCTATGTTGAAAACTTAAAAATGTAGATTAATAAGCTAGGTTGCCAACAATTAAACAATATTTATTTGCGTAACTAATGATATAATTTGTGAGCTTAAAAGTTTAGGTGATCATATAAAATAAATAAAATACTCTTTCACAGTGATATTATTATCAGTTAATAAAGAATTATATTCTTTTAATTAAGATGTCGAGAAAATCCATGTATCAAGTTTTTAAAAAGTTTTCCCCTGTGGTTCTTTCCCCCATGAATCCTGAAAAAATCTCTCAATTTTTTTTAAGAAACAGATGCATATATATTCAGAGTCGCTTCTTTACAATTGCCTTCAATGTAATCTGAAAATACAGAATCTAAGTACAACGTAATCACAGCACAGTATGCAAATATATCATTATGAGTTATAAAATAAATTATTTTGAAATAATTTATCCAGAATGGAAATATAAAGGTGGCCGTCATAGAGTTTGAGTTATTTGAAATGTTTTAATAGTTACTTTTAAATTTAGCTTTTATAAATAACTTTTGAAACTTTAAATTTTAGCATTTAAAATTTTAAAACTTAAATTTTAAATTTATTCTAAGTTTAATTGGAGTTTAGAGCTAAAAGTAAAATCCACTTTTTTCTTCATCGGAACAATTGTTACCTGGAGCTTTTTTCAGAAGCAAATTTTTTCAAAAAGCGTAATCGTATTTAAATTCTGCGTGAAAGCAGTTTTAGTTTCATTGGAAAATAGAACATAAGATTTTGAGTATGTGTGCCTCTATTTTTGATTTATGGGTATATTTTAACCATAAAAAGCTACTGTATGTTGCCGGTACAATCGATATGTATACATGATAGTGCTGGAAATTGCATTTTCAGCAATTTTTTATTAGTGTGATTGCCTTCGTTGATATAATTCGGGTGTATGCATAATTTAAAATAATATAATTCGGGTTCTTAAATTACTTATGAAAATTTTTTAACAAATAAAAGAAACTGGCGGATAATTATTAGAGGGAATATATTTTAATTTGTGATTTCGTAAGTGAAAGATATCAGGTCCAAATTGTTATTTTAAAATATTCCAATATCTCTATTACCAATTTTTCACTCTTTCAATTACTTTATTTATATTTATTTTTTTGAGCTTGCTTTAACTTCTTTTTTATAGTGTTACATGATACTGATTTTTGCTTTTGTTTTGAAATGTTAAGAAATATCATTACAAATTGATCTTAATAAGACTATCAAAATTAAAGATCAAAAATATTTTCAGCAAAACCAAAATTTTTTTAGTAAAGTATTTTGTACACAAAACCACAAAATATTGAAGCATTTTGAATTTTTCAAAGCTGAGAATATTTAAACCTATCTGAGTGTTTTGAAAAGAAATAATTTGCAAAATGTAATTAAATCTTGTGCATGAATCTCTAATGATGATAATTAAAAAAATGTAATTTCTTCCACTTCCACAGAGCAGCTAATGTTATTAATACCTAAAATTTTTTTTGAACAAAGATAAATATTTCAATAAATTTATTAGATAATATACAAGTAAATTAGCAAAAAATAATTTAAAGACATTGTGTGATAGATAAAAGATTCAAAGTGAAAATTAAAAGAGAACTATTATGGAAGTTTTTTTTTTTTAATAATTGCAAAAATGATAATAAGTTCGCAGCGATAATATTCATCTAGATATTACTTTTCACACAATTGCTTCACTGCTATAAATATCACAGGAATCGAGGATGGCGAATGGTAAAAAAGTATCTATATTTTTAAAATACGATAGAGATGTAAACAAATACTTCTAGTATTCTAATTAGTTTTATTGAAAAAAAGTCAGTTATGAAATCTGTTAAACTCTTACTAAATTCATTCACTATTAATGTTACACATGTATTAAAAAAGCTAATTTTTCATAAAATAAATACATTTATTAAGGGATGTATTTTTTGCATTACTGTCACTAATTGATACAACCTTTTTATTAATACTAACTAGAAACTATTATTGATTTAGATTAAAATGCTTATTTACCGACTATTATGTTTTAGAATTAATTTCATATATTCAGAGCTGAGATTCATTTCATTTAAAAAAAAACCATTATCTGTCCTACTAATGTAGTTAAGTATATTAAAATTTAGTTTCCTCATTAGTTACAGGAACCATGATTGTAAAAGCCGATCTCGGATCTCTTTGTTTTCGATTTTGTGATAAAATTATATGTTCTAGTCTCACCGTTTTTCGGAACATTTTGGTGTGAAATACGATGCTACTAAAATTTTCTGGATTATCAAGAGCAAACTATACCTTGTTTAATTAGTTGTTTAGTTATTTTTCAACTTAAACTTCATTTTTCTGAAAATAACAGAAAAAAAAATTGTTTTTCTTCCGCGCAGGGTTTCTCAGGAACTATTCACCTCATTTGTTTGAAATTTCATACACTTATTTGAAATAAACGTTTTTCATGTCTGATACATTAGGTTTTAGATAAATTACTAAGAAAAATTTTATATGAATTTTAATTAATTTTTTCGTAAAATTTCATAATTATATAAATAATTGCATTAAAGATTCCTTCATGTTCAAATTTCTTAAATAGACTTGAGTATAACTTTAAAGTTGAATGTTTTTCTGCTTAAATTATTTTTATAAATTTTGACTGATGTCTACAATCCTGGGTGCAATAAAGTATGAATTTTCGTAACATTGAAAATGTGTCCAATTTATATTTCTTTATAACTTTTTAAAGTCTTGTTTTAAACTGTATAAAAATATATGAGAGTCAATGTGAATAAATATTATATGGTATTATATGAATATTATATGGTAAAATAGTCAAGTTTTCCGGATTTGTTTCATTGGTAAGTTATATCGGGGTAAAAAATGTGTTTCGCATTGTTATTTCGCATACATGGATAAAAGTCCTGATACCACTGGCAAGTGGCTCACCTAACTGAATAAAAAATTTGGAAATAGTTGTGTTAAGCCAGAGTCAAACGGCTGCATCTGTCTTTATAGTGCATTATCACAAAAGTGTGACATATTCAATTTTTAAAAAAACAAACGATTTAATCTTAATATAATACTTTTTTTAAGTTATTACCTGTTCGACTTTTAAAGGCAAACGATTTAATCTAATGTGATACATTATTTAAGACATTACCTATTCTACTTTTAAAAGCAGACGATTTAAACTTAAAGTGATACCTTTTTCAATATTCTTTATTAAGATATATTTTTTAGGCAACACCAGATCATAGTTTTGATTTTAGATAATTTACTGGCAACGGATATGAAATTTAGTATTGAATTTAGTATTGAGTTTGGTTCCAAGAGGTATAGACGAACGTTGAAAAATGGTGCTTGTTTAAAATTGTGTCTTGAATTTATGTTTGAAAAGATGTGCGCAAATAAATGTGATGTCCTGAAAACAAGTCATTTTTATTAATAGTCTTCAATACAGTACAAAAGCTTGCAAAGTGTGATTTACGAGTCAAAAACTTAATCTGTTTTTCTTTTGACCAATAAAAAGCTTAATACAATCAATATAAAATTTCTTTTATTTAAAACGAAACCAAAAAGTGCCTATGTTTAACATTTAAATTGCTCATAACTGCTATATAGTGGCTCAATTAGAGTTCAGAAGCCTCCAAACTATCACTAAATGCTTGCGATTATTTTGAAAATAATTTCTGATTTATAGTATTTATTTTTTCTTTAATTTATGGCATTTCAAACGTTTTTCTCTTTGATCCGTTGCCATGGCAACCGAATGACCGAGCCAATTTTCTTGTCTGGTCTTTTGACAAATTATGAAATGGGTTCTATTTTGAGACACAGACTTTATCTTTGAATTCGATGAGCTTTTAATTGCTTTTATAAAATGACGCGTCTTGCATTGGACTATCAATAACCTCCTTTTATGAAATGATAGTAAAATAAAACAAAATAAAAAGATTATGATCTCACAGCGGACAACCGGCTCGTATGATTACAAAGGCGGGGATGTTTCTTCTCCCCTGTGCCTTGTAGTGGGTGGTAGGCCTCATTGACTCGGGGTCGTTGTGTAATTAAGCGGGGGACCCCTTCCAATCATGGATATTGTCTGTAGGGACACTACGCGGGGGGTGTTTGCATCAATTTCGTAAACCCAATCGCCTGTAAAGGGTGGAGTGATTTAATTTTCTATTTTTTTAAGAAAAATCTTTTATATGCTTTGATGTTTTCCTTCAAGATAAGTTACATGCTAGATTTAGTTACAAGTAATTTTTGTTTCCTTCTAAAAGGGAAATAAGAATAATGGTGAAATTAAATTTTTTTAATTATCTTGTATTATTAGCCACCCAAGAGGCTATTTAATAATTTTAAGTTAATCCAAAAATGTCAAACCTGACCACTTTTCGAAAATTTATCTTGTTTTTATGTATATTTTTGATGTCTGCTTTCACCAGTAACGAACTTAATTTTCAAAAATATGTCACAATAAATATCTCCTGATTTTTTTTTATTCGATTGAAATAAAATATATGTATTATATGTCAGATATCTGCTTTCACCGCTAATGAACTCAATTTTCAAAAATATATCTTTTTAAATTTCCCCCAATTTTTTATTGGATTGAAGTGAAACAAACATAAATCTAAGTCTTTTATTTACTTATCGATTTATATGTATTTCCTTAAATCGTATGTAAACTTGAATTAAGGTTTGCCTGATAATAAATAACATTATTCAGAATTTTAAGACAGCTGTGAGTAACCATTCTTTTTAACCTCCTAAGGGACGATTATTTTAGGTGGATCACTTTTGGCATTACCAGATCACTTTCCAATTTTTTATCGTTTGCTTTCAATTTTAATTACATTTAGCTAAAATATATTCAATTTAATAGTTTATCGTTTATTTTAATTTTTATGAAATGTAGCTTAAATATATTCAATTTAATAATTTATCATTTTCTTTAATTTTAATATCGGAAAAGCATACCATTGCCCATTTCTCGATATTTCATTGTTTACTTTAATTCTTAAATTTAATTGAGTGATTTAACAATAATTAGAAAAAAAGCGCGAACAAAATCTGTTCTTTGCAAAACCTTTTATAGAACTTTTTAAAATTTTAATAATGATATTTTGATATTTTTGTATTAATAATAATAATCATAATTTTTGACAGTGTAGAACTCTATAGTATAAGGAGGTATCGTAAGGTTTTAATTATTTCAATGAAATAACCGAGATATATGTATAAAATTTATAATGCTTATTAGTTGAGTCAAACATGCATAATGCTGTAATTTACGATTATTAATGTACATTTGTTTGGATTCAGGAACCTGTAGATTGAAGTAACCCAAAGCATTGTACAATTTCAATTGTTGTCCCGGGTTTCACAAAGTTTTAACTCTTACTAAAATAATCGAAATAGAAACTTCACTTTTATTTATTACTCTTAAAACTTCTCTAGATAGTCATCGCTCAGAGTTATGCATTTCCCCCTGCATTTCTTGACTTTTTCGAAGGCCTTCAGCCTCAGCATTGCCACCTGTCGTGAAATACAGATACTAATTGAACAAATTTCGTACTGTATTGTTAAGTGAATTAATTATAGTTGTTATTAAAGGGGGAAATGCGTAAATCTAATTTTTATGAACTCGTATTAGTAAAGTAGCATTTGTTTCAACGCAAAGAATTCATACGAGATTTGAAAGTCTTCACTGTCCGAAAACATAGTCCGAGATTAATATGTTACAGAAATGTGTAAATAAAAATTCTAAGTATCAAGGAATTTTTAACTACGAATATGACGGAATAAACCATGTTAAACTATATTTTTTACGTTGCTGAATTTTTAAGAGATAAAAAAGAGAATTTTATGTATTTAGTCACAAAGAAATTATTAAATATATGCACATGTATGCTTTTGCATATATATTGTGACATATTCATTTTTTAAAAACAAACGATTTAATCTTAATGTGATACTTTTTTTAAGATATTATCTGTTCGACTTTTAAAGACATACGATTTAATCTAATGTGATACTTTATTTAAGATATTGCCTATTCTACTTTTAAACGCAGACGATTTAAACTTAAAGTAATACCTTTTTCAATATTCTTTATTAAGATATATTTTTTTGGCAACACTAGATCATAGTTTTGATTTTAGATAATTTACTGGCAACGGATATAAAAAATAGAATTGAGTTTGGTGCCAAGAAGTATAGACGAACGTTGAAAAAGTGGTGCTTGTGTAAAATTGTGTCTTGAATTTATGTTTGAAAAGATGTGCTCAAATAAATGTGATGTCCTGAAAACAAGTCATTTTTATTAATAGTTTTCAATACAGTACAATATCTATATTTTCGAAAAAAACTGCAAAATTATTTTAATAAGTTTTCTGAGGAAAAATAATGAAGCAAACAAAAATTTCTTAAGTTTTTTGAAAATCTAAATTAGTTTAGGTCAAACGCTTGAAAATTCTTTCTATGAATAAAAAGATTACTTAAATACCACGATTACTTTTGTTTAAATTGTTAAAATAAAATCAACGCTTCTATTATTAATTATTTCTTAGATATTTTAAGTATTTATTCATTTCAGGAACGTTCTAATAATCTTTAAACTGCATTTAAGGACATTAGTATTCAAATACTAGCAATACTTCCGCTATTTCTTGATAAAACTCCAAAACTAATGAAAGAAGTGAGCTTTTGAAATTATTTTGAGATATTTTGAGATTATTTTGAGATTTATTGAGCTTTATGAACACTTTTGAAATTATTTTATTTAATATTTTGAATCATTATTAGTTTCGAAGTAACTTTCCATTTTATAAACTGTAAGTATAACTTTAAGATCTCTCTAAAGGAAGTTTAATAACGTTTTCATAAAAATCTATTTTTCTTTTTAAAAATTATAAAAAGATTATTTTTTAGATTTATAATGTCTCTAGATATCAAACACATTTGCTGAAAATTTAGTTACTATAAAATGTTACTAAAAAGGTACTACATCTCAAACTAAAATTATCTATTAAAGAAATCAATTTTAAAGTAATACCTCTTAAGAATATTTATTTTTCCTTTTTAGAACTAAATATAAAGATATTTTTAATCACATTTTTAAAAATATTTTCCCAAAATTGTTATTACGTTTGAGTATAAAGTGATTTCAAACAAAACATGCGATTTTTTGATATTCAGTATTTTTTTTATTAAAAAATATGCACAATATCGTATCATTAATTATCATTACATTTTTTAAAAATAAGCTAGAGGTACTGTATGGTTTTCTCCGAATGATGAATTTCCATTTATTTGTGTGATAGTCGCCCCTCCCCCCGGAAGAAGAAAGAAAGTGATTTTATTTTTTTTAATAGTTTTATTTCAGCTAAAATATTTTTTCAATGTTTTTATGTATTTAACCATGTTTTAGTTTAAATAACTAATTCTCTGACATGAATTTGACCCCAATTACTTAAAACTTTTTCTACTTTCAAGAGAGTTTGATAATTGTTATTCTGTATATCTCAAACGACACTCATTCATACGTAGGTCAGTCAGAAAGTCAGTTGCACTACTTCGTAAAATTTTTCAAACACTATTTTGATGAAACTGTGTGGCAACACTTCAGACATTTTCCTTTATTGTGTGACGTAGCGGCTTTCACGAGGATATTTTAGCTTTTCTGATAGTCAGTTGTAAACATGTCTGGACAGCAGCAAGTGGTATCCAAATTGATAATATGTGCATTGGTTCGTTTTTTTTGTGGGCGAAAAGGCGTAATTGCACTAAAATCTATCGGCAGTTGCATATGGCAAAAATGCTATGTCACGTCAAGCTATCACGAAGTGGTTCAACATGTTTGAGAACGGACGTACACATTCTCACGAAGCTGAGCGTAAGGAAAGACCATCAACTGCGATTAATTCTGAAAACGCTGCACGCATACAACAAAACAAACGTGCGGACTTCTGAAAAATTTTAGGTGGGAAGTGTAGGATCACCCTTCTTATAGTCCAGACCTTTCACCTTGTGACTTCCATGTTTTTGTTCCGATGAAAGAACTTTCAAATCGCCATTACTACTCATATGACGAGGTGAAATTTGCAATCTAAGAATGGTTATCGGACAATGGTGGGATTTCTTTGAAGAAGGCATCCAAAAAACTTGTGCCACTCCCCAACAAATGCTTTAATAACAGGGGTATTTACATTGAAAAGTAGATTTTCAATGGAACTTTAAGGTATACAAATAAAGTTATTGTAAAATTTATATCCCGTTTTGTTTCCTAAGCAGTGAAACTAACTTTTTGACTAACTTGCGTGCATTCGATAATATTAAACTTTAATTATTTTAGTGGAAAATGCACCCAGAGCTCCTAGACTAGGAAGACGAAAGACCTAAATCCCTCATGTCTGAAAAGTTCACGTACTAACAATTCGCGAAATTATCATACAGCTGCCACGAAACAATTATTTTTATGTTAATGTCAAAAAACATTTCTAATATAACGTAATTTTTTTTTTTAAACTTTCTAATATAACTAATGTTCAAAATGTCCGCTCCTTTCTAGGGGGCAAAGCTGATCTCATTTGCACATATTTTGAGAAATACATTTCAAGATACTAGAAGTTATTCCATGTATCCTGTGAGTAATGCACGATTTTCTGATCAATTATAATTTGGAGATTGCTTTCACACATTTTGTTCTATAAATATTCCAACAGAAAAAACATTAAGGATGCTCAGGGGTGGTAAATATTTCTTGAGATGAATGGATTGCCTAAAAAATTTTAAGCATGTCAGATGCTCATTACGAGTATGACAAATCGCACCATCTATTTTGAACCAAGAGCCTAATTCCTTTGATCTGAGTATTCCCTGCCTTTTCAATGGGTTTTCTTCTACTCAAATTGTCTATATGGGTCAAAACTTTAAGAGCTTTTTTTCTCACGTTTTAAAACGCTCAATCCAGTTGAAATTTCCACAAAAGGGTTATTTTGGATGACAATACGATAATTTAATTATAATTAATAAAAATTTATTGCTTAAAATTAAGTATTTAAAGAATTAAATTTTGTTTCTTGCCAAATCCGATACCAGGGTGAAGGGGCCATTGTTTAAACTCTCTTTCGTTAGTTATTATTTTGTTAAGAAATTAATGAATTTTTTTTTTCAATTTTAATTTTTATTGAAAAAAAAATGAAAAAATAAAATAAATAAAATAATACATTACATATTTTTTCCTTTTTCAAAATCACGTAGCAGTTCATCAAAATTAAATGAATTAAATTTTAACAGCGTCTTATCAACCAAGTCTGGATTTGTCTTCTCGTGTCTTCAAATTTTTAATGCATTTTGAATTCTTTTACTTCTTCTTCTGTAAGTCAATATCTGTTCATTTTACGACTAGGACTTAATTACTTAATTGAGCTAAGTAATTGAGTTAAAAATTTATAAATAAAAATTAACATGATAAATTTAATAAACGTCGAACAATGAAATAAATTATTAAAACTAATTATTGAACAAATTCAATTTGATCCAACGTTTCTTTTTGCTCTTAAAATTCAAGATATAAAAAATTATGCTGCGTAAAGTGTGAAGTTTGAAGAAAACCCATGTTCAAAAAACTCGTTTTTTACCGGTGTTATTTCTGTGTTGATATGTAATGAAAAATATTTATAAAAATTAATAACAAACAACAGATAATCTGAATATTGCCATACATCTCAAAAGATACGAGAAGATACTTTTAGCACCTTCAAGTTCATTTTTCAAACTACGCGCAAACGAGCTTTTATTTTCCCCGAAATAAAGGGTTGTATATTCTGATTCTTTGTTGAAAATATCGGTTCAAAATTTTTATCTACGTTACATTAGAAATCCTTTTCTCCAAATACATTTAAATAATTGTTTTAAAGATCATTATTTTGTATCATAAGTTCACGAATCGTTAGTACGGGAACTGTTAGCACATCCGGTACAAAGAACTTGAATTTACCGATGATAGCATACTGAAAAATTAAATTTGTGAACTTTATCTGAAACTGAAAACCGAACTTTCTTGAACCGAGTTTTTTTTTAAGAAAACAAAATTGAGCTTTTTTATGACTAAAAATTTTTCAATTTAAACTGAACTCTAAAAAATAAAAAAAATGAACTTTTTTATCAAAATATTTACCGTTCATGATCATTTTGAGAATTAAAAATTTTTTTTTTAATACTTATTTGAAAATGTACGCAAACAATGTTGAAATAATTCTGTTTTAGAATCAATCTTTATCTCGATGAGTTTTTAAGATACAAAATACTTTGACTTCAAACAAATAACATTTGAAGCCGGAATAAGCAAAGATATAGAAAAATGATATATTTAAGTTCAATGGAAACCAAAATATTTATTAATATGTTAACAGAAGATTTATTTTGTAAACGATGGATTTTTCGATGGTAACTAACGGCCCTTGACATTTTTCTTTCCGAATTAGAAAAATGAGTTGCTTCTTTAAAAATTACTCCATTTTAAGAGAGAAGCCTAAATCGCATGTTAACCGTCTATAAAAATGACATACATAGTAAATTTTTATATCATGTAATAAATTATATCGAATTTTTGAATAGCAGCCAATTTCGTATCACGCACTCAGAGGAGTTGGTCTAATAAATTACATAAAATTTTAAAATTATAGGAGCGATCAAAATCGTCTTTTTGAAAAGATTTTTCTTTAAATGTAAGTTATTTATAAAAACTAACATATGACTGTAAATTCTTATATATTTATTGATATATTTCCGTTGAAAATGGATCATTTAATTTTTTTCACGGTTTTTAAGGCACGAAATATACTATGCTACGATTAAAAATACGATTTGTTGTATTATATACGATTCATGTTTTAAAATGGCTCTCAAATTTCTAGTCCAGTTCTATAAAAAATTACACTTTCCAATATTTTCAGGCTACGATTAATTTTTAGATAAGAAATGCAATCACAGTAAGCAATTAAGAACTAAATTTAAATCTAGATAAGAAGCGTTACATTTCAATTAAAAATGATATGATTATCATAACATAAAATTTAATTATTATATGTTACTTAATTATATTAATTATTTTCATATTAATTTAAATGATTAGCAAGTGTTTATTTAAGACATCAGGACATTACTGTTCAAGTAATTCTTTTATTTAAAAATGCTTTTTAAAAGTTTGTATTAGTGGTATTGATTATTTTTAAGCTTAATTTTACTTACTTTGTAGTTTTGAAATACGTTAGTTTCCTTTTTTATTGTTTAATCTCGGTTTGTTCATGGTTTTTGATCTTTGGGATTTATACCTTTAATGATAATGTATTTACTAAATATCTGTAAAAATAGTTTAAACACATTTTTCCCACTCGAAGTGTTAACAGTATTAAGGCTCCTGCCCCGCCATTTTGATTTCATCAGCTTAGATTTTTTAATATTTTCTTTTAATTATTTCTTTTTTGAGTTTTCCGGTTCATTAAGAATATTTTCAAAATTTTAAACGTGGAGAAAAAGTAATTCCGCAAAACATAGATTATTTTGCTCTTCAAATGCATATTTATTCAAATATATCAAATAATAAAGATGTGAATTAAAGTCAAAATCGTCAGGATTAATGATTACATCAACGAATCAAAATGGCGAGACGTAGGAGCCTCAATACTGTATTCTGTCATTTTAGTTTTTCTACGTTCCTATTCTCTTCATTTTCACTTGCTGTTTACGCTTGGTTTTTAAATTGATCGTAATTTTTAAATTAAATTATAGTTTGTATTAATTAAATTAAATTTTAGCAATTTTTGTCTATATTTCATTAAAATATTTTTTTTTAACTTTGAATAAGATTTTTAATTTGATTTTCAGTTAATTTTGTAACTTACTGATTTTTTCAATTAAATCTTGAGTATTTCATCTTTTTAATTCTAGTAAAGTTTTTTAAAAGGCTTTAGAGGTTAAATTTTGAAATTCAGTATGATTTGCTCTCTCTCTCTCTCTCACACACACGCTGTCAATAATACTGTCATCAATACTACACACACACACTATCAGTACACACACACACACACACACATTACTACCATATACAGTCATCACGGAATATTATTATATTGTATACGTATATGAAGCTTGATGCCTGAAATTTTAATGTTATTTTATCAATAACGAAAATCCGGTTGTGCTCACTTCCCATTCCACACTCATTGGGGATCTACGTCCCGTTGGGGGGGCTGCTACGGGGACTGTCGATTTGATGCAAACATAAAAAAAAACCTCCCGCAAGCATATTAGTTTCACTTACATACATATTCAAACCAGGTCACCCTAGTTTCATTTTTTTAACTCAACTATTTTAAAGTAGAAAATATTCAATTGTTCAAATACTAATTGTTTACAAGCAACTTTCTGAGCCGCATTGAAACTTTGCGAGTTTTTTTTTTTTTTTTGCTTTCATCCAATTGCATATTGGAGTGAAATAAGTTTGTTGAAGTTTTGCAAAAGTTTCATTTAAAGTTTTTAAGATATTAATTCAAGTTACAGCAAGCTTTACATAAATACTTCTGAAACTTTGATTCGTGTCTCCTTCAGAAGAAACGTCAAGACTCCAGACTCGATCCATAATTCCGAGTGAAGCACTTATTAAATTTATCACCGCGTCAGTGTCTTTCTGTGCACTTTTCTTTTCAACGCGGCAGAAAAATACATCACACAAAAATGTGGTCTGAAGGGTCCTTAATTGACTCATCAGTATTTCCCCCCCTCGGTTTCATTTAAAATGAAAAACGGCGAATAAATGCATTTCCTGACGTATAAATTTCATTTTTCGGCGTAAGCGGAATCCGCCGACACCAAAAGTTCTGTTTTTCTTCTTCTTTTTTCATTTTTTTTTAAAAAGAAATTTCCTCTCGAAGGAGCACGACGCGATGCACACCCACAATAACCTTCCACAAATTTCGAACCTAAGAAAATTCATGCAGAATTTTCCTCCTCTGCCCCCAATCTTACAAAAGAATCCGTGAGTCATTCTGATTCTCACGTTCCCCGTGCTGACTCAACTCAACTCCACTCCACTCACCCCCTTAAAAGGAAAAGAAGAACAAGAAAAGCAGAGAATATATTTCTGAAAATGGAAAAATAACGAAAACACCCTCTCGTGTACCCTCCTCCCTTCTCTCCTGTGAAAGCATCTTCTCCATCCTTGGAATCATTCCGCTACATCCAGAGATGAAAAGATGCGGAAGAGCAAAGGAGGGGGATTCTAAGAGGCAGGAGGATGGAGAGATGGGCAATTTGTCTTTTCTTTGTCGTGCCGGGGCGCCCCTCTGTCGCTTTGCGGGGGTGGCAGAAGATGTCGGAAAATCGTCTGCTATTGGACGCTATGGGAGGGAGGAGGGGTTCAGTCGCGGCGTCGAGACGTCGCGACGGGCCCTGATTTCGTTTTAATGGCAGCGGCGATGCAGGGGCTTTGTCGGGATGCGCCCCGGCGCTGAGGAATGACATCCGAAGTGTAGGCGCCAGATTTGGTTTTCTTCTTGCTGCTGTTGTTTCTCTGTGTGATTGTAGTATTTGTTTTGCTTTATGGCGTGGGCGGGCAGTAGTTACACTGACGGTGGAAAGCAAACGACCGTGTTTAGATTCAGGTAGTCTCCTCAAATAAAGACGTCGTCAATATAAGCAAGGGGAGGAATGTCTGCAGGGGGTAATAAAGGACGATTCGTCGATTGTCTTTGAAGGGGCGGTTGAAATTTCGAAAATGATCGAAGAAGTAAAATGATTTGGGACACAATTTGATGAATGTTTCCCTTTGTGATCAGAATCGCAAGTAAAAAAGAACGGGAAAATAAAATGTGGTTAGAGATATTAAGCAGAAATTAAATTTATTATCTAGATTATGCATAAGTCGTATGGTCTAAAATTTATATCTTGACAATTCTTTCAATTCCTTATATTCTCTTTGCACTAACGACAAAGAGCCATAATTTTTTCGTCGTCCTATTCGTCCGTAATATTTCGAAGCGTAATTGAAGCTGCGCATGGAAATTATTTTATATCAGAAAAGAAATTGTTTGGTATTAATTTGAAATAAAATTTCAAATTTTGTTAAAGAAAATTAAATTTACTATCACAAATACTTACAAGTTTTTCGGATATTTAGGATAAGAGACTTATTAAGAATTAATTATTTTCAGATTATCATTACCTTTAAAAATCTTATTAAACAAAGGGACAAATTAAATAATGCAATTTAAATAGATTTTATGATACACACGTATTAAATCAAATCAACATACAATAAAATATTACGGAAATACATACATTTCTTTCATCTGTTTCATTTTACTAAAATATGATTTACATCTTGGTGTACATTATCAATTTAAAATTGGGAAATTATTCTTCGAATAAAGGCGAATATCAGGTAGGGATTGGTTTTATTTTTATTCTCTCTATATTACATTTAATAATTTATTTTTTTTCTGATTATTTTTGAAATTTTTTTTATCATAAACCTGTACATAATTAAGGAAAAATGTAAAAATTGATATTTTTTATTTAAATACCTACATCTTGTTCTTTCTTAAGAAGAAATCAAAGATTTCTATAATTAATTTATCAATTAAATTAATTTAATAATTAAAATTAATTTATCAAACGTAATGAAGCGAAATTCGAGAATTCATGAACTAATCTGCGACAATTAGACCCAACTTTATATGAATTTTTATTCTCAGGAAAGCTGATTTTAAGGAGAATTTTTAGTTTTCTTTGGACAACATTTATTTATGTACAAAAATGTGTATTTATTTAAATACAGAAAATTAATCTGCATATTTCTCTCTAACGTAGAACTCTTTTTTATCTTCATTAATTGTGTTCAACAATTGGCAACAGTCTATGTTAGAATTACTAAGAAAAATACAGTCCCAAATGTCAATTGCAAGTTACAAGAAACTGACGAAAATAAAAATTAATACTATACAGTAGGTTAAAAAAAAACTTTTGTTAAAAATAAGTTTAAACCTTATTATTAAATGAATCTATATAAATTTTGAATTATTACACCATTTCAGCTGTTGCCTCCTTTAAAAACAAAAATCGATAATAAAGCGAAGATTAAAATTACAGGTTTACAACAATTATTATATTACAAAAT
This sequence comes from Nephila pilipes, assembly GCA_019974015.1. Taxonomy (NCBI): domain Eukaryota; kingdom Metazoa; phylum Arthropoda; class Arachnida; order Araneae; family Nephilidae; genus Nephila; species Nephila pilipes. The sequence continues at coordinate 249,110 of BMAW01114921.1, read as the reverse complement.
GATTTATCTTGTAAACATCTTCTTTTTTAAGTATTTAGTAAAATGGAGTTACTAGATAAAAATATCTTGATATTTCACTTTCATCGGCAGTAAATCGAAAATGGAGTTACAGTGCTTTAATAACTGTAAAATTACATCATAGTATGGAAACTCCATATTCAGTAATATGTTTATATCGATACATTCGTAATTTATTTTTCTTTTTATAGGTTATGTACTGCACTTTATAATTAATGTAATTTCCTCATTAGGTCAAATGACTAAAAGTAAGCAAATTTTGAGCAGATATAATCTCTTATAGAAAATTTTGTGAAAAGAGTTTCCACTTATAAAAAAATGTTCCACAAAAAAAAATATTTTTGAATTCATTGAAATAAATTTTTTCAAAATCATTTAACTTTTATATAGAGATCTTTTACTTTATCGAAATATTATTTTATCTGAGGAATTTGTTCATCTAAATTACATACCTTTTAATAAGCTCCAGATAAAAACTTTGATTTCGTAGAATATCGAAACGATTTAGAGAGAAGAAAATTTGTAGTTAAAAGAAGTAAAACTTTTATTCTTTCATCATCCAATACAAACCCAATCTATATGTAAAGTACATTTCAAAATGCATGTCTAAACTATGAGTTACGCAATTGTTTTAATGTAAAATAAAAATTAAAAGTTTTACTAGTAACTCAAATTTTAAATTTTTTTAAACATAGAACAAATTTATTAAAAAGAGTCTATAAAATTCATTACCATTTTTGCCCTGCCTTTTCCTAAAGGCTCTTCTTATTTATTGTTGCCACGCGTGCTTTTAAAACTATCTCTTTCATTGAAAATGATCAAAACAATCCGATAAGTGAATATTTATTTACTTATCGATTTAATTTTTATTGAATATTTGTTCGTATAAATTTACCCTAGAAATAATTCTGCAAACAAAAACCGCAATGGAATATCTATTTTAGAAATTATATTGGTTATTTCATTTATTGTAATCTATTATAAGCTGAAAATAAAATATATAAATGAATAGGAAAGAATATTGCGATTTTATTAATCATGCTACAACCGTTAATACATTTTGCGCTTTAAATTTTGAGGAGAAAAGACCTTGCTTGTTTTAAAATTTATTTTCACCAATTAAATGGTTTCTCCCTGAAAATAAACCCTGTGATGTTATTTATATTCGTGTAAATTTTTAACACAAAATACTTTTTTTTAAAAAACAAACTACTTCCAAAAATAATAACTTAATATATACATATTAAAGTTTCTTAAAGCATAAGAAGACAAAAGAACTTCTGTAATTTCAAAGTATTTTTGCTACAGGAAATACTGAATGAATGATAAATTTTTCTAATTTTATGTAAATTTCTCTTTTATGTTTTTTAAAATTGATTTAAACCAGGAAGTCATGGAAAATTTTCATACATTTTTTAACATTTATACACTTAATTCAAAAATAAATATTTCCTATACAATATAAAGTATCGACTAATTATTATTACTTTTTTAAAATCTAAAGTTCAGTTAAATATATTCTATACAAGTAACAAAAACTTCTGCTAAAATGCTTGTTCATATTTATACATCGTTTTTATTTTGGACTGACTTTTTACTTATATTTAAGTATCCATAGACTTCGTGTTTTAACATTGTTTTTATTATTCCAATTCATATATATTATAGATATCTATACTAATTCTAAACTTATGCATCTATAGTTATGAATTTTTCTAATGAATTGTATTAATCTATGAAGAAAAAAATTCAATTTTTAAAAAATTTCTTATAAAAGGTTTTGATTAAATACATCGCTTTTATTTAAATAATGAATAATAACTTTGAATGAATTTATGAGTTGATTTATAATTCTGAAATACACACATTCAGTTGGAAAACATTTAAATAAAATATTTAATAGTTTTTATGAAATATTCAGCTTTCATATAAAATTTTATCTCGAAAATTGCGAGAAAAGTTATCTTTGTTTGTAGTAAAATATTTCATTTGCTCTAAAAAAGATTTGATAATAATAAGGAAATAATTTGTTTTTTGAAGGTACTTTATTGGCATATATCATTTAGTTATTTTTAAACACTTGTATGTGTAAAATTTACTATAATTTCAATTAGAGAAGTTTTCTATTTTTTTTTATTCTAATTATTTTATTTAAAAATGAAGTTTAAGCTCTTAAAAGTTGTAAGATTTTAGGTTTCATATATAAACGAAATTAATCTAAAGATTTTCAATTCAGTGGGATAATTTAAAAGTACGAAATATGTTTTCCTACCATTTATAAAAGTGACAATTTTGCAACAGAAAATAGTTGTAAGGTGCGAAGAATAACATAAATTCAAGATAAAGCAAATCAAAGTAAGATGGAAGTTTGTTGCCGCATTACTAAATTTAAATTTTTTTTTTTTCGAACCCTCCTATTTTTTGTATTGGTGTTGTTTAGTTAGATTTGAGATGTTCATAAGAAGTATATATATAATTTTAGACTACTGTTGGCTTGAGGAGGCTTTTAATTCGTTACAATCCATGACATCACGACTTTTAAAAACACATTACATAAAACATCAAATGGATTGCTGGAATACTAACAAAATAACATCGATGATTAATCTAAGCATGAAAAGAAAAAAAAATGCTGTTTCCGAAATGAATAATTCGGAAAAGGAAATTCTTAATTGCATTACTGGCTGTCTAGAGCGTCAGAAAACGTAGTAATAATTTGTAAATTACGCTTCCATTGCGATTCCAATGTTTCTACTGTTATTATCAAACCGAGTACATTGAAGGGGAAAGAAAAAAAACTAAAACTTAGTTGTGTAGGGACATTAATCTTCATTAAAAATTCTTGTTTCATCTAATTTGTGTGTGTATCCCCACATCATTGTGAGTGAGGAAACAAAGTTACAATTCATTCGAAACACAATGTGACGAGGGGGAGGAATGTGTGACTGAGATTTATTGCAGCACCCTCCGTAATAAAATAAGGACCAATCAAACATCGCTTGACAAAATGGCATTCTTTCCCCTCCTGCATTGGAGTATCCCACCGTGCTTTCAAAAGACACTTTACGCGTGAGAAGTTGTTTATAAAAATTGAAATCATTAATTTCTTTCTGATTCATCGATAATGACAAAGAGTTTTGGGGGGAAGAAATATTTTTCAGAAAGCGCGAAAAAAATTGAATGTCGTAATGCGTCTTCGCAAAATTTATTTTGAATGGAACTTTTTAAAACAACATGTATTACTATTTTATAAGCGCGCAATAATTTTGCTTCAAACACATGGAACAAATTTTGACAGAAACTAATGCGATAAAAGGAATAACTATTAGGGGGAAAAAAGTACGCTTGCTTTAACCAGTGATTGCAAATTTACTAGTTTCTTCTATTATTAATAGTTCGGTATAATTTTGAAACAAAATCTGTACGTCGATTAATTACCAAGAATTCTTTAAGTAGTGAACATAAAATAAAAATTCATAATAATAAGACTTTTTATTTGATTCTTGCTTACTGTGACAGAAACATAAATAGTGTTATAAACATTAATAATAGAAATAAAATTCAGCAAATTTATAACAAATTATAAGTAATGCTTACGCATGAATAACTTTTCACGCAATGAAACTAATAAAAAAATATTCAAATAAAGGCGTATAATCAATTTGTTAAAAATAAACATGTAAGAGGCAGGCACTAAATAATCCCTCTGTATAAAAAGCTTTCTGAGGCTCTATATTTGTCAGTGTTATACTTATTAAAAATCGTATGAACTATTTCAAAGTGTATTTACATCTTGTAATTTCCTGATGAAAACACTTTCATTTTTAATGATTTTATTGTGATCTTTTGCGTGAGTGTCTGGAAGTGTTTATAACATTGCATTTATATATTTTTACTTTCATGAATAACGTGTTGGCAGTTGTTAAAGGAAAAATGTATTGCAATTATACAATGAGGAATTCAATTATCACTAAGGAATAACCGAGATATCTGGATAAATTTAAACCTCCATATGAATTTATCCTTATGTATATAATATTGTAAGTTGTAGCTATTCGTACCAATTTGTATGGTTTCGGGAGGTTTTAGATTGAAGTAACATGCAGTATTGTTAAATTTAAATTACTATACCGAGGTATCATAGAGGTTTAATTATTGCTAAAAATAATCGAAATTGAAACTAACTTTTATTTATTATTCTTAAGACCTCTCAATATAGGCACCCTCCAGAGTTATATATTTCTCCCAAGATTTCTTGATCTTTAAATGGTCGCATTGTAGAACTTAGCAGATTGACTGTCTTCTCCATACTGTTGGCTATTCCATTTATGACTATTCGAAACCAAATAAATCAATACATAATTTGTTACATCATGTACATAACGAACAATTCATATGGGAAATAAAATGTATCCAGTTATTTAATTTATTTCTTAGTAATAATTAAAGCTTAACAATACCCCTCGCATACATCATTGTCTAAATTATCGGCGGAAACAACATAAAATTACTAGGAACATTTTGAGGCTAGAATTCCTTTTTACCAATAATCCGCTATATTTGTTTACATGTATTGCAATCTCTAGTTTTTATATAAGATTTTAGATCATTTGAAATAAAAAAGATGCTAATAAGATAGTAATTCTTAATCTATTGATTGACGAATAAACTTTATTGATATTCTAACAGCAGTTCGTGTTTCAAAAGTATGAATTCCGCAACCAATAGTTCTTACCACCAATGGGCCTTCTTCTGAGGCCGACATCAATTAGCAATCCTACTCATAAAATCTCATAAAGGGAATAAAAAAAAATCATGCTTATAAAGGGAATCCAAAAAGTGGTCCACATTTAATTGGCTCTATTTTCGGTCCTTTTAACAGTTTTAACGAGGTTCTATGTATTGTCTGAAGCATTTTAAAAGTGCTTAAGTTTTCTCGCTGTCTCAAACTGGATTTTATAAACATTGACAAAAAATGAAGTTATGGAAAGAGCTGAACCTGTGTAATTCCAACGTAATGTGGAAAAAGTTTTGAATGCATATAATCTAAGTAAAGACCGCTTGATAAAGTACTTATGCCATAGTTAAATAGCAATATATTTATCATTTATATTGCCAATCTAGTAGGTTTGAAAATAAAGGAATCCAAAACAATGATGAAGAAATACATACTAGAAGCATTGATTCAAATATTAAATCAAAGCAAAGTCGAAGAGACAGACTGTTTCTCATATTGATTGGTTTTATTAACGTCGTACTAGAAGCAATAATGAAGGCGAACTTCGTGATTTTGAACCTCGGTGAAGTGACGAAGTTGAAACCTGAGCTGACACCTCCCTCTCCTAACTTCCACACTATGCTAACAGGAGAACTGAGAGCTTAAACAGATTTAACGTGCATCAGACCCGTTGGGTCTTTAAGGTTCGAACTCACGACTCAACGGCCTCGAGTCCGCGATCATGACCACTAGGCTACCACGGCCTTTCATACCTTGGAGTTATAATAGATGAAAAAGGGAGGCACAGATGAAGAGATAACTAGAATTAGAAAGATCCAACATTTATTCAGGACAATGTATAACGTCAGGCAAGCCTCAAATATAAGCATTAAACTCTTATTCACATGTATATAAGAGTACATGATTTACATGTATATTACATGTATATACTCTTATTTACAACAGTATACCAGTACATGTATATTACAAGTACATACTCTTATTTACAATAGTATATTTACTGAAATGATGCTTGAAACTTCCCTCAATCCCAGGAGCAAATATTAAATACCTTTCAAATTACGTTCCCCAGGAAGATTCTTAAAATATACTAGTATGATAAAATTTCAAATATTGAATTGCTCAATAAAATGTATGCCTAAATCAAAGAGCGATTCTTTACATGGATTGGAAAAAAAGAATACCATCAAATGATAAAACGAGAATTACGCTGATGAGGGTACAAAGTGTAGAGAGGAAGACAGGAAGGCAAAGAACTACATGGTGCCGTATGGCTAAGGAAGAGGGAAATTTATTTGGATGGCCGAGTTGGGGAACTGCCCGTGTGGCAGCGTTAGACCGAATTAAATGACATGCAATTGTTGCAGCTTCATGCAATAGCTCGGTGTATTGAGAGTTGAGCAGTGGAGGATGTATACTTATTTCAAATCATGGAATGATATCCGTGGTATAGAAAAAAAATTCTTTTTGCTCAATTAAGAGCAATGATATTGAACTTGTGTCCTTTTATCGGTCGATTTATGCCTCCAGCCATCACGCAATACATTAATTACAGCCACATTTTCAGCTGTTCTGAGGTTTAATTTTATTTTAATCCTATCTAAAGTCAGAGTATTGAAACTATTTTACTAATTACATGAAATAACTTTAAAAATTTAGTATCAGCTTCAAAACTGAATGTTCTGAAAACTTTAATAGTTTGATTCCAATTTTCTAGGATTATTTTTAAGATATTAAGAAATCAGAGCATTCAGAAATTTATTTTGCAACCATTTTGATCCTAAAAATTAACTTGAAATATCTCTAGCTTGGGATGAGAACAAGCGAAGAGAATTTAATAAAGTTTTTTAAGTTTCTCTCTCTCGTTGTGCGTCGTTAAAATAAAGTTTGTTTTTTAGAACAGCAAATAATACAAAAGAAAAGGAAGGGGGGGATATCGATTATTAGATTTTATACAAACCTTTAATTTTACAATCAACGAGCGATTTTTTGGACCTTTTAGAAGCTTTTATTTAACTTTTTGTATAACTCTGTTGGCAATATAATATAACAGTATGCTCAAGCAGTGGCGGACTTGGCCCAGGGACCTAGGCCTTTCACTCAACATTGTCCAAATAAGAGGAAATTTCGCACACACGTTTAGCTCGCGAAATTGCTTATTAGTCTTAATTTCTCACAAAGAATTAAATAAATACCAATAAAAAATCTTTTTTTAAATCAAGCTTTTATTTAAATATGGTCTGAAAGGTGTAATTTTTTTTTAAAATTTAAAATAATATATAATTTATGAAAGCGTGAGGCCTTGATTCATCTTTTGATTTCATATATAACCTGTGGTACTTAATTTATCGATAATTATCCAGGTATCTTAGTTAAATATAAGCACCCTAAACCTTTTTATAAATTTTATACTATTTTACATTTAAAAAATAATTTATATATATATTTTTAGTTTTTTCTTTAAATAAAAGCTCTTCTATTTCTTTTACTTATATTTATTTCGTCTTTTTTCTTTCCTCTAAAAAAGATTACCGATCCTCTATTGCAGCTTGAACGTCGCATAACGTCATGATGTATAAAAGCTAATTTAATTTTCGAGTTTTATTTTAAATATTCATTCGTGCGAATAGTGAGCACTTCATTCATTAGCTTTGGAAAATTGCAGAATATTACCTTCCCATAAGTCAAAGATTTTATGCAGCTCTTTTGCCGCAGCAATTCGTCCATTCCTGATTAAGATTGATTCTTTTTTGTTTAATGCAAAACTAACTTATTATAATGTAGTGTATTCTTACAGAATGCAGTATGGTACTCGAGCACTTAAAGATTAGTTATTAGATTAAAAGGCAAAATTAATAAATGTGAAATTTTGTTTTGAAGACGCCACAAATAAACAATAAATAATAATAAAAGAAAATACTTCGTTATATCTGATTACTAATTTAAATTTCTCAAAAATATTAAGAAGAAATGGATTACTTTGATTTAGGCTAATGAAGCTCTAGCACGCCTACCTACACGCACACGTATGCACGCATACGCACATACATACACTAACACTAGACTCGGAGAGAATATGAGTTTTTGATAAAGTTTTTCAATGAACAAAGAAAAAATTTGGTACCTTGATAGACGAGCGCTCCTCAAAATTTGAAATATTTATGGATTTTTAATGGCGGGATTGTATACATATGTAACACATCGATCAATAACTCCCGAGACTAACCCAGAGATGGCGCTCGTAGTAAATCAGTAACCAGGTCTTTCTAGAGTACTAACCTTTGCTTGAAACGTGTCAAAATTTTAAGTCGATCGGACCAGGAAAAAGGTTTTTTGAAGTGAAGTGAAAAAGGTCTTTTCCAAGTGGGTGCCGCGATTGCTTTCGATGGAACAAAAACAGCAACGAGTCGATGATTCAGAAAGCTGTTTATCGTTATTTACTCGCAACAAAAAAGATTTCTTGCGAAAAAAAAAAAAAAAAGATTTGGAAAAGCGTTGGAACGATTGTATCACCCTAAAAGGTGATTAACAAAAGGTGTTATGTTGATGAATAAAAAAAAATTTTGCAAAAAAATGTTGTTTTCAATGTTAGACTCGGGAGTTATTGATCGATGTGTTATCGTTGTTTCGTATTGAATAGCTTATGGTAGACATTTTGATATTATATTTACCGAAAAATTTTAAATAGTTCTTGATTATTTTTTGGCTTCAAATTTATTTAAAATTAGACATAGAAGTGGAAAATGTAACATTATATAAATTAATAATCATCAGAATAAATAAAATTAAGATATAATCTATCAGTTCATAAAAAAAAGTTTTTGAACAATACGATGCTGAAACGTTATTTAATGTAGAAATAAATGAAAATATGTTTATATTTTTAAATAATATATTGTAATATATAGTTTTTAAATCTCTCTCCTCAATAATTAAGGTAAATTTCAGAAAATTCAAATTATTTTTTAAATAATTGCACGTCATTAAATCAAATGCAAAAATATTGCACCAATTTTTAATTTTTTTTTAAAAATCAAATTCGGTGAAAACTTCAGCCACAAAATAATTATATACTTCTACAATAAATAAGAAATTATCAATAAACAGAATTACTCTAGATGACCTTTCCTTGGCAGTCAAAATCAAAGTTAAAAATATCATTCCTTGTCTTGGAGTAATATAAACAGGGGAATCTTTTCTTTAGATAATTTTTTTCTTATAATATTTGAATATGAAAGAGCAGGTTATTCTCAGTTAATCAAAATTTATCTAGAAGAATTTTTTGGCAGCATTGAAAATTACTATGAAATTTTCAATATTAGGCATTAAGGAAATTCTTTCTTAAAATAAAACTCTGTTGACATTTCTTTAACCCTTTCGCTACCGGAGGGAGTAAAAAAAAGTGCTTCTGTGGACCCTCGGCTTCTTACCGAGGAGTGTTACGCTGTGCCCAGACGATTTTAGATATTAAGCGTTATTCGTGAAAAGAATTCCTCTAAGATCAGCTATTCGTTAGAATATTTTGGTTTTTGCATATATTATTTAAAATTCATTAAATTTAATATATAAGAAGGAAAAAAAGATTTAATCGAAAATTCTATGTTTTTACATAAAATATTTACATAATAATAATATCTTTTAAGAAAATACAAAATATATTTACATTTGTTACATAAATTTCATGGTGTAATGATGTACCATTACATGGAACATATAAATATAAAAAAAATATATCTTAATTTGCTGTATGGTATATTTATAAAAAAAAAAAAAAAATCAATGCATAATCCAACGTCACGTGTCTTACACACATATTTTGACGCTTCACGCAAGATTTTGAGCAAAAGGCACATCTTCTTCGCCCCCCTTTTTTTACTTTAATGTCTATGTACAGATTTGAATTATTTTTTATTTTTGTTAACATTACTGTCAGATTCATTCGTTAGTTCGCAAATCTCAGTATCAGATAAATACTTTCTTTTCGTCATGACTGTTGCTACAAATAAAAACCGACCGAATGAAATGAACAGCTGAAAGCATCTGCTACCAAAAGCCCTAACCCCCATAAAGGGCCATAAATTCTCCTTCGAACTTCTAAGAAGCAAGCAAGAAAGAAAAATCAAACCGAAAGCAAGTACACCCATTAAATCATGTAATTACATTTAAAGATCCTCATCGCAACACGTGCTTTTAACAATTATCCCTTCCTGGTAACCAGAAGTGAAATCCAAGCCCATATCACCAAGGTCAACACTCCAAATAACCTATCTATATAGATTTCACGGCGTTGTATTGTCATATAGTAATATTAAAAAAATCAAATATAAAGTTCTCATCAAGCGTATCTCTATTGATATATTGGACCGTAGAAGACACTCACGGAGCGTATCGCATGTGATACGCTGGAAGCGAACGGGTTAAGGTACGTTGAAGGAAGAAATCTGAGTTATTTGGGCTCAGTCATACTTAATGAAGAAGATTTAAAGATAAATATTGCCTTGGTTCATGAATAATGTTTCCGTTCCCCTGTATGCATCCTCCATTTACAGTCTTTTCATAGAAACGTAGATGACAATTAGTCTGTAAGCAAATACTTTTAATTATGCTTATCATGTATGGAATCAATATGAATCGAATAATTTAATTCAATTTAATATTTGGAATTTTCTTAGCCATACATTTATTTCCTTTTACAGATGAAATAATAAACTTTTTAGATATAGTGGAATGTTTTTCTCCTCATATCATCTCATAAATTTATAGTGTGTAGTACCGTCCAGTGTATTTAAGAGTCCACAAAATACTGTGTATATTGATCTAATACAAGTACAGTGCTCTTTTTATTAACCGGCTCTTCACCTATCCGTCCCTGCCAGTAATTCGGCGTTTTTTCATAAGAAAATTATTATGCTTCCACTTTAATGGAATAACGTAAGCTATCAAGACAAAATAATAAATTTTTGTTCTTTTAGTGGTACCGTGTATTTGACAGTTTATTTGCGTGTACAATATTAAATATTATACGACAGTATACATTTACTGCTCTGTAAGTGCCTTATAACTTAGTGATTTTATAACGTTGGAGTATTCGCGAACCTTCCTTTCACTAATATCTGGGGTTGTTACTTTTTGATTTTATATTTTAAATTATAATTCCTTTCTACTCAAATGAGCGGCCTGGTGATCATTTTCGAGGACTCGCGGTCGCCGTTATTTTCGTCGAGTCGTGTGATGGAGCCCTAATTCTACTAAAGACCTGCCGTGTAAAGGGACTGATGCATAATAAATCTGGTTGCGATTTCAAGTTCTTCCACTGGCGTTGTATGGATGCTTGAAGAGAGCGGTGTCAGCTCAGGTGTTGTCCTCGTCACTTGACTAAGGTTCAAAATAACGAAGTCCGTTACCAATAACCTTCGTGTCACTCCTCGTGTCAAAGTTAAAAAACAATAAAATCATTCCAATTAGATAAAACGTGATTAGGCAATTTGGACGAAGATAAGAAGTGACATATGAGAGAAGTAGAATTGAAAGTGGAAGGGGATAGCTGATAGTGCTTAATCAATAGATGTTAGCAAGTTAGAAATTTGAGTGAATTGCTGTAGTTCATCGTTGCTACAACTTAAATTCGTTAGTAGTGATTCCTGATCAGAGTAAATGGTAATAGAAGTGAAACCCGCAGTATTCGAGAAGTGTTTAACTCAAAGCGAGAAAGTTGGAAAGTTTGAATCTCATTGTTTAATTATAAGCAAAGATTAAGACGCGTTGAGAGTTATTTGAGACAGATCGATCTTGCTTAATTTGTGAAGAAATTTTATAAAGAATGTTTGTGGTTTTCTCTTTTTAGGACTTTATGGTTCTTTTTGTGACTTAAATGGTTATTTAGTTAAACTTTAATTTAAACTTTATGTCAGTAGATTTAAATTAGTGGAGGCACTACAGTTCTATAGGAATGCGGTGGAGCTCTGATTCGATAGCTGCCGGATTACCGGGAGAGTTTTATGATACTAATAGCAAATAACTATTGCAATATGTGAAAACATAAATACCACAAAAACGTCACTTTTTTAAAACTTCCTTTATTATTTGACCCATTGTCATAAAACGAATGATCAAAGGATAAGAATAGGTCAATTAATTTAATACATAAAGCTAAATTAAATATATTCTTTTCTGATTGTCAATCCCTTCACGCAGGTTTTTGTGTCGATTGGTCTATGTCCTCATCTCTTCCCTACCACGGAGGCCATAGTGTCCACTATGCCGTCTATGATGGAATGAATCATTTCTTTTCCCAAGTTCTGTATGCTGTAGTCATCTCTCTTGTGGATGGATCTGCGCACTTTGTGAGGACTGGCAACAACTTCCGAGCTTGTCAACACCAACGAGCAGAAAACGAAGCAGATTAGGATAAAGTGAGAAGTGCGCATCTGTTAAAACATGTAAAAAGAAGTTAGTAGATACGAGCTAAACTGTTTGGGTTAAGCATGTAAGAGTTTAAAATAATTCTAGATGAAACCTTAAAAAATTATACTACTAATATATTATCACAAAACATATATATTTTCAAATATTTAGAAATTCTGAGCAATTATATGGAATTTGATAGAGAGTAATAATTTCATGCCTCTCTGGTTTAGCAAGGTGCTTAGTTAACATTGATAAGTTATAACACGGTTTTTAAAAATGAGATATTTTGATTGTTTTGCTTTGGAGGGGTCAATGCAGCTTAGTAGTTCCAGAGTTTTTTCTTCGAGTCATCTCGGCCCCTGATGGCACTAAAGACTCGGCGTGTAGCGGGGCTGATGCCAGTTAAGTCTGATGGAGGTATGGAAGTTAAAAGAGTGTGGTGGGGGGGGGAGGAGTGCAGCTCAGATATAATCCTCCTCACTTTGTGATGTTGGGCAATTCGCGATTATCTCTTCACTAACCTAAGGGACTTTTATTGAGATTGATTGAATAAAATAACAATTTCATCCCAACCATAAAATAAAAACGGGGTTATTTTAATTAGATGCCTGTTGAAACAAAGTGAAGCGATTCAGATATAATATTATATTAGTAAAGGGAAATTGAGAAGAGATATGCGAAGAGTAACGAATGTTACTATTCGGAGTGGCAACTATTGCTTTGTGAATTTTGGCGATCATAAAGGACTAGACGTAATAGTTAACAAGGACTCTCATTCCATTAGAACAGATGCTTCGTTAAGATAAGTTAATTTCAATTATAATTAGAGCCGTTAGCCGGGAATGAAAACCGGAGAAAGACTATTAGAAAATAGATATTGATAATAAATGATTTCGCTTATTTGGTTTCGAGTTTTCTTGTCTCTTAAAGTTTAATGTATCAAACTGAATTATGGCTCAAGAGCCAACAAATACCAGACAAATGTTAAAACTTGATCAAAGTTGAAAATAATGAATTCCGTCGCTATTAGCCTTCGTTTTGCTTCTCAATGAAATGAAATCAAATGTAAATACTTTTCATACCTTCCTTACAACCTATTCAAAAATAAAAATTTCAAACCGGCAGTTTTGGAAGATCCCTGCGACTCATTCATGGTGTAATAGACAAATTCCTAGTGATGCCCTTACTATTAAGGGAGACAGAGGTGTTCAAACCACTCGTTGTAGACTTATTAGCTGACGCACCAATAGTCTTACTTCTGACAGGGGCCAAAAAGCCTTTCCGACCTGCACTAATTATAATTTTTATCAGGCCTTTCGCAATCCATTTTTTAGAGTATGTGTAAGCTGACTTTTAAGTAATTGGGTCCACCCAATTACTTAAAAGTCTTGACAGTTTTCTGAAATATTATTTATTAACCTCCCAAGGGGCTATTTGTTTTATGTAGGCTATAAATTGTTGTCCCTGACCGCTTCTTGTATCTAATCACTTTTCAAATTTTTAATACCTAAATTAGATTTTTTATAACCAAGTTCTTTTTCTTGATTTTACGGTTTTATCCATAGACTTAATGTTAATTTTTCCTATATTTTTTTAATTATATTTAATAGTTTTGGTTCTAATGTGTAATATATACGCTTGGTAATTTTCATTATTAACTAGGATATTATTTAAATATTTTAATTTTACGGTTCTATCCATAGGCTTAATGTCAAATTTTCTGTATTTTATATTCAATTTAGCAATTTGCAATTTCCTTTCATTTTAAGTACATTTAACTTGAAATATATTCAGTTTAATAATTAACCGTTTCCTTTCATTTTAGTTATTATTAGCTTAAAATATATTCAGTTTAACAATTTATCGTTTGCTATAATTTTAATTATATTTATCTTAAATATATTCAGTTTAATAACTTACCTTTTGTTTTAATTTTAATTACATGCAGCTGATATAATATTCAATTTAATGATTTATCGTTTGTTTAAATTTTGATTACATTTAACTTGGAATATATTCAGTGTAATAATTTAGCGTTTTCTTTAATTTTAATATAGGAAAAATTTACTGTTGTCTATTTATCGATATTTCATCGTTTACTTTAATTCTTATGTTTAATTGCGTAATTTAATAATAATTATATAAAAAAGCGCACCTTGGGACGCTAATTCTGTTCTTTGTAAAACTTTATATAGAACTTTTTCATTTTTTTTACATTTAATTGCCAATGTAAACGAAACTGATTAATTAAAGAAACTTTGACTTAAGGAATGGTTTTAAAAAGAAATCTTTCACATTGTAAGAAATTACGGGATAAACATAATCTGACAATTAAAGAAAACTTGTTCATAAAGCTTGCTTATAATTTATGCATAAAATGATAAAATAAAGTTCTTCACGTGATATAAAAATCTCATAAAAATATATCATATAAAACCTTTTGATTCTAAGAAATACTCTTTATTGAATAAAATTTTTACGATGCCTTTATTTCATTTCGAAACGAGTATCGGTTTCTCAACTTTTAGAAATTATTGTAAGTGATAAATATAAATTCTTTAAAATTTGAAATCTATATATTTTGTAGATTTGGCACAACTTTATTTTGTCTGATCTAAAGAAACCAAAAAGATACATTTTATAAATGAAAAGAGGGAAATAATAACAAGATTTGCTTATAAAATTAAATAGATTTAAATATACTCGATGCTAGTTTTTTGTGTTGATACATGTGGGTAAATATTTTCAAATCTTATTGTTGTTAAAATTTAGAAACTTATTACGAAGGCTTTTAATAAGGATTTAGAGTCAAATATCGTCACTTAGAGTCGACTTCTTTTAAAAAGAGGCATAAATTATTGTATAAAAATAAACAAACATAACAAGAACCGAACAGCTTAGCATTTTTTTAAAAATACATGCGTTTCATAGGCTACAATTTTAATATTTTTATATGTCTCGTTTCTATTTGATTATTGTTTCATTTTTATACTGGTATATTCACTCGTAATAGGTATTCAAAATACAGCTGTCAAAAGAAAGAAAAGTAATAACCTGTTTATCTAAAATATCAGACTGATTGATTTATTGGTTTTTATTAACGTTGCATTTGAAGCAACTCAAGGATTATTGGTGACGGACTTCATGAATTTGAACCTAGGTAAAGTGATGAGGACGTCACTGGTACTAGCACCTCTCTCTCTTAACTTCCCCATTAAGCCAAAGGAAGGACTTTGATTCTCGACAGATTTAATGTGAATCTACCCCAGTGGCATCAGCCAATATATCAGAGCTTTCAGAATAAGGACATTAAAATATTAATAAAAATTATGGAATCTTTTATTTTTCTGAAACTTTTTTGTTCATAGGATTATAGAGATAATCTACAGTTATTCTGTTTGTTTCAGTTCTTTTTATGTTATACATTTTAAAAAAAAGATTTTTCCTTTTAAATTTTAATTTATTTCTACAAGGATAGCTTATAAAAGCACTTACAGTAACAGAAAGAAATGTCATATAGAAATTAAACAGTTTATTATCTTTTAGTCTTTTAATAGTCTTTTTAATCAAAGCTTAAATAACATAAATGCTTTCAACTCCCTGAAGCTTTGATTACTTGCCAAACTTTATATGACCTGATTTAATGTAATAATAATCTGCTATTTTTATCAGATAGTTATTCAACTTTTTCTGCATATTAAAACTTCTCAATCAAATCCCAAAAATTATTCATAAACTTGCCACTATGATAGTCATACATTAATATTATAATACGCAGTTGATGTTTCCCTTTATTCTGGATAATTCGAAATATTTTGGTATGAACATGTTGATAGAATCCTAAGAGCAAAAGCGGAATTCAATGTAATATCAACTGAGTAGCCTCAGTAGATATCATATAGAACAATAAACAATATAGAATAAAAAAATAATTGGAACTTTTACTCCAGCTAATGTTTTGACATTTTAGGGAACATCCTTTCGATATAATATCTGATGGGACAACAAACAGAAGAAAAAAGTTTAGGGTCCAGATTTTAGGCAAAAGGATCATTATCCTCGAACTTTGTATTAATTAAATTTACAGGATAATGTAGATAATAGTATTTGCAACTGAATGAATGACCTGGTATATATTCTTTTAATCCACGAAAATCATATCCCATTGAAATAATCTATATATATATATAAGCGAAATACCACTGACTTACTCATCACGAGATCTCAAAGACTATACAACCGATTGACTTGAAATTTAGCATAGTTACTCATTTTGCGAAGTAGACACACACTAAGAACGTATTTTACGGAACTCTTATCCAAAATGTAATTTCCATCCGTTAATCTACTCTTATCCATTGGTTATGTAATTTTTGGCGACTTTATCGCCAAAAATGATATGACCGACGCAAAACGGAATATATTTTTTACATGTATACTGTGTATTGTCACCAGTTAAGTTTACTTGGTGAGATTTGTGAGTGCGGAATGGAAAAATATCAAATTTTATATTGAAGCACTAATGGAGGATTGGCAAGATTTTGGCGAAGAGGCTCTTTTTGTGAAATTTCGTACATGTCGAAAACAGGAAACGTACATATTTAGCGATAGAAATAAATGAGTTTGGAATAAATTGAATTTCTGAATTTGGAATGAAGTTTAGCTCCAAAACTTAGTGGGATTTTGAAAAATACTAAAATGGCGACTTTTTACGCAGTAGCACACACGCAAAACAATCTTCGTTTACTGGAGGATCTCGCTACATGCATGAACGAATTGAAGAGGCTATGACATTCGTAAGATATTTTGGACGTCCCGACTTGCACGCCTTATTTATAGGATTGCAGTCACTTGCGGTCCTAATTGGTCAGAAATCAAAATGTCTTGAGGCAAGGACAAAAATCTTATGATAGACACGATGCCATTGCGAGGGTATTTCATTTGAAAGCTAAGCACTTGATGAATATTCTGACAAAAGGTTTCATCTTTGGCAATAGTAGGTAAAACATCTATAAGGCTGAATGAATTTTATCCATATTAAATATATATAAGGTGACTTTTTACTGATTTTTTTTTATTTTTCTCATATATTTGAATGTCGAGGATAACCATTATTACAGACAATAAATTTCTTAAAATTTTAATTTTAGATTATCATTAAAGTTTTTAAAATTGAAATTTTTCTTGATATCTTACGTATAGGTTCCAAAATATTATATTATTGTCTGTCCAGCGAAGCGGGCGAGTATCTGCTAGTCTCTCGTATATACCCCGAAATGAACTACGATGCGCCATTAGCTTCAGATAACTTTTAGACAAAGCATTGTAGAATAAAAGAACATATAGATGTTTTTTTGAAAGAAATGATATACTTTGAATTGACTTTGAAATACGAATCTGAGGAGAAATGCACTTAAAAATTTGCTACTCCATATTCCTCATAAATCCATAAATCAGTTAATTTTTTGAGAAATAACTATTTATTAAATCGCTTTCGCTTTAAAACGGGAAACTCGAACTTCTTATTTAATAACACGGAGTGAGGAAGTTTATAGTCATAGAATCACCTTAAAGATCATTTCTAAAAGTACAAAAGGAACTTACCTTGAAGCTGATAGAAGTATATTGATTTAAAGAGTTGTCAATCCTCGATTTACTTAAATACACGTTTGATGATGTGAAAACAATATATAACAATATATAATATATATATCTGTACAGCCACAAAACAATATATAAAGTCTTATTTGTACACGGAATCTGCAACGTAAGAGATATTAATTAGGACGAATGTGTGTGATACGAAAGAATTTTTTTTAACCTTAGATTTTCGGAGTGATTGGAAGTTTCGTTTCTGGCGGAATTTGATTTCGCTTTTTCATTAAGAATAATTGCTATTTTTTGAAATGTTATCCCGTGTGTATTTTAAAAACATGCGAAATCACTAAAAGTGTGAACTAATAATTGTGTTTATTTTGTGCTCAGTTTGCATAAGAAATTTCGAAATAATAATCTTTCATCCGGTGACGCATATACTGTCACTGATACATTCACGCGTTGAAGACAGTTCATTTTTTTTATTGAATGAGAAACCGTAAACAGTCCATTTTTTTTATCAAACCAGTAGCCTGTCATTCATAATAAAATTTTTGGTGTAAATGCTGTTTACAAACTTTTAAGAAATGTGTGTAATACATATTGGTGAAACACATAAATATTGGTTGATAATAATAAGCTCGATTTTTTTCATACTATTATAAGTATAATTCAATCCTATTCGCATTCACAATACAAGTATTAGGTCTACCGGAAAGTTCTGTCCACTAGTAAGGTGAGAGAACGAAAATAATAAATTTTATATTCATTTAAAATACAATATAATCTCAATATTTATTGCACAACATAATTTTCGTCGTTATTTGATCTCTCGCCAGCTTGATGTAATTCGCAAATATCTTTTTGGGAAAACGCCCTGTCTTTAGGATTTAAAAACCCCAGTAGTGTTTGGTTGACATTTACTTTAGTCTTGAATTTTTTCTACCTTTGAATATTTTGTGGCAGAGAAACAGCTGATAATCGGAGGGTGGTAGGTCTGGGGAGTACGGTGGATGTGATAGAATTACCCAATTTGTCTCAGGGATTTTCTGATCAGTCGCCAAAGAAGCATGTGGTCTGGAACTATCACAATGATATGATTGTTTTTATTAACGCCTCACTGAGAAGCAACACGAGGGCTATTGGAGACGGACCTCGTCATTTTCAACCTCGGTCAAGCGATGAGGACTACACCTGAGGAGGTATCTCCCTCTTTGGACTTCCACTCCATGCTAAAAGGAGGACTTTGAGCTATGACAAATTTAACGTGCTTCAGCCCCTCTACACGGTGGATCTTTACTAGCATCAGTCCCGTGACTCGACGCAAACCACCGGCTTCGAGTCCCCGACCATGACCACTAGGTTACCGTGGTCACTGGAATTATCATAAGGTGACCAATTTTTTTACAATGAAAAGGAAGAAGAAAAAAATTAAGAGAAAAGTACAGAGTAAATAATACAAACATTTTATTAATTCAAACAAAAATACACTAATTATGTTTACAACCCTTTTAATTATTTAACTATTAGTACTTTTCCATTGAACGAATATTTTTTATCAACATATCACTTTCTAACAATATATTGGAAATTTTAGAGCAAGAAATAACCTTTATATTGAATTTTAGGGTAAGTGCTGCAGCTAGAGTGTCAATATTCAATTTGTAAGGATTTTTGATCGGAAGGAAGACTCGACATATTTAAAACACTTAATTTATTTACTGCTCAGCTAGAAATCTCTCCTCTCCTCCTTCTCCCTCTTCTTAAAAGCTTATACTATAAATATCAGTCTTAATTTGCACGATCACATTCTCTTCTTCGGAGGAAGCTTTCTAATAAAAATAATTTCTAAGTCCCGAAAATTCCCCAAGAGGACTGTTAGTAAAAAGATCGCGGATAGAGCCGTCACAAATTTTCATTTCTCCTTTGTCCAAAAATCATTACAAATGGAAAAATTCTTCCAACTGCTGCTTCAGTTCCAAGGCAGCACAACGTAAATTCAATAAGATAACTAAATTTTCATATGGAATGTGTTCATTTTTGAAATGGTTAAATATTTCTACCCATCTTTTATCAATTTCAACATATTGATTTTGCCATTGTTCTAATTTGTCGGAATTTAAATATACATTTAGCCTTCTAATTTCTTCAAACAGACAATTGTCATCGATTTTAATATTGGGCATTTCTTTCGATAAAAACTCAACGTAATTTTCAATATTTTCCCAATTTACTTGCGATGAAGTCAAAAAACACAATGAAAAACTATTATTTCCTGTGAGATTTATTTCAGATATATTGAAAAGATGTTTGGTAAAAATTTTGCACTTCATTCGTAAAATTTTTCTTTTCCCCCGGATTTGATTCCTCCAAGTTTGACAATTTTCTTTTTATTGTTAAAGGAATAAATTTTCCATCAAACCGTGATTTATATTGAAGGACAAAATCGTTCAAAATAAGACTAACATCTGCTGCTGAAGTATGTTCACCTTCAATATTTTGAATCGTTTTGTGGAAAACAGATGTCTAATTATTCAAAATACATTAATATCTCCGATACTTCATAATTACAAAACAATTCCAGAATTTTTGGACATTTGTCCATACTTAAAAAAAAAATTAACGGAAATGTTCAAATAATGGCAAAATAGCTCTGTAGCAGGTGTTAGAGCGAGCCATCTAACTAGAATATTCCTGCAAGTTTTTTGTATTCAATATTTGCGGAACAGTTTCGCACGGCATCTCTGAACAGAGAGAGAAACAGATTAGTTTTAAAATTTCGAAAAAGAGGACAGGAAGGAGGACACTGCCTGCAAGGAAGTACAAACCTGCAAAGGCGGACAGTCCACCCTAATTGAGGACGATTGGTTGCTTTTATTATCGGTATGACGTGCTTAATATTAAACATTGCCAGACTCTTTATTTTTGTGTGTGTGCCTTGTTTGCAGCATCCATTTACTGACAATATGTCTCAGATGTGATAGCTTTGTTGGGTTTCAATAACTCGTAATGCATTGGTTCGTGAACATTCCACTCCACACACAGCATTCCCTTATCCATACTCAAGCTCGTCTTAGAGGGGTAGGGGACAAGTTGTCTCAGTTCTCGTTATGTTCTTTTCCTTACTATGGTTTCTTGGTTAATCCCCTTTCCGATACCCGTCATCCGGTTCTAAAAGGTTTCATTTTTGTTCCGAGGAAGCAGATATATGCTTGTGATGACACTCTTAAGAAAATGTTTTCCTCTTAATTCAGGAAATACTCAACTGAAATATTCCTAAGCCAGTCAGAGTAACGACGGAAATTGTATGGCACAATAAATACTATTAAATGTATGAAAAATATATGATTTTTTTTCACTTCAGAAAAGGACTGAACTTTCCAGTAAAACTAATACTATTCACATTCATTGATTATATAAGTATTATTCAAACATATACTTTGATAACATATTCGATTACAGTCACAGTTTTTTTTACTTGAAGGCCTTACACTTAGGGTTTTTGGGCTGAAATTCTCAAAAAAAAAAAAAAAAAAAAAAAGAATGATTTGGAAAAAATTTATGTTCTTTAATGAAAACTTTAACGCCTCCTTTAAGCCGTTTTTAGACATTAGCTCCCCTTCCCCGGATAAATGCGAGTGCGTGTTCAAATCTGAATTTTCATTAAGCATATGTAGCAAATAGAAAGAAGGAATAAAGTTATAACACATTGCTATTATACTCGTAGTATTATGACGTCTTTTCTTCATTATTTAATTATTATGCCATTGTTCCTTCTAATTAAACTGTCTGATTTATAAAAAAAAATGGTATCATTATCGATGTAACTTTTTCGTGTATCTGATTTCTAATCTTTAAATTAACTTAAATCTTAAATTTCTTGAAACTCCACTTGAACGTTTCTGTGATATGAAGGATTAAAACTAGATATTCTAATGTTAGACGATTTTCTCAAACATTAGATGATATAAAGTTTTCAATTGAAAAATTTTCATAGATTCTTCCTCTAATAGATAGATACAAAATATTCTAATAATCAATATTATTAAACAACACACAATTTATTAAATATTATTACAACCCCCCCCAACCTTTAGATACCAAAATGCTCTGATATTTAGGTTCCTCATGTCATAAGACCACCTGAATGCGATTTCATACAATTACCCTTCATTAGTGAAGGAGATATTTAAGGTCCAATTTTCTATCAGAAAATGGCCAATGAGGAGATCGAAAGCTAATAAAGGCATTTCACTTTATTGTTTTGAAGATAATGAATTCAAGTCTAGAATCTGCTTTGTAAAAATGACTATCATATGTATTCAGAGCAAAGTTGTAAAAGAAATCATAAAATAGATGCAGCCTTTTTCCTCTTTTTTGTTTGTCAGTAGAGATGCTATCTAAACGTTTATGAAAGAAGTTAATGTTCTTTCTCTATCCCTTTGAAGTTTTGATTCGAGAATAATTTCAAAGAATTTAAATGTATATACGCTACAACTCTATATTTTCTATCGAATAAAGTAATTTGAACAAATATGTAGGAAGTGATACAGCGAGAATTTTTGGGTTCTTCCCAGTAAATATCTCCTATATTTAGAGTAACAGCAGCAAATGAATTTTATTTTACGTGTAGGACAGAAGTAAAGGTATTTGAAGTATAACTATGTTCATATTTTAAAATAGTAATCTGCTAAGTTTGTAGGATTTAAAAGGTTTAAGGCAGGAATTAAAATATGTTATTTTATAATTTCAATGTTACATTAATTATGCTTACCATTTTAAATTTATTACGCTTATAATTTGTAAAAGTCATGATAATCTAAAATATTTAAGAATTTTAATTTTAGATTCTGCACTTGGATGTAATTTTAACTTTTTAAACTTCACTATATTTAGAGACTCTGAGACAAGAAGAGAGAAAAAAGGTTGATACGACTAAGAAACTTAATACATATTATATTAAATCACATCAGATCCCTATTATCTCGAGAATAGAACGTTCTAAAAATATCTTAAAATCTGTACCAAAAGTTGTTTATGTTTAAATATAATTGAGACTATCAAATACGCTATTATGTAGAACAGAAACAGCGATAGCAAATGTTTGCGTTTGCAAACATCGCTGTCAGTTATGTCTGGTTGTGGATTCGAATCCTGATTACATCTGTGGTCAGAAGCACGAACGGGAAGAACTTTTGCACGTTAAATGGGACTCAAAGTTATATCGAGATATGGTATGCAAATATGCATCCCCCCAGGGAGATCGAGCTCCGGCGAAGGGCTGAGAGCAACAGACCGATCTATCGCGGAAAACAAAAACACCATCTCAACAACCGAAAGAGAACAACGAAACTAAAACTACACAAATTATCCACAATGACGTATTCTATTCTATAAACATAAATCATATAAAAAACGAAGATATTTTATGACAACATTCTGTTATACAATTATTATTCTTATACAGACAAATTCTATTATTATTCTTATATATATATATATATATATATATATATATATATATATATATATATTGGAGTATTTGTATATATATATATACAAATACTCCAACTCAAATATTCTATTTTATCAAAAACATAAATATTCTGTAAAGTTATATGAATTACGTAAAAAATGCAACTATTCCATAAAGATAAGATAAACAGATGATACAAATAAATAAACAGGAAGTCGATACGGAACAGGAGCAAGAGAAAGACATGGCAAAAATAACAATCTTAGTTAAGAAATATAAGACATTTGAGTGAAAAAATAAAAGTTAAAATACATTAATCAAACAAAATCTCTAATTATTTAAATATTTCAAAAATAAACAATGCACTAATACAAAATTGTTTTCTATTTTATAAAGAAAATATGTCTAGCGCATAGATAGAAATAAAATAAATATTCAGTGGCAACTGAAACAAACTGATTTCGAACATGACATCGTGGCCTGGATGTATTATAAATTATAAAAAACAGTTATAAAAATTAACTTAAATAGGGAATCTATTGTATTTTACAGGAGCTTTCTTTAATTATTTTAAAACAAGAATTTAACTTAAAGTTATATTTTAGTTGTTCACTAAAGAATCTAACTATAATTTGCTAGAAGTTTCGTTGGGCTCTATAATATGATACTAAAAGAACTTTAGAACACATAGGGTTTCGCGTCCCCGACAGATACACATAGACAACTGGGATTAAATTTTAATTTAAATTTATGTACGTAAGAGTAACATGGGAAGTTAAGGAGGGTGTCTAGAGGAGAGATTCATTTTAATATTATGTATTGGTAATTATTTTTTGACTCTTAAACCTGTTTCAGAAATCGTCCGAAAATACCCCTGTCCTAGAGAGGCTTATTTTTTTTTTTTTTTTTAAAAATCTTTAAAATTTAGGAGAGAGGGACAGGCATACTACCCCCTTCCATTAGTGATTCTAAGTCGTGATGTGGTATGAAAGTTAAAAGAGTGTAAGGCCACAACAATTCGACGGTGTGGAAGTTCTAATCATTCGATTGTGCTCCAAAGTTATGAAGTCCTTTAATAACTGCCCGTAAGTTACTCTGGTGCAACGTTAACTGGAAATTCAATAAATTCTCCTTCGAAAAGAGTTGTTATACTTGATTATTACCGTATACCTCGGAGTATAAGCTTAGAATACGTTTCTTATTCAAGAATATATCCCAAATATAAGCTTAAATGAAAAAAAAAAAAAGAAAAAGAAAACCCACAATAAAGTAACATTTTATATTTGACGAGGACATGATTTCTAATATGGATAAACAGTGGAAATGATGATGATATGCACCCAAACAGTCCAATGAATAAAAGTGAATTTAATTCAATGGAATCCTCGAATTCTGGTAAGGATTTTAAAGTCTTTATAAAACTTTTTAATGCATAACAGTTGCTTTTGAAATTCTCAAAATGTAAGTTAGGAGATTAAAGAAATATACCTATTTTCTTGTTATTTTTAGGTACTCAATGTGTATGGTATTCTATTATTATTTCTAGAGCACGATTTGGTATTTTTCCTTTACCCGTGTGAAAATTTCACTTACCTTAATGAGCGTTAATGTCTTAGTGTTTACCTTAATGATTGACGTCTCGACAAATCATTAAGGTAAAAGCTTTCAAAAATAATACAGCTTAATTTCATAAAAAGAAATCATTTAGAGTAATTTTTTCATATACTTGAGATTCATAAGCTGAAGACATAAAAACGTGTTATATTTGGCGATTTATCACTTGCGTGCGCCTAACGGTAAGGAGTGTACATTTTTTTGCGAACTGGTGGATCCGTATATAAGTCGATACTCATAATTTAGCTTAGAAAAAGTTTCAAAAACTCTAGGTTCATACGCGTAAATAAACAATATATTTTCAAGAAGTCATTTTGCCGTAAGATTGTCTTTCTTTCTTGTTAAAGGATAAAACACGAATTCAAAAACTATTTCAGGTTGTCTTTCTTTCTTGTTAACGGATAAAACTCGAATTTAGAAACTACTTCAGTCAGAAGAACGACAAATGATTGATTGATTGACTTTTTTCTCTAATCGCCTTCTTTTCACACTAATGAGAAACAAGGGGGTGAGGAGTGCACTAGTGACAATTTCGGAATTTTAAACCACTATTAAGTGACGAAATTAATATTAGAGTTGGCATCTTATTCTCCCGATTTTTACCACACCGACATCAAGATTTTTTGCCTCGTAAGATTTAAAGTGTATGAGATCTTCAACAAGTCAACTCTTTTGTGCAATCTATGGAAAAACTCCATTGATCCAAAGTTTGAAACCGTAACCTTTAGGATACAGAGTTTGGTTTAGAAAAGTGGTTTTCTCATTGTAAGGTAATAGCAAAAAAATTCAAATATACACACGCAAACTAAGAACATAGTTAATATTTGACAGAATGCGTTTTTTTTTTTTGAGTATTCTCTACATTTAATAATTTAGAATGGATTGGATACACTTATTAATGTTATGCATATTATAGTTGAGAATATTTTAAAAAATTATTAGCTCCCCTGATTCATGCTGTACCCCTAGCTCTGGGATTGCAGAGTAATTTTCCATAGAAAAATGCTCCGAAATCTTATAGCAGCATGAGAAAGCTAGAATACTTTTGTGTTCATTTCCGTTTTACATCCTTTCCTTCCCATTTTTTATGCTTTTCGTCATAAATTTCACACTTTTCATCGTATATTTTAATAGCATATTATTTCCACCACATTTCACGTACGTGACGTCTACTAAATCCGGTGCAGCGAACTATGAATGACAAATTGTGGACTAATTTCCCTATTGAACAATTTTAAATAAAAAAGAATTGCTTTCTGATATGAAACCTCTCTGAAATATAATTATCATAAATTTGCTTAGCTACTTCTATTAGGCATAAAATTAAAACGTGTCTAAACTTGCCCTTTGATCTGTGGTAGTATATTATAGAATTCAGAAAAAAAAGAGAGGAGAAAGAACTTCGTAACAAAAAAGGTCAAATCATTTTAAATGATAAGACTATGAAATACAACAAACATATGGTGCTCCGGAAGTATTCCTTAATTTAAATTCTTAAAACATTAACTTCTAGATCACAGGTATTCAACCTTTTAAACCTGGGGGAACCCTTTGAGCTTACCATTTTCTTGAAGGAACCTCTTGATCAAAGAGAAGAAAAAATAGGATATGAAAGCTTTATCTTACTCAGATTTACAAAATTATTATTGGATCTCTACTTTATCGCAATAGAAAAGTCTTAATAAGATAATAATGGTAAGATAGCTAATGAGTATTTGTTTTGTTTTCATAAATTTATTCGATTAATAATAAACTACAGCAAATATATATCAAATCATAACAAATTAACAAAAAGAAAATTTTTAATGACTAGGCAGTGATTGTCTTTTATTGTAAAGTATTTTTACGTCTGGAATAATTGTTGAAATCTGCAACATATTTCATCTTCAATATCTAATCTGTTTATGAGTTTTGTTTTTGTCGCAGTGCATAAAGAAAATGATTTTTCATATACATAGTTTGAAACAAATAGCATTAATATTTCACAGCTCTTTTGACTATTTCAGTATATTCTTTCTAATGTTAGTTCAAAAGTGCATAATATCAACTTGACTAAAATTTAGTTTCAATTGAGTGTCTGTCGATCCATCAATTTGTTGCTCTCTTTCTTTTTATTGGGAGTTTAGAAGTGTCACAATCTTGAAAAGGATTTTGGATCTAAGATAATTTTTCTTTTTGAACAGGGAAATATTCAAGAAAGGCTTTATGCAGATCTGATAAATGCTGGAATAAGCTAATTTTTACATTTTTATCGGGATTAGCGTTATCGTCTACTCAAATATTATGTAAATTTGGTAAACATTCAATGTTATCTTTTAAAATATAATCTGCCCAGAATTGAAATTACATTTATTTTCATAATTTTCAAATCCCCCTCACAAAAAATAAAATAAAATAAAATAAAAAATAAAACAATACATTAATAATACACACGAAAATTTGATAACTGAAATATCGGGTTTTTAAAAAGGTTCTTTGAACTTGATTAATTTAAACATTGCGGGGATAGAGAAAATGCTATGTAAAGTGATACTCTTTATTGTCATTCAAAATCACTGGGTACGTCGGATTATATCCTTTGTATCGCTTTTATGTGCCATTTTGGGATATCTTCCATTTATTACCTAGCTCTTGTACCATATCTTTGTCTATGTATATGAGTCAAAAACTATCAAAATCCAAATAAAGATAATCAAGAACAAAACAGTATTCTTTATTTATTATCATTGCACAGTGTTTAATGTCGTTGTCTTGAGGATCCCAACCTAACTCATAATACTAATTTATGATTTAAGTAAGAAATTAGTCTTACCAGTTCTTTCATTCTTAATTCAATAGTTCTCGTCAACAGTGACAATGTAGCTTAAAATTTTTGTATGGAGAACTCTCTTCAATCATCAAAACTATCAGAAGAGAATTTATATTTGAATAACAATTCTCTGAAAGAGAGAAAGTCATTTTACTCCATCTCCCTTCATTTCCCATTAATTCTAAATCACTTATAATATATCATTATATCTAAATCGTTTCACTTCACATCCATTTCCCCCTAATTCCCCCAATAACGCTTCATTTTGGTTGAGAAGAAATTGTAATTTTATGTTATTCAAATTAATAAAAATCCACAGGTTAGTGACGAAGAAATCGCGAATAGTCCACAACGTCACAGATTAATTTATACAAAAAGATTGATAATCTTTTATTAATTTGTACGAACTGAAATTAATTGCAATGAAAATTAATAAACACAATTATTTTTGGTACTCTGTAAATGAAAAATAATACATTACATTGAGAAAAAAAAATTATCTACTACTTCTCGCAATATCATATAACAATGATAACACATTATTTTTGTTTCATTCCTGATTGTCCTATTTCTGTAATGATGCAATAAATTTCTAATTAAAATTTAACCTTTTGTTAGTAATAATAATAAAAAAATATTCGATATAAAAATGATCCATTATATAATATATATATATAATGGATCAGTTACAAATTATTCAATTCAAATATTCATGCGATAATTTCTTTATTTTATGTTGATTTATAAGTAGAAATATTATGAAAACAAAATTGAAAGTTTTAAACTGTTAGGTACAATTTAACTATGTACGTAAAAATTGAAAAATTTTATTCAGAATTTTTGAAAAAGCTTCATGAAAGCTTTAATCTGTTTAAAACAAAGCTATGTATAACAGAAACATATTTGAAAATCATCTGTTCTGAATTTCTTGATGATCCAAAAAATGAGAGAGATTTCAGCTTAATGGCTCCTGTATCTTCTAAAAAAGTTTGCAGAAATTTTCAAGGTGTGTGCATGTCTGTGAAACAGAGACAGAAAGAAAGTGCAATTTAACGTAAATTTAATTGAAACATGCAATATTCAAGATTCGTTTAACTCTGAAAATAGTAATTGACTAGTAAAAATTGATTGACAGGTTAAACTGTTATTTTTCTGTCTTAAGAGAAAAACACATTATTCTGGCAGATGACAAAAAAGAAGCCAATCAGCTCTCGCTTGCGTCACTTATTTCACCTAAAATACAATTGACTCGGCATACTTATTTATGCTTATTTGAAAAACATGTGATATTTTTATTTTCCATTTTATTGTTTGGTAATTTTATTTTCATGAAATTGCAGTTTGAGTTACATGACTATATGATTGTTTCCTTTCAATGAAATGAAATGTAAAGTAAAGGAAAGTTTGATGCCCCACTTAATCCCTTTCTTAGAGGGGAGAGAAACACGTCTTTCTAATGGTGAGTACACATTTGTGAGCAGAAATGATCGCGAACGATTCAACTCACAAATTAAGCCACTCTCCTGTTTGTTTACGATGAACCCAAAAAAGACTTGCTGTTCAGATTGAGACGATGGCGTTTGAATGACGTAAGAATCAATGGCCTTCTTTCTCTCCACAGCTTCCATTGTTTATTTATTTATTTTCTCTTGGACTTTCGTGGTTCGCAATTGATTCTTAAATTGTCCATGGATCGCTGTTGTGAAAATAAGTTCGACGAAAATGTTTGGATCGAAAATGTATAGATTGAACGATTGGTTAGTTGATGAGGAATATGAAATTTGTGTGATTGTTATTTTATTTACATCTCACTGAGAAGCAAGCGATGTGGCTGTAGGAAGAATGCTCATGGGGACTGAGGAAGCTCGAAAGTGTGTAGATCCGCCGAAAGTGTTTAGGCCTTCCATGAGACAATCACCTTCACACTGAGCATTTATTGGCGAAGAAAAACTTTCAACAATAAACGGTAAGCTATAACAGTAAACGTGGGAACAAATAACATAAGATATTTCATAATTGCGAAATTAAAAGATAAATAAAAGCTTAAATTGTATTTACAGAGCAGGAATAAGAAATAACCATAGAATTTTGTTCCGGAAATAAAATGTTTAACAGGAGACGTATAGCTGATTAAATAGCAAAATACAGAAAGCGTCCACAAAGTCGTGAACTAAAAATAAAGATTTAAACAAAATATACGTGTATGCAAATATACGTGTATGCAAGATATATATATATATATATATATATATATGTAACATATCCTGCCGGCTTTAAATGTAACATAATATCAAATAACAGTCGAGGCGTATTGAATTTTCACAGAACTTATATTTTAAGCTGAGAGAGAGACCATTCCCATTACGTAGTTGGTTATATCATTAGACAGCAAAAATAGGAGAGAAGAGTAAGAGTAAGAGCAAGAGAGCGTTTTTTGTTGTGTTTTTGTTTATATACCAGGGAAAATTCCCATGAAACGTCAGAAACACGTGGTATGAATAAGGAGATTCCAGGGAAATATAATAGATAGGGAATTAAAAAGGGATTGTTTTTGACAGATTTATAATTGGTTTAAGCAGAATTAATCCGTTTCAAGAGCGCGTGATGTAATAAATAATAGGATACTTTGGAAGGGGATCAGGAAATACGAATGAACTCTTTACTTTTGTATTAGGGAATGAGATAGAATAGAAAGTTAAGTTATTATTTAGAGTAGTTATTGAATTAAAAGTTAAATCATTACATATATATATATATATAATAGTAATAATAATAAGCATGCAATAAAGGAAAATTATCTAGAAATTTGTTGGGTATTTTGGGGACCTTAAAAATACAGGATTTAGCATTGAAATGCAAACCAGGATTTTCACGCACGAGCTTCAGCCAAATAGGTTTTGATTCAAAATTAGTACAATTTAAATGAAGACTTTTGGTCAAACGGCAAGGGAGAAGACGTAGTGATCGCATCTCTAACAGAGCCACAGGAACATAAATTTGCATTTTTCAAATTAAAGTGACATAAATAACAAATGAAGTGACCATGTTCGGTTAAATGTATAAGAAGCGAGTAAAAATACCTGAATTAGAATACAAATTTATTTCGTCTTGGAATATAGGATTGATCCGAATTCCGTTGTTACTAGTTGGCCACCAGAGTTCCTTGTCAGAAAGAAGCTTATTTTTTTAAAATCTTAACTTTATATAACAGGAACATTTAATCTCTCACCATCAGTGATAGAGAATTTTGAAAATGAATCTGTAGTTTCGTTGCAATAATCTCCGATTTGGATCCAAACTAAGTGTAACTTAGTGACGCACTCTGTTATTTTGAAAACTTGAGTCAAGTGATGAGCACCTCACCTGAGCTGGCCCCTACCTCTTCAAAATTTTACACAATCAGATTTAACGAGCGCCAGACACTCTACACGGATGGCCTTTAGTATCAGGACTTGAACTTACGACTCGATGAAAACAACACCGGCCGCGAGTCCACGACCATGCCCCCTAGGTTACTGTAATCAAGAGTGATACAGAAAACTTATGCATATATTGAAACCTAAAGTATATCTTTCTTACATTTTGCCGTGTATAGAGGAGCCAACTCACATTACATTATATTGTCGTGGGGTTGGATGAATGAGCTTCAGTCCTTTCAGTCAATGTGTGCAGCCGTACGATCCTTGCACGCTGACATCGAGAGATAGTAGTTGTGAATAAATGAGCCGGTCAAATAGGTCAAGCATGAAAAATCATTAAAAAGAAGAATAGAGGGTTCTTTACGAAGATCACAAGTGTATTTGTTTTCCATTAAGGTGCCGTCTATGAAGGTGAATCCCCCATTTATCGGGTATTTCCTTAAATACATATTGTATTTAGTGCTAATTATATGCTCATATTTGAAAAATAAATGTACTCTTTACACTTTTAGTGATGTAAAACGAGCTCTAAGGCTCAAAAAGGTCGAGAATCTCTATTCAGCAACAATAGGTTTTTTGGTGAATGGATCTCGTTATTTAAAGTCAGGTGAGGAGGGCGACAAGTGAGGTGATACCCCATTTTCCCAATTTTGACGCTACACTATGCGAGATAGATTTCACACACTTCAATCACCATCATTTCTCACGACGGTCTTTGATGAAATCAGAGCTCGAATCTGCGATTTAATATCTACATGACCTATGATAAAGCTTGTGACCTTAATAGCATTTCAATATATTTATTAAACTAGGATTCTTGTGAAGTAAAGAAGAAACGCGTATTTAATTTTTATAACTAAGTATCGATAGTAATATTAAAATGTTTACTTTTAATCAATTTACTTTTTAAAAATTATATTCAAGCTGCACATGCAAGAAAGATCGTGAATGCCTTGTATCAAGTTAGTTTGGTGACCCTGATTGGCTACTGAAGTGAAATAATTTCAACAGCGAGCTCCACCAATTGATTGATTGTTTGTTTATTAACATCGCAGAAGCGGCTCGAGGGTTAAAGTGATGGATTTCGTTGTTTTGAATCTCTATCCAGTGACGACGACGGCATCTGAAATGTGGTATTTCACTCTCCAAATTACTATATCAATGTGAAGATATTGAGTCTCGATCGAATCAACCCCATTAAACCGCTACAAATTGGATCTTCAATGGCATCGAACTTGAAATCAAAACAAGAAGGAATGAACTCCACCAAAGACTGCCATGGGAGATTGAGATTGCTGTATTATTAACCCAAATGACCTTCAGATTTCCTTTTTATACTATTTGGAATTTAGGAGAGTCATGTGGGAGCTTCGGTGACATCGTCGTTATCTGACCACAAAGCAGATTTATGAACTTCACGAGTAACAGATTATTGTATAGTTCTTGTATAACATCATTTAAATAACAAAACACGGATTCAACAGAAAGATACAGAACACTTTAAGATGATTGTCAGTAGTAATTTATCGGTCAGAAAAGAAGTCTTTTAACCGTTTCTGATCATGACAGCCTGATTGGTAGATAAGTAGGTCTGAGTAGAGTACGACAGATCGTAGGTTCGGGTTCATTCGTCCCAAGATTATCTGGTAGTGGCATTGGTACTCTTCGAATCAGTTGGTTCTAAAACTTCTTAC
This sequence comes from Nephila pilipes, assembly GCA_019974015.1. Lineage (NCBI taxonomy): Eukaryota > Metazoa > Arthropoda > Arachnida > Araneae > Nephilidae > Nephila > Nephila pilipes. Next base: position 216,340 of record BMAW01114921.1, on the reverse strand, counting down.
GAGGGCGTGAGAATTATGGGGAGAGCAGATACTTGTACCAGATCAGATATCTACCTCATCATCTGAACATGACTCAAATTTAAATGGTATAGTGGATGTGTTTGCTTAGCAGTCAGAAACGTTCAATAGGCGAAATCTGTATGTTTTTCAAAATCGGTGTTACATCAGGACTTGTTATCTACATGAATTTTAAATAAAGATATAACAATAAATTATTGTAAGCAAATCAAGAACACGTTTAAAAGCTGTGAAAGTGCATAACCTCAAACTCTCTATTACTAAAAGTAATTTTTAACATTTGAAATATTGTATAATCTACTTTTGTTTCTAAATGAAGAAAGTTAAATTTTTTTTCTTCAACTATTAAAGTTCTAGCTTTGAAATTCTTGACTAATTTTATTCAAAATAACTTAAAAATAATCTTAATCAACTAAAACTGGGATCCTTTGTCTTTGTTTACTTTTGTATTTTTTTAAAAGCTGTGTTTAATGAACGAATATTTTTTACGCTTTGAATGCTTTAAAATAAAACCAGTTTAGACGACCATTTAGACACCATGGGTCATTAAGGATTCTTTGAACTTTTAAGCCATCTCGAATATCTTAAAGATTACGAAAGATTTAAAATAGAGCATCTGAGTAATATAAACATTGAAATAATTAGCGGAAAAATTAGAGGTCATAGAAACCTCTACAGCCATAGTGGGCTATTATACTGCTTTTATATTTTCCTCAAATAATTAAGATTTCAAACAACTCTGTGTTTTATCAATGTTTTTTCGAGTTAAAAATTGATTACTTCTGATCTATATTTGAAGACTTTTTTAACATTTTTGTAAAGAAAATATAAAAAATCTGATTCTTTATTTTGTACATATATCAGTTAAAAATGAAAATTAAGAAACGCTACCTATTTTTACAAATTTCATATTTAAATAAAAATCATTTAAGTGATTTATTTCTCATTTAAATTAATAAGATTTATACAAAAAAATATTTTTTGGTGTAGAAATAATGAATATTTTTTAAAGAAACACCAAAAGTGAGGAATAAAAGTTTATGAGCCACTGCTTAACAACTGAAGTGAATCCATAATTCGTATGTAACTGTTAACTGAATTTTGTTTAAACATAATTCCACTTTTTTTTTTATTGAAAATAGCATGCAATCTCCGTGCACCAAAAAGTATCGCTCGTGACATACAGAAGTATGAAACGCATTACAAAAGGAAAAAAACAACAACCTAAAGTGTTATGAGGGATTACAATTATTTACAATGAATTTACTACGAATTTGCAAAAACAGCCAGACGTACTTCTCTTGGAAACAAGCCGTTGAAAATCTGGAAGCCGATTAATACTAATTTCTTTAAGTGCCAGTTTTGGAGCTTTTCTTTCACTGATAAATTTAGAATGTAGAAGAAATACATGTTCAACATTTCCTTCACCTCGAATGCAGCAATCACAGGAAAAAAGTCGCTGAACTCAAATTAAATTTGCTCATATAATTTTTGATGTTTCCACGGCCAGTGAGGTATTGGGTCATTTTACAATTAGTGAAAAATGATGGAATGACAGTTTCATTTTAATGGAAAGCAAAATTCTCTTGGTTAAGCTCCCTTTATTTGAAAGGACGTATTCTTCGTTCCCCCACTCCACCGTATTTTCTCTCATGATATTATAAAAGCTACATGACCTCCTGATTTTGCTCTTGATGTCAGTTTCTGCAAGAAAATTGGTCCACTAATTCAACATTTAATTAATGAAACTAGAAAAAGTATGTAATGCTTCTAATTTTTGTGTAAATATTAAGGGCGTTTATCATTTTCTTTATTTATTATTACTTTGGAAGTTAGAATAGTATACGTAAACATTTTATTGATTAAACTTTGATGACTAATCATTACTCTGTAAATTTAAAATTGTCGGACTACTGGTAATTAGTATTTCTCGAAATGAAACACTTTCCTGTTATATCTTACATTTTATATAAAGGTTTGAATTAAATAACTGACATAAAAATTTTATTCGCTTATAGTATTGCGCGAAAAACACAACATTTTTCTTCATTTCGACACCTTTTTTTAAAATGAGTTATTTTGCTTTTAGCATTTCTAAAGTTCAGAATAAAAAATGTCAGATAGTTTATTAAAGTAGGAAAAAACAACATAAAAACTATGAATTAAAGGCAAGAGATTATCAAAGTTTCTTTTCATTAAAAATGAAAATAAAAGTGACGAAAAAGGAAAATAAATTGCTCAATAATAATAATAAGTCTCGTGTTTAAGAACAGATGCACGATCTGTAAAATATTTTTAAGAAATGTTTAACCTCGCATAAGATGCATGAAATATAGAAAAATACACAAAACAGGCGATAGATATCAAAAGATAATGAAAGTTTCAGTTCATTAGAAAATAAAATAGAAATTAAGATACAGATGAATTTGCTGTATTTTTTACGACTCATACTGCATAAATATTCATATTATAAGCAAATCATTTGCGAAACATAATTTCTTAAAAAAAATTATGTTTCTGGTTTCTTAAAAAAAATGAATTGAATGCATGTTTTGTTATGGATTTAACTTAATCAATGATCAAGGTTTGATAGCAAATCCAATTAAAAAGAAAAACTGTGCGGAATTTCATGATGCGATCAAAAAAAAAAGGAACAACTCAACGCAGCCTTCAAAATAATGCATTTTCACAATCACACAACGCTTTTTCAAGGACAGAAGCACAAAACCTTAGTGATTTATGTTTATTTAAAAACATTCACTATCTTTATCGTACATTTCTAATCGTAATCATACAAAATGTTTCGAACAATTTCAGAATCCGTCCTCGCCTTTTAGTGGTTCTTTAATTTACATAAAAATTAAAATGCATGATGAAAGTGAAAATTTGAATGAAAAAATATTTTGACAACGAAATCTCACAGGAGAAAATTTTATGATATGAGATAGAACTGATTTACATTTATTTTTACTTTAAATGACTGCCTTTTCTGCAAAATAAAATAAACAATTTCTGTGTTGCTGTAAATGTAATTCTTTGCTGATATGCAACTAAGTCATTTGAGCTGCTGAAAAAGTAAAATAACATGAGGATTATAATCAGAAGTAAATAAATTATACAGAAAATAGCAAAGGAGGAAAAGATATTGAAGTATTTTAAAAACTGCAATTCATTTATATTTTCTGTTCCGGTTTTCGTATTGCATGCTGAAAATTTTACTAAACACTCATAGTCATGAACACTCTAAATTATTATTCTTTTCTTAAAGAATATCTTGATACGTGAAGAATATGTATCTGCGTTAAAATTAGCTTCCTTTTAAATTTTCTTTTTTTTTTTTTTTGCAAATGCGGAAAAATGATAATTGAATATCAGATGCTGTTTGAAATGCAAGTGTGCTTCATCACCATTTTTATCATCCTAGGTCGAAGGCAGCCATTTTTCTATTTCCGTTTCAAAGTGTAAGTCAGTTATAATCTTTCCCCTTATTTTCTCACTTCTTCCCTCGTTCTCTCTCTCTTTCCCGTCCCCGATTACTAGATTTTCCCTTTGTTCCTCAAGTTCTACTTTCGTCTACAGGAAAATATAATTTACTGTGAAAGTTCGGGGAATTCCAATCAAACTTAAACAAATCATTTCCTTTCCAATCAGGGGAAATATGATTAATTTCGGGTACCATACTTAAATGACGAATAATTCACTTCCATCAAGTAAAATGCAACAGATACAGACCTAGTAATAATTGTACACACTTAATTTATTGAAAAATCTTAAATATTTATTAGAATTTACCGTTCTCAAATAATTAATTTGAGCTAAGCGTAAAAAAAAATAATAAGTGCTACTTTTGCGGTAGGAGGTAGGTAAAACCGGGTACCTAGAAAAATACACAAATCATACCCAAACAACATGTTATTTTTAATTTATTTCAATTTCTTAGTCTGTTTTCAAACTTATAGAAACAAATGGAAAAAATCATGTTAATTTATTCGAGTTTCAAGAATCAATCTCTTGTAAACAAATTCATTTCGCCATCAGCATGAATTCGCTTTGGGCATTGTGGGCGCAACATTTGCAAATCTGGCAAAGAGACCAATGATATGTAGTTAGACTGTCAGACATAAGCTATTAGAAATGCATGCGTTACTCAGCAACATCTTCATCATTATAAGTTGAATAAGGCATTCAGTCTTATTTTTCCACCTCAAAAAGACGAGTCTTCTGCAGTCTTCCATTTTTGGCCTTTCATCCCTTGTTATCTCTCTCTCTCTTTCTGATTCTCGATTTCTTGATTTTTCCTTTTTTCCTTAAATTCTACTCTCTTCTTTTAGAGTTTCGCTCTTTGACTTAGTAACTTTATATTGTTATTTGGATTTGTAGGGTGATAAAGTCAAAATGTCTATAGGGTCCTTGTTTTGTTTGATTTTCCTTTCCTTTCCTTTCTCCCTCCGGAGAATACCTGATACCTAGTGAGAAAAATTGAAATGAAGAGCCCCATATGCTGGGTCTGAAAAGGTCAATTTCAGGGCAGGGTCGAACTTTCTCATCCTGTCACTGGCACTGAGTTTTGATCAACAGAACAACTCACACTGAACATGGCGTCATCTGAAACGATAGAAACTTACAGACATCACAAAAGTGACTAATTCTCGCAAAATAATCTCGTCAAAGATTCTGTTACTCTATTTGAATGTAAAGCAAAGCAAGAGCTACGTACACTGGTTATCATAAATTAAGGAAAATTCACAAAAATCGCGATAACTCAAGAAATTACACATGGAATTTTATGAAACTTACCCACAATATACAACACATAGTAAGGTATTAAACAACATAAAAAGAAATTATCAGACATTAATAGTAGTATAGAAATTAGCACATGTATAAAATAAACAAATTGGAAGTATCGGTTTGCAATAGAAAAAGTACCTTTAATATGGAATATGATTGCCTCTAGAAGCAATACAGCACAAACAGCGATGTGTGATGCTTTCAATTATGCTGTCTATCAGTTCAATAGGAAGTGAGAGCCATTGCTCTTGTAAAGCAGATGCAAGCGCGGCAAGGGTCTGAGGGGGCGGATTGATGGCAGATCCACGCCTCCCTAGAGCATCCCAAACGTGCTCGATAGGATTCAAGTCCGGGGATCGAGCTGGCCACTCCATGCGCGTAATTGTTTCCTGTTGAAGATAATCATCAACAATGCGAGCTCTGTGTGGTCTTGCATTATCGTCCTGTAACAGGAAGCAATCACCAATCGCCCCGGCATATGGGCGCACATAAGCATCAAGGATGTTGTCTCGATAAACCTGAGCATTCACGGTTCCCCTTGGAAAGACATGGAGGTCTGTGCGCCCTCCTAAGGATATGCCTCCCCAAACACAGACACTGCCTCTTCCGTATGCATCTCTTTCACGGATGTTTGATGGATGATAACGGGTCCCAGGTTCTCTCCATATCAAATAACGTCTACTGTCACTTTCTAGACTAAACCTGGACTCATCCGTAAAGAGAACAGGCCTCCATTGATCTGACGTCCAGTGGACATGTTGTCGGGCCCACTGCAAACGGTCTCTCCTATGGCGTGATGTGAGCGGCACGCAAATGGCTGGTCGTCTCGCATACAGACCACCTTCGTGGAGCCTTCTGCGCACAGTTGACGTTGACACCAACCTTCCGGTGGCTGCAGCAAGAGAGGATCTAAGATGTGTCGGAGTAGCGGTTCTATTCCTGCGTGCACTTAATGTCAAATATCGGTCATCGGCACTGGTCGTAACAGTTGGCCGTCCTTGACTGAACCTCCTAGATGCCGAATCTGTGGTTTGAAATTGCCTCCAAAGTCTATGAACCACAGATGGACTCACATTTAGCCATCTGGCCACTTCTGATTGACTCTGCCCTGCCTCTAGTCTCCCGATGGCTCTCCATCGTAGTTCTTCAGGCAAATGATGCCTAGAGGTCATTATTACGAATTGGCTATCTCAGATTTTCAATGTCGCAATCACAGTAAAATTTGTGTGCTTTCTCTCAAACTTGGACTTTTATGCTCCAGGCAGATGACGTAAGCCGAGTGCAGCGTCACTAATTTGCATATTGCAATTTTACTCAGCTACTCTTAGTGGTCAACATATGCAAATTTTGCACGGTTTGGCTTACTTTTGAAAGAGTTATCGCTATTTTTGTGATTTTTCCTTAATTTATGATAACCAGTGTATAAACAAAAACTCTAAAAGTAATAGAAGGTAGGAGTAGATATTTTGAAAATAATAAGATTTTAGAACATATAATCTGAAAGTAATTGAGTATTGGAACTCATTACACACTTCTAATCCGTACTAATTTGTTTTTGCAGGAAATCCTGGTTACCTTATATACATTATGCAAGGCATTGATAAATAAGCAGCATTCACATGAAGAGCTTCGTAAAAACACCTTAAAATGCAAACAATACTTCTTGCTTCAAGATATAACAACCTGTAGTCTCCTGGTTAGAAGAGTAACTGATGCTTAGCGGGCTCGAGTCGTCAGATAGGAAGATTTTTGCATGTTATGTATTAATGCAGGGGTGGGCACTTGTTTGGCTCGAGACCGCTTTGTAGAAGCCGATGCCAATGGCGGACCGCACCTTTCAAAATTATTATATTCATTAGTTAACTTTGCATTTAAAAAAAAGATATAAATTGTGCCATAAAAATCAATAAATATCAATTGCATTAAATAGTAGCCATTTTATTCATTTTATTTTTTGAGCTAATTTATATCATTCAATTTATTTTTTGAGCTA
>BMAW01114921.1:182459-209513 GCA_019974015.1 Nephila pilipes | reverse complement strand
ACTTACATCTATATAGTTGGGTTTGAATTAAATAACTGATATAAAAATTTTTTATTCAGTTTATAGTATTAAAGCGAAAAACATTTTTCTTCTATTTGACACCTTTTTTTTAAAATGAGTTATTTTGTTTTAGCATTTCTAAAGTTCAGAATAAAAAATGTCGATAGTATATATTAAAGTATGGAAAAAACAACATAAAAAACTATGAATTAAAGGCAAGGATTTATTAAAGTTTCTTTTCATTAAAAAATGAAAATAAAAGTGACGAGAAAAGGAAAACAAATTGCTCAATAATAATAAGTCTCAGGTTTAAGAACAGATGCACAGATCTGTAAAAGCTTTTAAGAAATGTTTAACCCTCGCATAAGATGCATGAAAGAGCAGAAAAATACACAAACAGGCGATAGATATCAAAAGATAATGAAAGCCAGTTCATTAGAAAATAAATATAATTAAGATACAGATGAATTTGCTGTATTTTTTTTACGACCCATACTGCATAAATATTCATATTATAATCATTTATGAAACATAATTTCTTAAAAAAAAATTACGTTTGGTTTCTTTTTTTTAAAAAAAAAATGAATTGAATGTATGTTTGTTATGGATTTAACTTAATCAATGATCAAAGGGTTTGATATAAATCCAATTAAAAAGGAAAACCAGTGAATTTCATGATGCGATCTGGAACAACCTCAACGCAGCCTTTCAAAATAATGCATTTTCACAATCATACAACGCTTTTTCAAGGACAGAAGTAATAAAACCTTAGTGATTTGTTTATTTAAAAACATTCAATTATCTATCGTACATTTCTAATCGTAATCATATAAAATGTTTCGAACAATTTCAGAATCCGTTCTCGCCTTTAGTGGTTCTTTAATTTACATAAAAAATTAAAATGCATGATGAAAGTGGAAAATTTGAATGAAAAAATATTTTGACAACGAAATTTCACAGGAGAAAATTTTATGATATGAGATAGAACTGATTTACATTTTGTTTTACTTTAAATGACTAGTTTTTTTCTGCAAAAAATAAAATAAACAATTTCTGTAGTTGCTGTAAATGTATTTTGCTGATATGCAACTAAGCCATTTGAGTTGCTGAAAAAGTAAAATACCATGAGGATTATAATCAGGCAAATAAACACCATGCAGAAAAATAGTAAAGGGGAAAAAGATATTGTACATTTTTATAATTCATTTATATTTTCAATCTGGTTTTCTTATTGCATGCTGAAAATTTACTAAACACTCATAGTCATGAATACTGTAAATTAATATTCATTTCTTAAAGAATATCTTGATACGTGAAGAATATGTATCTGCGTTTAAATTAGCTTCCTCTTATAATTTTTTTTCAAATGCGGAAAGGACCATTAACATCAGATGCTGTTTGAAATGCATGTGTTTCATCACCATTTTTATCATTCCAGCAGCCATTTTTCATTTTCATTTCCAAAATGTAAGCCGCTTGTAATCTTTCCCTATTTTCCCACTTCTTCCTCTTTTTTTCTCTTCCCGTTCCCGATTACTAGATTTTTCCTTTGTTCCCAAGTTCTACTTTCTATTAATAGGAAAATATAATTTACTGTGAAAGTTCGGGAATTCCAATGAACTTGCAACAACTATTTCCTTCCCAATCAGGGAAATAAGATTAATTTCCGTACCATACTTAAACGACGAATAATTCACTTCCATCAAGTAAAATGCAGCAATTGTACACACGTAATTTATTGAAAATCTTAAATATTTGTTAGACTTACTGTTCTTCAATTAATTTGAGCCAAGGTAAAAAAAAAAAAATAGTACATTTTTGCGGTAGGAGGTGGTAAAACCGTACCTAGAAAAATACACAAATCATACCTAAACAACATGTTATGTTTAATTATTTCAAGTAGTCTGTTTTCAAACTTATAGAAACAAATGGAAAACTATGTTAATTTATTCGATTTGAAGACCAATCTCTTGTAAACAAATCTATTTGCCAACAGCAGAATCCGCTTAGGCATTGTGGGCGCGACGGTAAATTTGGCAAGAGACCATTGATATGTAATTGACTGTCAGACATAGTTATTAGAAATGCATGCGTTACTCAGCAACATCTTCATCATTATAAGTTGAATAAGGCATCTTATTTTTCCACTTCAAAAAAGACGAGAGTCTTCTGCAGTTCTTTTCTGCCTTTCTTCCCTTATTATCTCTCTCTCTCTTCTGATTCTCGATTTCTTGATTTTTTCCTTTTCCCTTAAATTCTCTACTCTCTTTTTAGAGTTTCACTTTGGACTTAGTAACTTATATTGTTATTTGATTTGTAGGGTGATAAAGTCAAAATGTCTATAGGTCCTTTGTTTTGTTTGATTTTCCTTCCTTTCCTTTCTCCCTCCGGAGAATACCTGATAACAGTGAGAAAAATTGAAATGAAGAGCCCCATATGCTGGGTCTGAAAAGGTCAATTTCAGGGCAGGGTCGAACTTTCTCTGTCCTGTCACTGTACTGAGTTTTGATCAACAGAACAACTCACACTGAACATGGCGTCATCTGAAACGATAGAAACTTACAGACATCACAAAAGTGACTCCTCGCAAAATAATCTCTGTCAAAGATTCTACACTCTATTTGAATGTAAAGCAAAGCAAGAGCTACGCACACTGGTTATCAACAGAAAATTCACAAAATCGCGATAACTCAAGAAATTACACATGGAATTTTAAGAAAATTTACCCACAATATACAACACATAGTAAGGTATTAAAACAACATAAAAAAGAAATTATCAGACATTAATAGTAGTATAGAAATTAGCACATGTATAAAATAAACAAATTCAAGTATCGGTTTGCAATAGAAAAGTACCTTTATCATGGAATATGATTGCTCTAGAAGCCAATACAGCACAAACAGCGAAGTTACGTGTGATGCTTTCAATTATGCTGTCTATCGTCTGTTTTAGGGAAGTAGAGAGCCATTGCTCTTGTAGCAGATGCAAGGCAAGGGTCTGAGGGGGGGCGGATTGATGGTAAGATACACGCCCCCCTAGAGCATCCCAAACGTGCCTGATAGGATTCAAGTCTGGGACGAGCTGGCCACCCATGCGCGTAATTGTTTCGCTGAAGATAATCATCAACAATGCGAGCTCTGTGTGGTCTTGCACATCGTCCGTAACAGGAAGCAATCACCAATCGCCCCGGCATATGGGCACATAAGCATCAAGCGATGTTGTCTCGATAACCTGAGCATTCACGGTTCCCCTTGAAAGACATGGAGGCGCCTCCTAAGGATATGCCTCTCCTCAAACACACTGCTCCTTTCCGTATGCATCTCTTTCACGGATGTTTACGATGATAACGGGTCCCAGGTTCTTCCATATCAAATAACGTCTACTGTCACTTTCTAGAGTCTAAACCTGGACTCATCCGCAAGAGAACAGGCCTCCATTGATCTGACGTCCAGTGGACATGTTACCGGGGCCCACTGCGTATCTCTCCTATGGCGTGATGAAAGCGGCACGCAAATGGCTGGTCGTCTGCATACAGACCACCTTCTTCGTGGAGCCTTCTGCTAATAGCGCTGACGTTGACACCAACCTTCCGGTGGCTGCAGCAAGAGAGGATCTAAGATGTGTCGGAGTAGCGGTTCTATCTCTCTGCGTGCACTTAATGTCAAATATCGGTCGGCACTGGTCGTAACAGTTGGCCGTCCTTGACTGAACCTCCTAGATGCCGAATCTGTGGTTTGAAATTGCCCAAAGTCTATGGAACCAGATGACTCACATTTAGCCATCTGGCCACTTCTGATTGACTCTGCCCCTGCTCTAGTCTCCTGATGGCTCTGTCGTAGTTCTTTCAGGCAAATGATGCCTAGAGGTCATTATTACGGAATTGGCTATTCTTAGATTTCTTTTCAATGTCGTAAATCACAGTAAAATTTGTGTGCCAAACTTGACTTTATGCTCCAGGCAGATGAAGTAAGCCGAGTGCAGCGTCACTAATTTGCATATTGCAATTTTAATTAGCTACTTATGGACAAATATATGCAATTTTAATGGCTTGGCTTACTTTTGAAAGATGAGTTATCGCTATTTTTGTGATTTTTTCCTTAATTTATGATAACCAGTGTAGTTGGTGAGATGGGTGGCATTAAAAAACTAAAACATTTTCGAAAAAAAATTACAAGTTAAGGAAACGACACACTATTATTTATATGAATAATTGTCTATTTTATATAATTTTGACATAGTAATTCTGGAGAATATGTTTTGACGGGCTTTTATCCGACTGCGTGGTTTTATCTTTCTCTTTTGTACACCATTCCAATGATCGTTTATTGACATTTTTCTGGTTTGGTCAAAATACTTTATACACGTATCTATATCATTAACTAGTTGAACTATACAACGTTGCAGGGGAGTTTAAAGATTTTTTAGAAAACTTTATTCTGTGATTCAAATTTTTTTTTGGTATTCTGAATTTACGGTTTATACATTTATTCTATCACACCCAAACACACACACACACACACACACACACACACACACACACACACACACACACACACACACGACACACACACAGCACACACACACACACACACACACACACACGAGCGCCTTTGTTGAATCGCGTTGTGTAATCCCCCCCCCATTTTAATGTTGACATATCATAGTTTAGTTTAGTTTATATTAACGTCGCACTAGAAGCAACACGAGGGCTATTGGCGACGGACCTCGTAATTTTGAACCACGGTCAAGTGACGAGGACGACACACTTTGGGCCCCGAACAGATTTAACGTGCATCAGCCCCGGCTACACGGCGGGTCTTTAGCGGCCAAGGATCGAACCCACGACTGAACGAAAACCGCCGGCCGCGAGTCCATGATCTAGACCACGATCGGCCCACGTTGACACGTCATAAAATGCATCAAATCAGCTATCCATGACTACTGGTAAGATCAAATAATCTTGAAATACATTATAGACTGAATCATAAGAAAGATCACCATTCCCAATACGTTAGAATTCATTGCCATGTTGACGACAAGAAATTTTTTTAACAAGTCTACGAATTGGACACGCTGTAGCGAGATCTCATTGACTAACCTTTTGGTTTACTTTGTGGAGTTATTGGAGTTGAGAACCTCACATTGTGAAACAACCGTGATTTATGTAAATTAGCAATACTATATAAGAAGTGTAGTGAATGAAATTGAAGATATCAGGGGGACGGAAATTTCTTAGAGATTGGAGGTGGGAAGAGATAGAGGAAGTTTTATTGATTATTTTTTAACGTCGCACTTAGAAAGCAACACGAAAGCTATTGATGAACGATCATCGTAATTTTGAGTCTCGGTCACGTGACGAGGATGATCCCTCCCACTGCAAACCTCCCCACCACGTCTTCAAGAGGACTCGGAACGTTGATAGATATAACTTGCGTGTGCCCCACTACAAGGGGTGTAATAGTGTCATCAGGACTCGAACATACGGTTCAACGAAAACAACGCTGGCAATGAACTTGTTATCATGATTACTTAGCAACCACGGCCACGAAATAGAGGAAGTAGGAACAATTTAGAGTCTACTATATAGGGATGAGCGAATGTGGCATGATCTTCTAAAAATGTCGGATCTAGTCACTAGAGGTCTATTGGATTCAGATCCAGTTTATGCTTCTGTAATATTTGCTGTTATTAAGATAAGTAGGGAGCGCGTGATTTTGAGATACGTCTTGACCCAATGCTCTGTTTGTTCGTTTTACTCACTTTATAATATACACATTATTTCTTATTGACTTGGTTGGTAAAAATTCCTGTACTAATATTATTTCATTTTTTTACATGGCATTTTTTAATTTTATTCCATTCAAATAATCTCATTAAAAACTGCTTTTTATTCTATTTGTGATTCAGAGTTTGAATTTAAAATCGTCTTTATTATTTTTTTTATAATTTTAAAATCTTATCAACTTGTTTTTAGGCCAATATTGTTTTATGAAGACTCCTTACATGAAATTTCATTCATTCTACGATTTAATCAACTTTAATTTGAGAATTAGAAACATTTCTCTCAGTTAAAACTTTCAGACCTTTTGCGATTTTCTTCACTATTAAAGAAAATATGTAAAAATAAATTCTTTTTAATTCGAGTAAAATTAAATTATCGATTGGCGCATATGTAAAGATTAGTTAAATTTTTTCACTTATTTTACGGCAAAAATAGATATTTCGCAAAGACAGATAAAAAAATTTCTCTTAAGATATTTCGTTTAAAAAGTTGTTGTTTACCGTAATTTCAACATCTGAACAGAATATTATCAATGACATTTAATAAAAATTTTATCGTTTGCTTCTATACTTTTGTTGTGATAAGTTGGCATCGTTCTTGTACTTTAGAATGTTTGACATTTTTTGGAGGCTTAATTTAGAACAAGTAACGTTGGAATAAAATAAATTTATGCTTATAAAAATATTTATATATTCAATATTCCTTTAAGTTCATATCATCGGCCAAAATATTGAAACTCTTACTCACAGTTACGAAACATTTCATGTGAGACTAAACGAAAATAAATCTTTGGAGCAGTTTTTGCAAATATTTCGTTACAAACGTTTTCATTCTTATGAAGCTCAGTTTAAGTGACAAAAACATTTTGAGTTATCTCCTTAATACAACAATGTCTTGCAAATCTAATACAAGCATACTGTATGAAATTTAAATAGAATTCTACTATAAGATAATAACTAATTTTCATACTAAAAGAATAACATTTTTTTTTATTTGTTGTTTTAATGTAATTGGGTTATATTCTTTGTCTATCGTACCATAACATAAGTAATCCAACTATTGTCCTTTAGTTAAATTGTGTGGTTAGAGTGCTTTTCACAATAATTTTTTCTACCCTCTTCATAGAATTTGCTAACATGCATTTAAAGTAGAGTTTGATAAGTAGATTATTTTAATTTTAAGCAATAGAATTCAAAATTTACCTCCAAGCAAATGAAGAAATACTGCTGGATAAAAACACTTGGCTATATTATATCCCATAAGTTTAGAATATCGTGTTTCGTTTTTGTTTCTTTTGAAGTATATGAAGAGCAAAGTTTGCAGTGAAGCTATATGTCTTACATGCAGTGGTGCTCAAAATTAGACACACACATTTCGTTCTGTAACATTTAAAACAAGATTATTAAATACTTATTTAATACTAACGATACTTGTTTAATAGAACTATAAAATGCATATTACAGAATGCATTAACTGAAGAAACAAAAATAAGGACTCAATAATATACTGATTAACAAAAGTTTTACGTCAAAGCTCCAAATTTCTGCAACACTTTTTTAAAATTGAGATTCTGCCACGACTATTTTTGCAACAAATCAATATAAATTTTTTTCTTGAGATAATAATATTCGATTAACAAGGGAAAATATTTTAGTTGTGAAAATGAGCTCCAAAACTGAAATTTGAAGAACTGTCCTTCGAATGTCTGAGGTAGGTAATTTTCTGCGTGATGTTGGTCAACATAGTCACGTATTGGTAGAAAAAGTTATCCAGATGTATAAAAAAATCACGCAAATTACAAATAAATTTGGAAAAGGTGAAAATCAGGCCTTCAGATCGACTACTGAGAGTAACATGATTCGATAAACAAGGGGAAAAAATCCGAAGGTGAGTGCTGTTAAATTTGCCTAATTTAAATGTACAGTATTAGGAAGATCTATTTCTGCCGAAACAATTCGAAGATTACTCCAAGATGGAAATTATAATGCTTTCCTAGCTAGAAGGAAGCCTTGCATTTACAAACCACATAGAGAAACATAATTACATTTGCTAAAATTCATATTTTAAGGTACACGAACACGTTCGGAGTACTTTTTTTAAAAAACATTATTTAGAGAAAAATTTATACCCTTTTTAACTTCAGTTTCAATGTAAATAAGGTATGTTAAACTGATATTTGCAATAAATTACTTAAGTTTCACAAAATTAGCAAATTTATAGAGAATTTTGAAGAAATTTTAGAAAATTTTCAAAAATGCTACATGAAAATGTATTCACCTAATTTATGTAAATTTAGTATCAAAATAAACCTTATACATGTACCTAGGACTGGGCCTAAAATATTATGGCTATTTAAATAAATAAGAATTTCAGAGCCAGTCGAAGAGCTATTACAAGAAATTTACCATATTTTACAACGTTGTTATACGAATAATAGGCCATAATTTTAAAAATATTCTTATTATGAACATTATTTTAGACCAAGCTCTAGACAACATTATGAGAAAAGACAATACCAAGTTTCAAAGAAATTTATCAGTAATATTTTGAGTTATCATTTTTGGAATTTTCAAAATATGCGAAAAAACTGATTTTGAGAAAAATGCATTTTTAGTACAATTTATCATATATTTTCTATATACACACAATCACTTACTTAAAATTCACCAGTTTTATAGCTGACACCTTCTCTTTGCTCATTTTTAACCATTTTTTTCTTTTTAGCTAACCTATTTTTTTTTCTGGCAACTTTTACCGTTGAAAAAGAATGTCGTTTAGATTCTGTGACTCGAACTTCATCTAGTTCTGCAAAACCTTTTAATGTAAATGCACCAATAGGCACATTGAAATGTTTCAATACATCCAATAATCCTTGAAATCCCTTATTAAATTGAATTACTGCCATATATCCTCCTAATCGCAGTGTTGGTAATGCAACAAAGACGTCTTTTGGAATGAATTTCCACAAAATTCCATTGAAGCACTCATTTGCATTTTGAGTTTTTCCTGGTAAGCATTTCTCCAATAGGCTTTTGTCGCATAATTTCATATATATTGGTTTTATAATGTTAACCAGATTTTGTGGAAGTCCTTTAGACTTGTCCTTATAGATTTGTTTATTGAGTGATACAGCTCGTTGATATTTGCACCAGCTATCCGGTCCAACAGGGCATTGGCCGTGCATTGGTTGTTTCACATTTGAACAACAGTGAAAAAATGCTGCAATTACTGCACGTTGCATACCTTCTAAATTATTCACATTGTCACGGATAGCTATGCCATAATAATTTTGCAACTTATCGATGAAGGCATCTGTCAGTTTTCCCCGTCCTCCAAGCCCTTTTCGTGTTGATTTCAATTTTCTTAATCTTGTTCCAACACGTTTTTGTATATGTCCTATACATTCATATTTTGTAACGGTATTCTGGCCATAAATATTTTTCACAGCATCATACGCTTTGGAGTCACCATCTCCAAAAAAGCTTACATATTGTAATTTCCTCATTTCAACCGAACGTTCAAAAAGGCGATATACGCCAACAGGTTCCATAGCACCAGATGATCCTGTATGCTTTGCACAGTTATGAATGTGTTTAATCCTTCATTTTTTGAATCGCAAACTCTACATGCTTTAGACATGAATTCAATGTCTAATACCTTCCCTGTATCTATTGAAATAACAGAGACACATCCATTCAAGGATGAATATCCTCTGCGTTGCCAAGTTCCATCAACCGACACACCACATTGAGATAATTCAGAATCATTTTCATTACCTCTAATTTCCAAAGCAGCTTCATTCATAGTATTACACGCTACGTAGCTAGCAGCAACTTCAAATTTTTTCTCAAGGAAACCAAATGCTGTCTTTGAAGGAACATTTATAATGATGGCGGAACAAAGTTTTTTGGCCGCAGAATATCCTTTGCCAATGACTCTCATACCAAAAACAAATGCAAGATTAATATTATGCAATTTGTTTATTTTATTAGATGAACAAAAAGAGAAGGAATAGTCACAGTTTTCACATTTTAAAGTCATGTTCATGGCTAATCCAAAAACAGATTCTTGCATTACATTAATACTTCTTTTAAAACATACAGGACAACATAATAAAGAAATTACATGACTGAAAATTCCTAAGTTAAAAATAACATTTTTTTCATCATTTTCAGTAACATCTGAAGGTTTGAAAGAATTCATCAATTTTGTTTCACTGGCAGTTGAAATATCTACATCTTTACTAATTTTTTCATTCTCTGGAACTGGAACTTTATTAGAGTACCTATTTCCTTTGAATTGTCTTTTACGAGAATAACTTTTATTTCTGTTATTTCCCATAGCTGTAAAAATACTAATACCAGAAAGAAAATTCAGTATTGTTTCAAATAAAAAGTAATAAGTTTTGTTATGCAACTACACAAGCACAGTTGTCAACAAATCAAGCTGTATGTAAATAAAACAATTATTGCCAGATTTCCTTAAATTCTACGTCGTCAGACACTAGCACAATGCTTAATTATTTTAAATATTGCATCAAATGTTTTCTAAATTTATATTAAAAATAAATATGGTATTTTAATTCTGTTTGACATCTTTAAAGGGCATTTAAATGCTGACTTCCGGTCATTTAAATACCCACATCCGGTTTTTTGAGCTTTACTAATTCTTTAATATCTTGGCTTTTAAGTGACGTAGAAACAAAATAAAAACAGTTTTATAAAGCTAAATAAATGCTTTATTCTAGAAAACAAAAAACTGAAAATGTGATTTTTTTCGAAAATTGACCATTTCAACGTGTTCGTATACCTTAAAGCCTTAGTATATTTAGCCACAGAAATTTACCTTAATAACGTAACATTTAATGATGAAAGCTAATTTAATGTTTTTGGAAGTGAAGTTTGATGGTACTTATGCCGGAAATTTAACTCTAATATTTTCCTCATCCATCGTTTACTTTGTCAAACATAGTGATGATTTGGTTGTTATATGTCTGCAAAAGATGTGAAAAAATTACTTTTTATCGACAAAAGGGATGGAAAAAATGAAATACTTGAATACACTAAAGAATAATTTAAAGCTAAATACCCAAAAATTAGGTTAAGGGATGAATTGTATGTAACAGGATAATGAACCTAAAATATTCCACGAAGCTCGTAAACACCGGCGGCGCTGAGGTAAAGCACAAGTCTACTGAAGGAGAGTTGTAGAGTTCAAATCCTGGTAATGGCAACATTGAAAGTTCATGTAAAATTATTGTTTCATTTTTCTATTCTACATAATAATTTTTCAAATTTTTAGACCACATTACTAGAATACTGATTGTGTCTTCAATTCACTCTGCTAAAACATCTACGTGACAATATACAACTTAAATTGTTAAGATATTGCTGTTGTGTGCAGTTGTAATAAGGAGTTCATGCACTATCTCATTTTTTTTCTCAATTAAATTGAGATTGAAAATTTGGGATCTCAAATGGATAAAGAATCTAATCAAATGTTAAACATTAGAAGCAAAGAACATTTAAAAACAGTATTACGAGAAAGATGGGCAAAAATTATATCCAGCAAAATCACACAAACCTTTTCAAACCAATGTACGCCGCTTGGAAGGTGTTCTAAGTTGAAAAGGATATACAATTAAATATTAACTTATGTTCTTTTGAAATATTTTAAGCAATTATATTAGGTGTGTATTTAGTCTATCCATTTAGATGCTTAGCTGGTTGTGTTGAAAAGACATAATAAATATTCTAATAACGTGATTTATTAACAAACCGAGAGGAGCTGCACTTGACTGAGAGAACTCACTCAGATCGAGAACATACGCCTTTATATGTATCACAGTAGAATATTCCTGAACACTGCTCTAGAAACGTGCAGTATATTCTGGAAGGGCTTAGAAATTATAATAAGAAATTAAAAACAATTTAAAAAAATCTTTACATAAAATTTCGTCTTTGACGTCACCTGAAACTCTCGATTTGTAGTCGAACGCGCCGCGCCATTGTTGCTTTCGAGCATCGCGGCAATATTATGACTCAGAAATCTGAAACTTCAATGAAAATTTTTTGTTTTAGTTAAAATATTATCTATTCTTCCTTTTTTCCCCCGCAGTCTAATACATTTTGTAATGTAAATTTTATTGTTATCATAAATGTTAAACTTGGATAAGTATTTAATAGTATTGCTTGATACTTTTCATAAAGAGAGTGAGAGGAGTACACTCAATTTTTGTATGTTTTGAAATCGTTGTAAATGTGTTAAGTACTTTATTAAAATTTAAATATTTCTTTTATTGTCTTTTTTTACTATTTCATATTTTTTGTTAACGCTCCATTTTGTGTGTGCGCGTAACTTCAATAATTAATTTATGAAATTGAAAGTATTATTAAATTTAAAAAAAAAATGATTTTATTTGTACAGCAATATTGTTCTAATTCTCAAAAAAATCTAACAACTTAATATTATATTAAACTTAATATTATATTAAACTTAATATTATATTAGTTATGATGTATGAGCATTTATTGAATGACAAGTACATTCATTAACAAGATTTTTTATTTTGAAACATTTTTAAATTGAAATATTATTTGTATAAAAATCAAATAAGAGAAAAATAACTGATAAACAGCACACACAGACAAAAAAGTTCAAAAATATGATTTTGTAGCTTTGCGAAGTAAAATATCTTTATTTAGAAATTTTTCAGAGCTGAAATGAGATTTTGACAAGGCCATGCTTATCATCCGACTACGGGAATGGATTGCAGTATAGAGTCGATAAACGCCTTCAAGATGACCTTTATTATATTACTGATGTTGAAACCACCCGATTGTCTTCTCAGCCTGGGACTTCGCTTCATTTCCATGGCATCTGCTGAGGCCAGAGGGCTCGCTTCAATGTACACTAGGACACAGCACACCAGGATAAAGATTCCTAAATAGTATGTAGCACGCATCTAGAATAATAAGAAAGGTATGCATTAAATTGTAGACGGAGGATGGTTATAAAGATATTACCAAACTTAAAAAAAGAACTTGCGAGGTTAAATTAAAAATAGGACGGCCTTTTTTTTCAACCTCCGATGGACCATAAAAAAGACAAGAATGCAGAACAAGATGATTTTACTACCGAAACATATGCACAAAAACGATTACTTTTCTACATAATCACCATGAAGGCTTAGGAATTTGTCATATTGGTGGAAGATCTTTTCGTTCTCTTCTACGAGGAACTTTGTCGCCAGTGATGTGAGATGGACTTGTACTTTGTTTCGAAGCTCTATGCCTCTTTCTTTAGTTTTAAATGACTATTTACTGTCGTAGTAAAGTATGACAATAAACAGCTGCATTTATCGTAGTCCACAGTTCCACAAACTCTGCAAGCAAGATACCATTTTGGTCCCAAAAACCCGTAGTCATAACCTTCCAGCTGTTTAAGGTTTGTTTGAACAGACTTGCCTTTTTGTCCCCCTCCATCATGAACGTCGGTTCACGCATCTTTAAAAAAGTCAGTACCATTAACGCACAACAATATCACTCATAATCTTTTAATGTTTACTCGGAACATTTTTTTGGTGAATTTCTGTAGCACTATTCCCTTCTTCTTGCAGAAAGGGAATAACACTATGCAACTCGAACTTAACCGGAGCATCAGTTGTACCTTCAGTTCAGCTGAAAATTGTGAGATGACGTCGGTAATAGCAAATTTTACAGTTAACAGAGATGCACAGTCAACCACCGCTCCTCCTCTCCTCCTGCCATTTGTTTGGTTGTTTAGCAGTTCGATCGGAGATTGAAAAAAAAAAAAAAAAATCAACCCTCTTAGCTTTGCATTGTTTCACGGAAAGCTTAGGATTTGTTATTTTCCCCTTACGGCGATTATTACCGCATCAAAAACTGATTTAGAATGAAGATGAGAATAAGACAGACAAATAATCAGAATAAAGTGGTAATCTTAGCGACAAAACGAGATGCCTTTACACAAATCTAAAGCATACTAGAACAATCATTCTAACAAGTGTATATATATGAAACACCGTGTATATGAGTGAGTGTATGTATAAAGTACATGTGTGCTAATGCAATATTGTATTTAAGTGACTTGTATCTGCTGTTCCATGTGTGAATGTGTGCTATAGTGATTTATGCGTTTTGTGTCTTCTGTTACAATGAAGTTGTAGTTATTAGAGTTAAAATAAAAATTTAGAATTATTTCGAAAGAACCTGCTGTTTAATTTCGGAGACCATTCCTACACTGTAAAAGTAACTATGCTATAGTATGCACAAAAAGAATTTAGAATAATCAGAACATTAAAGGATAAGTTCTAAAGATTACATAATAAATCAACGGCAGCCTTTGGTCTTAAGAAATACTCCCTCCGATTGTAACTGAAAGCTCTAACGTTTGGCCAAAATAAGGCGTCTTTAAATGGGGAGTTTCAGATATTTTCGAAAGGGGGTGTCGAAGCCGGAGAATTTTGTATTGATATAGGTTAATTTTGTGTCAGAATCGGATGATTTCGTGTTTTTGTATATTTAATAAATTAATTTTTTTGTGTTTCTTAATAAGTTATATATATATATATATATATATATATATAAATGAAATGTGATTAGGTAAATTAGTTGAAAATAATATTAGTTAAATGAATTAAAGATAGAGCAATATATAAGTGAAATAGAATTGAAAGGAAAGAAAAGGGTGATAGAGGATAACGGCAAGCTGTTAAATAATTGAAAATTGGATTAAAATATCAAAATGAATATTCTGGATTGAAACGAGCCACAGTTAAGAACCTAGATAAGAATCAGCTGTCATCGAGAAGTGTTGAAATAAGAACGAGTGATTTGACAAGCTAAGATTTTATTATTACATTATAAATTAGAATTAACCTAGTTAAGAAGGATTCGAGAGAGAGTGACCGAATGCCTTCTATAATGATTGTTAATAGACTGTTTTGTCCTGCCCTTACGTATCTCAAATTAGAGTTTGTAATTATTGACTATTTAAGGAAATTAAAAGGTTGCGGTAAAATCAAATAATGAAGGAAGAACGTCACTTATGTCCTACAATTTTTTCACATTAACATTTCTTATTCAATAAGATTATTTGTTTTATTCAATTCCTACGCTATAATTGAATTTATTCTCTTCCTAGGACTTCTGATATTTTTTTCATTAATTTCATATCTGAATATATATATTTTTTTATTTAACACTGTCAAAATTTCAAGATTGGGTTTTGATATCGATGTTAAATGTTTACAGCTGCTGCAACGGTAGTGAGAAAAATTAAGATGATATATTTCTAAGATTTTAAATAATCTACCAAAAATAAAGTTTCGCATAACAATACAGTACATAACGGAATGTTACATCTTGCCAGTGATCTTGTCTTGATCAATAATTTTTATTTATCTAGCATTTTACCTGTGATTTGAAGATTTAATCTTGATTTTAATTCTTTTCTTAAATTAAAAAAAATTGTAATTCTATTTGTATAAAGGAGATTGTATTACGGTGAATTAGTCGACATGTTATAGATATTTGATTATTTTAATTCAGACAATAGAAGCAATGAGTTTCAAAATCCGCTTTCAGAATGTACTCGCCATACTACTTGGTTTCATGAGTCAATCAAGGGTTTCCCGAGGTTTAAATTTTATCCAAAAACTTTATAAAATAGTTTTTTAGAAAGCAAATTTACTACGAAGTAATTCTTAATCGAAATAATTAAAAGAAAACGTACTAAACATTAATTAGACATTGTAATTAATGCTATAACTGAATATGTTACTAAAATATAATTGAAAAGTTCAGACATTTATTCTACTTCTATGCATCGAAATTTAGAAGCGAGATACACACGTATTTATTAACCATGGTATTGACTTTGTTAAAAATTCTAAATAGAATAGAATCTTTGTATTTCGAAAATATATACATGAGAATAAATATGTATTGAACTCTCATCAGGGATCTTGAATTTTCACTTTTAAAACAGAAAATTTTTTTGAACTGGAGTAATATTTGCTCGTAGACAAGAACTTATTTTTGTCCAATTACCCAACCGATCAGGGATATTGGATGACTGATTTGATGAATCTAAAATGATGATGTCAATGAAGAAGAATTTATAGAAAAATCATCAAGAAAACAAGTAATGTAAGCATAAAAATGTCGTCCTCGGCTTGAGATTTAATCCTAACATTTTTGAAGAAATTTTAACTTCTCTGGAAGAAAGTGAATATTAAGTTAGAACGGATTAATCGAAATAGGTTCAAAAAGATTTTAATAATTATTTTGTCCAAAATAAGCAAAAACGCTGTTTTATTTGTATTAAAACATTCAGTGTTTGGTACATCGTTAGGGAATTAATTAATTATATACATATTTATACATTTTTAAAAGTAAAAGTATTTGATAGTTTAATGTTTTAAACATTCTTCTTTAAAAATTGAATTAAACACAATTTTTAGTAAGAAAACGACAGAAAATTTCAATATGTATTACTGTGTGCTTAAATTCTATAAATAAATTTTTTTTTCTGGAACCTTTAAATTCAATATATAGAGATTCGAACATACGAATAAAAATAGCATATAAATAATTATAAACATTTTAACAGAAATTAAAAAAATTCCCAAATATAACTTTAAGATTTCTAAAATAACCATATCTCTAGGACTTTCTAAACATAAATAAATTATATTGGCTGTAAGATGTAGAGAAAGCAAATAACTTAAGTCTTCTTACCTTTTCAATCACTATAGAATTAAATCACTGAATTGATTTTGATATATCTCAGAGGAAGACAGAAAATTTTCTTTATATATATAGTTAGAAACAAGGGGTGTAACTTGACACAACGCGTTTGACGTATTTTCATTGCTGATCTGATAAAAAAAATGTGCTGCATAAGCAGACATAATTCAATGCTACTGCTATTATTCACAGATTTCAAAAAAAAAAAAGTGTTTACTGCTGAATAATTTGAACCGGATATTGGTAAAATGAAAAAAAATTTGGAATCTGAAATTCTTTTCAGATTTCGATATTAATGCTCAAAGTAACAGCTTTATCATACTGAAAGCATAATTTGAAAGTCACGATTATTTTTAATTTTTTATTTTTGCTTAATTCTAATGAATTGCAAATTTGTATAATCCAATTATAAACTCAATAATAGATAGATTTCAAGGATACATTATAATGTAATTGAAGAGTTTTCTGAGGACGTAAAATTTGAAAAAAATATGTATATAAAAATTTAGTTAGGTGTTTAAAATATAATGCTTCATGCTATTGCAAGATTTAGTGTATATGATGTTTGACATAAGGTTAAAAACACAAAACATTCCAGTTACAAAATTGAATATATATTTCCAAAAAGTTATGTATGAAAAGCATATATATTATTTAAGAATTGCAGTAAAAAGTAAATTTGTAAGAATCCAAATTTATCAATTATATACCAGAAGAGTAAGAAAACTAAATATGAAGAAATTTAAAACTTTTTTTTAAAAAAACCTTAACATTTCTTTGGAAAATGAAAAATAAATAAATAAATAAATAAATAAAAAAGGAATAATACATTTAATGTTGTCTTTATAATACTGTTAAGCTAAGTTATTTCAGAATTATAGGCCTAACTATTCCCATCAGTAAAATGTATTATTAAAAAACTATAAAACACCAAAAAGATATAAATTGAAATTTTTTTAAAATTTAAATCTGAAGATAAAATTGAAAAAAAAAAAAAAAAAAAATTAAGAATCCAATTGCAAAAATCATAAAATTAAATATAAAAATTAAAACAAACTACTATATGTATGTCATTGCATTTTGTCTTGTATGGTATCCGCGTTGATCCTCATCAGTCTTGCAAATTCGTTCTATTTTTTATCGAATTCCGTGTTCGCAAAACAACGCCTGTACCCTAAATGCACCACAAAAAATTTAAAAAAGAAAAACACTAAAAAAACGAAATAATTTTGAAGAACTTATGGCGAAAATCAAAAACTAAGAAATATAAAACAAAAATCAAAAAAATTATTAGAAAAATAAAGATTTTCTAAATGTAACACTCCGTGTGTATCAATATTACAAACAGTGATACAAAGAAATGCAAATGAATTTAAAAATTTACTAGACAAAAGATTGAAATTCAGGAAACATAATTAGTCACATTATTTAATCATTCATTTGATCATTTCAGGTCATAAAAATGTTTGAAAAAGCTTAAAAATGAGCAAAAATCATGCTAATTAGATAAACACACACACAATGAAAACACTTATTTACTAATTTTACTTTTTGCTAGTTAACACACACACACACACACATTCTCAGTACAGAGAATTGAATGGTATTGCAATTACTTTATCTCTATTACTGTTTTTCCTTAATTCTTTTCTATCCATATTTGCCTTGTTTTTTGGGTAAGTTTAATTATTTTGGGAATATAATGATTGTAATTTTTAATTAATGGCTCTTATTTGTTTTGAATTAAAAAATATTACGTGTAATGTGCACTTAGGGAAATTTACGGATTTTTCATTTTTTTTGTATATTTTAAATTAGTATAATGTATGCAACTTGATTGTTTTTGTTACTTTGATATCTTAATTATATTTTTAAATTTCTGTAGTAAATGCAGTTTGTTTTAGCTTTATTAAAAAAAACCTTTTAAGCATGAGATCTAGTGGCAATAATTTGCATTTTAGTATGATATTGTAGAGTTTAAATAATGTCTAATCCATCTTAATACTTATATATATATATATATATATATATATATATATATATATATATATATACATATATAATTTGTAATAAATTATATAAAATGCAGAATATGAATTCTAAAATCTTTAGAATATTTTTTTTAGAAGAAAAAACAAAATACTAATGAATTAAGAGAAAAATGAAAAGTTAAACGGATCACCAAAAGTCAAGTTAGAAATATTATCAAAAGTAGAAATTCGAATGAAAATAAGCCAAAAATTTATAAAAATAAGAAACAAAATATTAATTTAAAACAGTTTGAAACTATTAAATTATTACAAACAATTTAAAATTCAAGCATTATTAAAATCTTAACAAAACAATAGAAAATAAACAAGGAAGGATAAAATTGGAAATAATACTGTTAATGCCATTAAAATAACAAGTTAGTAACAACAAGTAGGAATGTTCTGACGAATGTCACAATCACATGAAAAGAAGAAGTGGTTTGGATATGCAAATGATTGGTATTTCAGCATATTTTGACGACGCAGGAGGGAGAAACGACATCTGAAGCACTGCATAAAAGAAAAGTTGTATTGTGGATTTCTCATTCGGAAAGCTCTTTGTAAGTTAGGAGTTTGATCAGAATATTGTGCTATGCCTCGAGTAATAAGAAATGCTTACCAGCATTTGTCGGAATTTGATAGAGGGAGGATCGTTGCCTATCGAGAGTGTGGATTATCGTTCCGTGATATTGCTCGTCGCATTGGTCGGAATCCAACCACTGTCATGCGTATATGGCATCAATGGGATATTGAGGATCATACTGAATGGCATGCAGGATCTCTACACCCTCGCATGACTAAAGTGCAAGAGGGCAGAAATATTGAGATTTTGGCCTTACAAAAACGTAGAATCACATCACGGACCATTAGTTAAGAACTGGGCACGTTTGCTGCATCCTCAGTATCCACTCGTACGATACGACGACGTTTGCAGCAGCGTATACTGTTATTATGGTAACCATTACTTCTGCGCCACTTGACAATGCAGCGTAGCGAAAGACGGCGACTCTGGTGCACCGAACAACAAAGCTGGTAACAGGAGTTGTACAATGTTATCTTTTCAGATGAGTCCCGGTTGTACGCTCAGTATTCTGATGTTCATATGTGTGTCTGGAGCCTCCGAAGATACTGCTCTTCGCCTGCTTGCAATCAATATCGGCATAGGGGCCCTTAACCTGGTGTGATGGCACGGGAAGCCATTAGATTCAGGACGCACTTATCTTTAGTTTGGATCGATGGTAATTTGAACGCAGATCGGTACTTTTCTGATATCTTACGTTCAGGGGCTGTGCCCTATCTTCGAGGCCTGCCAAACACCATCTTCCAACAAAATTGTGCAAGACCACATGTTGCACGTCGTATTCTGACCAACCTAGATACACAGAGTAATCAATTGTTGCTTTGGTGGTCTCTAGATCTGTCACCCATTGAAATCATTTGGCTATGTGTTGCTGAAAGACTGGCTCGCCACCCCTTTCCATATGATACGGTTGATGAAGTGTGGCATTCAATTGGAGCAACAAGACCTAAGTTTTCTGTTTCTGATATCAAAGCCCATTTTGACACCATGTCTAACCAGGTAAGGGCCGTTTTAGCTACCAGGGGTGGCAGCAGTTTCCACGAATTTCGCACTCCTATAAACCCCCAAACAGCCTGCAAATTTATTTATTTTGTCTGTATGCCACACTGTTTACGAACAGTAAATATCTTTTTTGTATTTGCTTTCTTTCATTGTGTTGCAATTTTAATGGCCAGCATGTATATATATATATATATTTAAATTATTTTATTTTTTTTCAAAAAATAACATTGAGCCGCTTTATAATTTTTAACTAAGTCACTGTAGAATAGTTTGAAGCAGGTTCTAATATGAAACTGTGTTTAAAAACTCCAATTTATTTCTCAAAATGAGAAATACTAAAAAGTTCCTCCTGCATCTATTTTGGTACATGTGTTTGTTTATGCTATAAAAATGATCAGCATACATATTTAGGAAATATATTTTTGTTTGTTCTTTATAATAATACTATTCAAATAATTGAAATAAAAATACACGAACAGTTCTATTTGACTTAATATTAAAGTAATAAATAATTAGTTTACCTCGAATTTAATTTGTTCTAATTATTCTATGTGTCATTAATTTTGATGCTATAGTATTTTGTTTTCATTAAAATTATTACGTATCTGCACTGGGAAGAAATCACCACGAGAAAAATATTTTTAATTTAAATGAAAGGTGTTCCAGAATGCATTTTGCTAATGTAATTACTCGTAAAGTTTTTCAACATAACTAAAAGAAAAAACAACGCCGAGATTACTTATTTATTATAGAATTAAACTTTGATATAATATTTTTCAATTTTTTGAACATGATTGGTTACAAAACACAGTTGGCGAATTTAATTTAAGTACAGTTTGTTACAATAAATAATGTATATGTTGAATAGGTTTCATATTTATTATGGATTGAAACACAATTTATTTTTGAATTTTAAAGAAAAGGTTTGTTATAGAACACCTTTTGTAAGTTTAATTATAAGAGTATAGTTTTTATACACCAATCGATTTACTTATCTATTATTGGATAATGTTCTTAAGAAAATGCAATTGCTTTGTGACGATATATATATATATATATATATATATATATATATATAAACGACACACCTAGAAGGAGTTGTCCGACGGAGACAAAAATTGGCGGATAGGAAAATTATGTACAGAATAGAAAAATGATTAAAATTTCAGAACAATTGAATGATTTAATTCTGAGTTACATAGTTACAAAGTAACGAGCTCAATAAGGTGTTGACCCATATCTAGCCTGGATGCAAGCTACTACACTACGTGACATAGAGTGATAAAGATCCCTGATGGTCTCCTGTTGTATTTCTTGCCAATTTTGTTCCAATTGTTGGGTTAAGTCATCAACTTTCCCTGGTAGATGCAATCGCCTTCCCATCATATCAAAAACATATTCGATTGGTGAGAGATCTGGTTGGCCAAGGAAGTGTTTGAAAAGCTGTCTGACAGTTCATAGCAACACGTGCCGTACGTGGTCTAGGATTATCTTGCTGAAAAATAAGGCCAGGGGCAAAAAGAACGGTAGCAAAACAGGTCTCAGAATGTCGTCGACGCACCGCTGTGCTGTAAGTGTGCCTCTACTGACTACCAAAGTGGTCCTGCTAACAAGGGAGATGGCTCAACAGACCATAACTCCTGATTGAGGGCCTATGTGGTGTGCAATAGTGAAAACAGGATCGGCACGCCAGACACGTCTTCGATGATTGTCAGGACACATTTCGAAGTGGGATTCGTCGCTAACCATTATACGTCCCAATTCAGTATCCTTTTAACCTGATAGAGCCAAGTACCACTGTAATCTGGCTCGACAGTGTGCAAGCGTGAGTGGGAGGTGGAGTAGTGTTATTATGACAGTAGATTTCGTTCTATCAGCCGTCTGTGAATGGTCGTGGAGGACACTCGTGTGCGGGTCACACATCTGATGGTTGATAACGATGAATCAGGCGCTGTGACAGCTCATCTGACAATCACTCTGTCCACCCGATCTGCTGTGGCCCTAGATCGACCACTACCATCATGTCACTGAAATCTACTATTGCCCACCCATTCTTGCCAGCATCTTCTAATAACCGCATGGCTTCGACCCCTATGACGAGCGATTCTTCGATTTGCCCAACCTGCCTCTTTCAATCCAATGATATAACCTCATTCAAACTTTGACAGTTTCTTGTAATGATCTTGAATTCTGCGGCGAGTCAATTTTTCAATCTTTGAAAGGTATCCTAAATCGCAATGCAACAAAAAATTGGACCATTCGATTGAGAATCGTTTCTTATATAGACCTGCTGAGTGGGCAGTTCTGATGTCCTGTAGCCCCCACTATTCATTCATTGGACACCAAATTTTAATCATTTGCATGTTCGCTCCAAATGTCGTTGCATACGAAATTTCATTACAATCTGGCTACTCTTTCTTGGTGCGTCGTTTTTTTTTGTTATAGAGTGTATATTTGTTTATATAATATTATATATATCCCTTGTCATAGCTCCGGAAAATCCTAGGGTTCAACGAAACCCAGGTTGAAGAAGACTGGTCTGCACGAAAAGTATTTCCTTGAGGAAGATGAAAAGGAAGTCATTATAAGAATAATGTATTACAAGTATTTTGAGATCCA
This sequence comes from Nephila pilipes, assembly GCA_019974015.1. Classification (NCBI taxonomy): domain Eukaryota; kingdom Metazoa; phylum Arthropoda; class Arachnida; order Araneae; family Nephilidae; genus Nephila; species Nephila pilipes. The sequence goes on along the minus strand of BMAW01114921.1, from coordinate 186,725 downwards.
TGTGGAAAACAATAACATCTACAACTTTTGCTTAAGATTTCATTTCGTTTGATACTATTTTTAGATCATTTATTTTTTTGTATATTATTTTATATAATATGTAGATAAGTTAAAAATATATCTTTAATAAGAATTTTATCTTAGTCCATTGAATTAAGAAAATGAAGTTTGTCTTGAAAGAAAGCCTTTTATAAACAAGTATAGAGTTTCATAATATCGTTAAACATTTTCTTGGTTGATATTCTCATTAATAAGTTCTATATTAAAAAGTGTTACTTTTCGAAACATTTTGGAATTGAAAATACCATTATGCATGTGCTATATTACCAATAACGTGGAAAACTCATAGAACTTTACAGGTAAACAAGATAGAAGAAATTGTATAAAATGAAATAAATTAGAACATATTTTTTAAATAAAGATCAGAAATACGAGTATAATAATTTCAAATTATTTTGTGGAAAAAACGTTTCCCACGAATAATAAATAACATCGAAAAATTACTCAACAAAGAAAGTTTTAGCTATATTGAAATAAAAGTCTTAGGTTTCAGTTATGAGTAACTGTAGTAAACAAGCAAAAAAAAAAAAAATAATATTGATACAGTTGTTATGATGAAAAATCCCCCCTTCTATGACTCATGAAATAGTTGGGATTAAATTACTTCCTGCTGCAAAAGTAAATTTTAAAAATATACATATAAATGTTTGATTTGAATTTTTGAATAATGTCACCTATTATTACGAAATACTTAAAAAACAATAATGTGAGAATGTAAAATGACAATTTGTTATTTACCGAAGAAAGATTGAATCTATATTGGCTGGAAAAATTAATTTTAAAACACATTTTCTTTTCAAGCAATGTAATCTAGAACCTTTTTCACGCGTGTTTCTTTTATGTATTGACTATACTGCAATAATGCATTTTTTAAAAGTTTGGTAAACAATTCTTGAAATAAATCAATTTGTGAATAGTTGGAGTCTGTGAAATAGTATCAAATATTCATAGTATATAATATTACATTAAAACTTATTATTTTTCACTTAAAATGGTAAATATGTTGATACAAATTGAATTTGTAGCTTTCTATGGGATTTATTATGTTACAATAAGTTTCAAAGAGACGAAATAATCAATCGTTGAATAAAACGCGGAAGAATTAGTATTTTACAATTCAAAGAAATCCATAGTTAAGTGATGTGAAATTTTGTGTAGGACTAAAAAGAAGATTTGGTAAATAATTGGTTTTTCGAACTTTATAACTTAGAAGGGAAAAAATAATCTAAAGTTATAACAGTCGTGCAAAAGAGAGAGAGAGAGAGAGAGAAGGTTTTGTGAACAAAAACCGGGGACTTAGTACCTTTGCCCGTTCAAAAATTCGATTTTTCAAATTTGATTTTAAAAAACAGTACTGAATGTTAGGAGCATTTTAAAACAAACCGCCGACAATTATAATGCCCTGTGCAACAAAAAATGTAAATGTCTAAAGAGGCTTGTTCTATGTAATGCAATGTAAACAAACCTCTTTTTCTCAGTTTGTTATTTTCACACTTTCCCACAAGATTAAAAAAATGTTTTGTATGTAGAGCTTTAAAATTTCACATGAGTGTTGTACTGGTAAATCTTTATTCTGTAAACCTCAATTTTGTTAATAGGATGATTAGATTTTATTTTATAGCATGATACATGAAAAAAAGTTACTAAATACAAACTTGATAACTTTTTTAATTTTTCAATTTTTTTTTAAATGTAAGATAAATTTAAAATTTGAGGTTTACAGAATAAGGTCATTATTTAGCTTTAATTTGGTATAAGAATTATGGCTCTACTGTACACCTTTCAAATGTTATCTTGTGGGTAACGTAAGGTAAGCTAATTTATTTTTCAAATTTTTGTATGCATATTTCATGTTGTATAAGAACATATATTACTTTAATAGCAAAACTTGACCCAATATTTTAAACTATGCACTTTATTACACAAACTGGCAAAGTTTCATATTGAAATGAGCAAAATATTGTTGATTTATGAAGAATCGAAAAAAGAGAGAGTTTGTCAAAATGTTCTACTTTTGATTTCGTAAGGTACAAGTCCCCTTAAGAGAAATCTCCGAAAAGAAAGAAAGAGAAAAGAGAGAGAAATATAAGAAAGAGATAATACTGTGATAAATAAAAGAGAAAATTCTGCCTTTCTCAAAAAAGAATTAATGAGGAAGTAATCATGTCATCCCATGTCAAGTTAAATGTTTTTTACTCAGCAGAGTTATTATTAGAAGGCTTATTTACCGAAGAAAGAATTCTAAGAAAATTAATTATTTTAGAAAGCATTTTATTAACTACTAAAGAAAGAAAGAAAAATTGACATTTTCTACGGAACTTAATTCTTTTAAAAGACTTTTTTTTATCAATGAAAGAAAAGAAAATATGCTTACAATGAACAAATTAATTCTTTTAGAAGGCATTTTATTATCTATCGAAAAAAAGAAAGAAAAATGTCATGGACTAACGAACTTCAGTCTTTCAAAAGGCATTTTTGTTAACCACCGTAGAAAGAAAGAAAATTGGGCATATTCTAAGTAAATGAGTTCTTTCAGAAGGCCTTGTATTATTTAACGCAGAAAGAAAGAAAAATAAGAATATATTCTAAATAATTCTTTCAGAAGGCATTTTACTTTCAACAGCAGAAAGAAAGGAAAATGTGCGTACTGTGAACAAATTATTTATTTTTGAAGGCATTTTATTATTTATTCAAAAAAGAATAAAAAAGTAAGTATATATTCTTCATAACTTAATTATTTCAGAAGGCATTTTACTTTCAACCGAAGAAAGAAAGTAAAATGTGCTTTCTTTGGAGACCTTAATTCTCTAATAGTATCACGGTGGTTGTATAAATTTTTGTATAAGTAATTAGATCTTGATTAGTCCCTGTATGTGTTGAATTTTAATACGAGTAATATCTGAATACGTTTAAATAATTTCATAAAATTTACCTAAAAATGTCGCATTGGAAACAATTTTAATATTGTAAGAAGAAGAGGACTGTAGGTATATAACTTTAGATGTGGCTTTACAATCCCCAACAAAGAAATACTGAAATTATCTCAGCAAATATCTAGTATTATCATTTGAGCCCAGACCGGGGGTCGCCAAAAACATTTTTGATCAGCGACCCCCAAAATTTTGTAATTCTCTGTAAAAATGACAAAAAAAGAAACAAACTTACCTGTTCCTTAAATAAATTAAATCGTTTAAGAAACAGATAAGTTTTGTTTATCTTTTGATTTTGACAAAATCAAATTTTTACACGAATCAATGAGAAGGATGTGCCGGATGATTCTTGGTTAGATTAGCAATATTTGGCTCAAAATTTGTTAATTTCAGTCTTTCTTTGCCTCGGAGTTCGATATTCCATTTATTTCTCTTCTTTGTTAAAATAGAATTAACATGACTGAAGCCAGATTCAACTATACATGAATGGAATTAAAAAGAGAAATGCCGTTTTACAAGTTTTGGATATTTTTGCATAATATTTATATTCGTACAGAATTAACTTACAGTAAAATTACTAAAAAGCATCTTTGTTTCAAGGTTTTTCTCAGTCTTCTAGCGCAACAAAAATTGTGAAGACTGAGAAACAAATAAAGAAGCTATGACTATATGAACGTTGCTTTTCAGTCAAGTCTCAGTTTTAAATTTTAATGTTGTTTCATCAAGAAAAAGGGCTCATTTATTTCTTGTTGCCAATGAAAGAAGAAACTATGCATTTTAAGGTCACTAAGATACTAAAATATTTCAATAGAAAGTGTTAGGTTTATAAGTACTCTGTATATTTTCAAGGTTGTAGATGCAGTAGATTTTATGCAAAATTCATATAAAGGTAAGTACGTGAATTACAAAGGTAAATCCAGCTACCGATTATTAAATTCTCAAGTATAATTAATTAAGCCAACAAATGTGATTTTCTTTGAATAAACAGGTACACAAATATACAGATATTTCACTGTTGAAATATGACATCCATTACTTTTATTTCTAATAAGTGAGGATGAAACCTTGACTGAAAAAAATCACTTGCTTATATGTTATATATATATATATATATATATATATATATATATATATATATATATATATATATATATATATATATATATATATATATATATATATATATATATATATATATATATATATATATATATATATATATATATACACACATATGTATATTAACATACAAACATATATTTGTGTGTGAGTGTAT
>BMAW01114921.1:101024-177459 GCA_019974015.1 Nephila pilipes | reverse complement strand
TATATATATATATATATATATATATATATATATTCAAAACTTTTACATATAATACACTAGTTTTGAAATTTTATAACAAGTAGAAGAATTTTTATATTGCAATAAAGGGAAAATTAAAATGAGTCTTAAAGAAAATTTCAGTGTTCAGAACTCGTGCTACCATAGCTTCCTAAGGGCTATATTATCAAAATAATAGTCCATTCCTTAGATAAAATTATATTTTGTATAATTCTATTTATAAACTGTCAATATGTTTATTTTTTTTTTAAGTTACCATGTTTTGAAGAAAATCTTAATATTTTTCTTATATTTGATTAAAATGCCTTTTTGGAAGTAAAAATACACATTATCAAAATGTTTCTCAGTTTTTTTTTAAACATTTCAAGCTCCACATGGTCATAAAATATGCATTTCTAAGCAAAATTTACGTTAATTCAAAGTGTTCTTCGAAGGTGTACTCTTGCCCTAATTTGCTATGCTCTTAAGCATGCATGCATTTCTAGTTAAATTAATTTATTCAAATTTTAACACATTTTTGCTCTTGTGATCGAGTTGAAATTTTGCAAATACGTATAACTTCATTAACAATACAACGCTATGGTATGCTCAAGCAGTGATGTTGTTAGGGGGTCCCTCCTCTTTAACTTACCGTCCAATTGAGTAGAAATTTCGCACAATTAATAAATTGTAATTTAATTGTAAAATAATTGCTCTTCATTCTTGCATTTTCAGAATAAGAAATAATTAAATAATTGTAAGTAAAAGCAAATGAAAGGACCATTTATATAGACATGATCTAAAGCGTTGGAAAATAATTTATTATCTTCATACCTTTTAGATATAACGTTAATCAAAATTCCGATTTGAAAATATATATACTGTTATTCAAAATTAACCATCCGGATTTCCAAATTCCAAATTTTCGAGAATGAACGACACAGAATGATACGTAATATATGAAAACGAAGGAAAAATGGTGAATTCTTATATTGTGAAGAATACTTGGGCTTCGTGTGTTCGTTAACCAATTTCACGGAAGCTGTTTTAGATTGATTGTTTGGTTTCGTTAACGTTGCTCTGGACGAGGGTTATTTATTTTTGAGAAGCAACACGAGGGTTCTTGGTGACGGATCCCCCTTGCGTGACGGATCTCGTAATTTTGAAACTAGGTCCAGTGACGAGGATGGTACTTGGAAAGCTGTTTTAGAAGCTTTCACAAAGCTGTCTCGCAGTTGGATCGGTCTCAGTGCATCTGATGACACAGCTGATCACCAAAGGCACTAGATATGGCCCCTTGCGATTTCTTTTTTTGGGGGTTTGTAAAAGATAAAGTGTATGAGCTAACCAAACAGAACACATTTATGTGAACTCGAATGGCGTATTTCTTCTGCTGTTCAATAAATTATCAGTGACACTTAGCAACGTGTTTGGTCAGAATCTACATATCGAATTGGCATTTTATACATGTAACTAAAGGATTTAGTTTTTATTAACGTCGCACTAGAAGCAACACGAAAGCTATTGGCGACAGACATCGTAATTTTGAACCACGGTCAAGTGACGAGGACGACACCTGAGCTGGCACCTCCCTCTTCTAACATCCACACCACACCAACGGGAGGACTTTGGGCCCTGATAGATTTAACGTGCATCAGCCCCGGCTACACGGCGGGTCTTTGGCGGCCAAGGATCGAACCCGTGACTGAACGAAAACCGCCAGCCACGAATCCGAAACCTTAACCACTAGGGTACCGCGGCCATGTAACTAAAGGAAGTTATATAGAACAATTTTAAAAAGAATCGTCCATATTTTACCTTTGAATCCATGCATTACTTATCACTCTGTATCGTTTATGAAAATAATGTATTTTGAAATTGGATACTTCATTTTGAATAACCTTGTATAGTATTTAAAAGATGGAGGTGATAATGTTTTGTTTGATCTCATATAATGTGTGGTATTTTGCTACGGAACTAAAGAAGAGTGGGATCTTAGCTAAGCGCCTCAAATTTTTAAAAATAATACATTATTTTAAATTTAAAATGAATATTTTTTGTATTTTTAGCCCATCTTAAATAAAATCTTAACATCTTGAAATATGCTCCTCATTCAAAAACAAAATAAAATATTCCCCAATATTTTCCTAATATAAATAAACAGTAGTGTTGTTATTCAAATACTTTTTCTAATTAAATCTAACGATTTTTAAGGCTGCTTATCCAAAATGTTTCACTCGGCGGAGTGTTCTAAGAAATTGGTGAGAGGTGCACCGGCTCAGATGTGGGTCTTGTCACAAAAGTTCAAAATTACCAAAACCAATAACAATTGAATTCATATTGCCTGTAAGTGCAACGTTGATAATTAAACAATCAATCTATCGAAATGTATAGAATAGATCAGAATTTCCTGACGCATTTAAAAGTTTAATATACGAGAGTGGTTCAAAAAGTACTTGTATTTGAAGACGGATGGTATAATTATGGAAAAATGTCATGACCATTGGGTGCTGCCCTCTGTTAAATGAAGCTGAAGCAAACTGACATTGATTTATAAGTTAGTTTTTATTTGGTAGTTATTTACTACCAAATCCAAATTGAATTCCTGCAGCATCGAGTTGTCGCTGTCAACGATAAATGTATTCTTCGTTATGCAATAGAAACCAAGCAATTATCAAAATGTTGGGTTACCTCCAGTGAATCTGTTCAAAAGAAGGTGAGGATGATCTCAAAGGTCGGAAAAATTCTTCGTCATAATTTTTGAGGTACAAAAGGCGTCATGATCACGAATACGAGTAACTAGGATTTAGAAAGCTGTCCAGTGAGCGATGATGTTAAGTAAAAACAATTTTCGTTCCTACGAATGCCATCTGATGGATTTTATAAGGACGAATTGAACGATATCCACTAATTGTAGTAAATCCACTAATTGGCTTGCGACAGTGTGGTTTAAATAACAATGCTTTCTACACTGAAAAGTTTTGTTTGTGCCAAATGCGTGGCATTTCTGTGGGTACTCATAATTTATATAAGTAGGCTCAACTACCATATTTCAATATTTGCGTCTCATATGATTCGAGTTTCGAATCCTTATTTCAGATTTACAGCGTCAAAAATAATATTTGTAAATGAAACACTAATATCAGTAAAAGTCAAGGAGGGCTAACTATGCCAAACACGTCATTCATAAAAATAAGATTTTCCCTACCCTAAAATGTGTAATGATTTTAGTAGAGTCGAAGGTTTTTCACTTTTATGTCATAAATTGGCTTTAACGGAAGAATTTCAAAGATAAGTAGCGTTTTGATAAAGCGTTCTAAGGGGAATGATGGCGTAAAAAAAAAAAAGCCCGCTCGCCACTGGGTGCTTAACATTCTGTGATATGAATCATCATTTTGACTCACCCGATGCGTAATAAACTAGGAAATCACGTCAATTTTCAGACACATCAAACCAAGTAAACTTGCTTACAACACACATTCATTTTAAATTCACCGTCGGAATACGAAAGAACTTTCAAACAATTGCTTTACAAAACAATGATTTTGCGGTTTTAGGATACTGAAATCGAAATAAAACAAGAATGAAATAAATTTTTTGTAACAAAAGATTATATTTTTTCATCTGAATCAATGATTCATTCGAAAAACTTTTGTTTTTAATATTGAAAAATTGAGAATTTTTTTACAACTAAAAAAAGACAATACATTAAGAACCGTAGCTACTTACTTATACATATGACATCAAAAGAAGTATTAACACCACAATCTTTGATAAAGTACATATTATTTATTAAAAATTTATTGTTTATGTATTATTGAAAGAAATTATTTTCTATACTTATTAGTCCATTTTTAAAGAAGAAATAATAGATCAAAACAATTCAGCTTAAATATCATATTTAATTGTTCCATGTAAAATTTTGCAAAGAACAGATGTAGCTACCAAAGGTGTTAACTTTAAAAATTACTCATTAAATTATTCAACTAAATATTAGAAGAATTAAAGCAAATGGTAATATCACAGTCGAATGTAAACTTTATTTATTTATTAACTCATTCACTCACTTATCCATTCATTTCTCCGCTCACTAGCTCATGATTTCGCTCATTCATCTACGTACTCCCTCATTCACTCGTTGTTTATTCTCTCACTCATTCACACACTCCTTCGTGGACTCCTTTCCTTACTCATTCATTCATTTATAAGCCATCGAAGGAGCTATTGTCTTAGACAACGGCAAAAGGATCATTCGATGGAGAAAACGAATGAGCCTTTGGTAAGTCTTCAATGAAACCTTTTTACAAAAAATACAATCACGAGTTGTAAACGAAAAAAAAAAAAAAAACAATATATATATATATATATATATATATATATATATATATATATATATACAACAAAGGCTTACAAATTTTGAGGTATTTTTCTTTGTGAAAAATATGATCTGAGTTTCATCTTAATTTCTGACATAAGGCATTAATAAGGTGATATGTTTTTGTATTTCATATACAGTGTTACTCAAAATGATTCATCCAATTTCAATATTCCATACATTCAAAATTTGACAGAATGTTGAGTAATGCATGAATGCGAAGGAAAACTGTCGAAGTTTTATATTGTGAATCATAGATGGCTCTCTTGTATTCTTCATGGGGCTATTTCGAAAGAGCTGTTTCAGACGCTTTTCCGGAACTACTTCGTCCTAGACCAGTCTCAGTGGACCAGATGATTCATTGTAACATAACTGGCTACATAATATTTTAAGTCACCTAATATGGCCCATGCGATTTCCTCCTTTGGAAGAAATCGCATGGGTATTAGATAAAGTATATGCGCCACATTTGTGACGTTGGTCTATTCGCGGTTTTCTCTTCACTAACCTTGGAGACTTTTAATTCAGATTGATTGCTTTTTCTAAACAACCTTTGCCCAACCAAAAATGAAACGTGAATATGTAAAACGAAAGCAGGTAGAAATGAAGTGAAGTGGGAGATTTAGGAAATATATAAACTCAGACTAAGAGTCGTGATAGAGAGGTAGAGGTTGAGTGATTCTAGTGTTCAGCTATTGTTCCAGAGTCGGAGTTGAAGTCGGAGCCAGAAATTGTTACAAGTTATCGGCTGGTTAATGTATTCTATAAGTCAAGATAGCTTTAGTGATAAGAGTCAGTTAGATTATTACTGATAGATCGAGTTAAGGCCTTATCCGGGAGAGCATTTATAATTGTCGTTATATTAGCAACCAAGTAATAAATACTGTGTTTATTGTTCTAACGTCTCTTTGATCGACTTATTGACTTTTAGTGTTAAATCATTGAGTTTAGCTATGGCACAAGAGGCAAACAGGAATGGTTTGCTGTTACATATTTACTAACAAATGTAAGTGTGTTTAAACAACGAATGTCTTCTCCTGAACCATGAATTACCACTGACACTTTACAAAGTATTTGGAAGGAATTTTTTTTATAGACATTATACATGTAACTAAAAGAAGTTACATCGAACACTTGTAAAATATTTCCGCATTTTTCCTTTGCGTTCATGTATTACTTATCATTCTGTATTGCTTATTTATGAAAATAAAGCATTTCGAAATTGGATGATTCATTTAGAATAAACCTGCACATTTTCGGAATGTTTTTCATGACTTTTCGAAGGCTCTCACTGTAAATTTTAATAGATTGAACTCTTTATCTTTAACACACTGCTAATTTACTACATTTTACGACTTCCTGAAATAGAAGAAATTACCATTAGTTGCTGTAATTTTCAATATTATTGCATATTAGAATCAATTCGTAAGCAGATTAGATTTTAACCAAATATTTCGGATATTTCTTGGTAATAATTAAAACTTAACTATACCCCTCGTATTTATTATTAATAGAGAGGTCTGTAGCTAAAATTAATTCCAGTTACTGTTAAATATGGGTTGAATGTTTGTATAGTTGTAATATTGCTTTATTTCTTTGATGCATACCATTCAGTGATATGGTGGATAAGGCTATAAGCGATATATATACTATTAATTAAAATGGTTCTCCGCGGTAATAATTTACTTTCAAAGATCCGAAAGAAAAATCTCTCCCAACTGGAACAAAATTAACTGGTGGTATTTGTCATTACAGCCAGAACGTATGACAGCAAAATTTATAATCAAACTCATCTCATAGCATATGCTAATGAAACATGTCTGATAAAGGTCACCAGATTGCTTATCTCTCGTCACTGGTTTAAGTTCCGATTTCACTATAGACCCTTTGTACGAGGGCCATCCAGAAAGTAGATTACGTTTTCGTCTGTGTCCGCTAGGGGCGGGGCTAGCGCGGCCATCTTGGGGTCAGAGCATTGCGCAGCTCAGTGGGCATCTAGCCGTGCTAGTGAGAGGTTCGTGCTGTGCTCTGTTCAGATACTGTGACGGTTTAAAATGTCTGAGTTAATTGAAAATCCCGCGAGGTGCGTGCAGTAATAAGGTTTCTGACTGCAAAAAACTGTAAACCGATAGAAATCTATCGGCAGCTTTGTGAAGTGTATGGGGACAACATTATCACTGAAGGTGGAGTGCGTCAGTGGGTCATAAGATTTAAAAATGGCCGAACCAATGTTCACGACGAAGATCGAAGTGGGAGACCCAGCATAGTGACTGCCGAACTTGTCGAAAAAGTCGATGCTAAAGTCCGTGAAAATCGAAATTTCACAATAACGGAACTTTCTTTGAGTTTTCCACAAATTTCGCGAAGTTTGTTGCACGAAATCATCAGCGAAAAGCTTGGTTACCACAAGTTTTGTGCAAGATGGATTCCAAAAATCTTGACAGAGGACCAAAAAAATCAGCGAATGGCTGCAGCGTTGAACTTTTTGGACGCTTACCATAAGGATGGTGACTCTTTACTCGATCGCATCGTTACTGGTGACGAAACATGGGTGAAACACGTGAACTGTGAAACGAAATTGCAATCAATGCAGTGGGGGCACACAAGTTCTCCCCCAAAAACCCAAGAAATGCATGCAAACAATGTCTGCAAGGAAGATGATGGCGACTGTTTTTTGGGACAGAAAAGGTGTGATTTTGGTGGACTTCCTGGAAAGAGGCACTACAATAAACTCTCAAAGGTATTGCCAAACTCTCCAAAAACTCAGAAGAGCAATTCAAAACAAGCGCAGAGGAATGTTGAGCTCTAAGATTTTGTTGATTCACGACAACGCCCGGCCCCACACGGCAAATGTCACTCGTAAAGTTCTTGAATCTTTTAAGTGGGAGTTGTTTCCTCATCCGCCGTACAGTCCTGACCTGGCACCGAGCGACTTCCACCTATTCCCAGCAATGAAGAAGTGGCTGGCTATGCAGCGTTTTGATGACGACGCACAGCTGCAAGAAGAGGTAACGAAGTGGTTGAAGGCGCAGGCGGCCGAATTTTTTGACGAAGGAATTTCCAAGCTCGTACATCGCTACGATAAATGCCTTAATTTGAATGGTGACTATGTAGAAAAGTAGTATTTGAGTGTGGCTTTCATCTGTATATAATAAAATTTGTTTCCTATAATTTGTTTATTTTTTATTCCAAAACGTAATATACTTTCTGGATAGCCCTCGTAGTTAACATCATGAATCATTGAGTCAACTAAGACGAAAAGTTTTGTTCACTCGTTGAGCCTTTTTTAAATCTATGCAAGAGGCAACTAAATAAGGTAAGTGAAAAAAAATATCGCTGAAACATTGAAATAAGTCTTGCAGATCTTTAGTCGCAGAAAATTTACGAGGGAATATAGTTGAGATTTAATTTTCACTAACAAATAACCTAGATATACAGACAAAGTTTTTTCTACATATTAATTGATAAGTACATACATAATGTTGTAAATGACTTTTATTCATCGTGATTTGTTTGGTTTCAAGAAGCCGTAGATTGAAATAATGGAAAAGATAGAATTCAGTTTACTGAGTGCTATATCGGCTGCCTTCTAAAGGTCAATAAACTCTGGTAAAATGAAAACCACCCACTGAAATGTGACCATATAGAAAAGTCTTCAGAATAATAAATAAAAAAGTAAGTTTCCATTTAGATTATTTTGGTTATAATTAAAACTTATGATACCCCGGGTTGATAAATAAAACTTTATGATACAACGGGCGAAATACTATTCGAACTATTAGTATGAAACGTGCAACAATCAGTTTGATAAGAGCCTGTAAAGGTAATTAGTCGCTACCACGCTTCATATGACTTAGATCAATAAGTTGCGAATGATCCAGGACAATTTATTATTTAATAACATCCTTTATTTGCAATTTAAGTTAGTATTGTGCATGATAATTTCACTTGTTCAAATAGAACAATGATGAAATTAGCTCAAATACATACAAAATTAATAGCTAATGGTTAACTGGAAAGATACAGTTTGCATCATTAAGTCATCGAGCCAGTATGGAATATAATGATGAACAACTGTCGAGTAACCTTGTAGACATTGATGCAAGCAAGATTCAGTCGTTGATCCATTCAGATGTCGTCTATTGATCCAGGATGAACTTAGCTGGTCAGGGCTATTGATGGAGAGAAGGGAATCAAGACAGGTTCAGGAGAGGAGGAGAAGAGTAGACGAATCAACAGCACAGCATTCTCATCGAAGAGGAAACAGCTCTATTCCATCTTTTTCTGCGTTCTTCCGATAGTTGCACGGTAAAATCACCAATACTACAGAATGCTAGAAATTCTCATAGCTGCGCAAGTGCAGAAATTAGTTGTTTCAATCTTGAAGCAAAGTGAGAAAGGATAAGTGAATCATGCCTCCTCATGGCATGGTGAAAAGGTGGCAAGCTGCTCAAGAAGGATCGGAACAAGCCAATAGAATTTAGCTTAACTTCAAGTCTTTATCTTCTATGTTCACTTCTATAGTTCTTTTAGAAATTTCAGGTCAAGACGTATCAGAATGTTCCAATTCTCCACAAAAAAAGTTTGAACTATTTGCTCTTTTTAATTACTTTTAAGGAGTATATTTGTTTTAATACATCACAGTGAATTTTGTCGGTATCTTCAGCTTTTTTTCGTTGCAGCTGGAGAAGCAATGCTCCAACGGCTACCGTTAAAGGGTAGAAAAATCGTCAACGGAAAAAAAACACGTGGACAGCAGTAGCTCAGTACCACAAAAAAGTTATTGAAAGTACTGTGTCTGGCTTCGAATGTGCTAAAAGTACAGCTCAACAAAGACTTTACAGTTTACTAGTCGATCCGTCGGGACAATCAGGAAGTGAAAGCATGGTGATAATCAGCAACAAATCCTATAAAGCAGAGACAGTTAAGCTTAACGTATTTTCCGTAAATGATTAAACTACTCACAAAGTTCGATTGAAATCCGCGATAACCCATATCAGATGCCGTGTCTAATAATTAAAGATGGATAATGCATGTTAGATATAATTAAGTTTTAGAAAGGTCGCAGTGATATAGCGTACAGCTTAAGAGAGGAAATCACTATGTGGCGAAACATTACTTCTACCCGACTCTTGTGACGTAATACAATCAAAAACAACTAACTCTAAAAATCAATAATTTACGCAAGGACACACTAGTCAAGTCTAACAAAACTATTCATTTATCAATTACTGTAATATAATATTTAAGGAGTTTTCGCTCTCTTTAGAGGTCCTTGGATTAATCGGCCTATTCAAATATTATTACAATAATACACTTACCAAACCTTTTCCACTCGAGGTTACTTTGATTTAATAAATCCTAGGTGAAAGTTATCACAAGCAACAACTCTTGATATTATCGATTTCTTGCTAGGAATACACTCAACGCTAATCACACTTACCTTCTCTAACGTACTAAATTTGTCTTTGCTTATATACCGTCATATCTAAATCACTTCACTTTATTTCCACCTGCCTCTAATTAACATAATCACGTTTCATTTTGGTTAGTAAGAAATTGTTATTTTCAGCAATCATTCTCAATTAAAAATCCGCAAGGTTAGTGAAGAAAAAATCGTGAATAACCCAATGTCCTAACTATTATCGTCCCAATCATTTGGAGAGATTTGAAAATCTCTCAATAACCCGACTTCCTTTAGTATTCCACTAATTCAACCTAAGGACCGATGCAGTAATTTGATTTCATAACTTTATTGTTATAACTCATTTTTGATAAATAATTCTACGACACCATTTTGGAATTTTGAAAGCTAGCATAGTTAATACTGTTGTCTCGCAGGATCTTTCCACACACATGTTGCACACGTCCATCATGATGCAATGAAGCTGTTAATTCTACAAAAACATTACTACATACTTCTGAACGCAAACACATTTGAGTTGCGTCCCAAAGACTGCACTGCTTAAGGACAATGATTTTGCTGATTTATAATCAAAGTAACTTAACTATATTGTGAAAATAAAAAAACACTATTGTTCGAAGTGTACTTAATAGTTAATAATCGAACTGAATTGTGTTTCTCGATGATTCACGATTTACTGTCAACATCAAAATAATGCTCATACAAGTATTGGTAGGAAATGACTTCTTATAAAAGTAAACTGCCATTTTAATATTTATTAAAATAGAGCTTAGTTGGATTCGAACACACATAAGAAAGGTAAGTAATCAATGGCTTGAATGTTCTGTGATTGTATCACATTAATTTATAACTTTCCGGATTATCTTAACATTTCAGAAACCGGTTTTTTCTCATTTTCAACTATAATTTTCATCACGCCCCTTTCCCTCATAAAATAACAATATATGTAATAATAACGTTTTTTGAGTATTTTGAAGCTAAAACTGACTTACGATTCTAATTGTATACCTTAAATTACCAGGAATAAGTAAGTTTATTGATATTTGGCAACACCGATCTGCTACAATGAAAAATCCAGAATCTATGCCTCTCTATTGTTCTCTATCTTACGTCTACCATATCGGACAATCTCGCGGGTCTGGAAGAAGTTCCGATTTATGTCGAACATTCTGGAATATCTGAACGACCTCGACACAAACGTGTATAAATTAATTCATTCAACTCCAGCTAGTTTCATTCGAATTCATCATTCTATTGATATCGAATCTATTGTGGATGTGTATGATATAATTTGTGTGTTAAAGGCAATTCAACGGACGATGCATTTCATCTAGTTTCTGAGCCATGAAGTAGTCATAAGGCCTGTATATAATAGCCTGTGGAGTCTTTTGGAGTGTTGAAATTCAGGCAGATTATGGGAAGTGAAGCTTTGAAGTTGATGATGTATTGCTGTTGATTCTTGGAAATTTGTAGAAAAGTTGACAGTTCTATAGGTGTATTCTGTTTTGGACAAGGAAGGGTCCTTTTCTTTGATCGTTGGGTGTGAAAGAATCATAGGCGGAGAGGGAACGTGTATGTAATTCGAAAATAATTCATGAAAAAAAAGTGGTTATAAAATTGCTATTATAGGTTGAGTTTGTCTATGCAATGAAGAGTGAGTGGAGAAAGTACAGTATAGGGATTTTTGTGAGTTACCAGGAAAAAAAATTGAACTATTAACGATTTTTTTTAAAATTCAAATAAATTAAAAGAGAGGTTAAAGGAATTTAAAAGGGCTTTTCGTATATTCAAGTACCACGGAAAAATTCACCAATAAATACAATAACCTTATGAGCCCAGGGCTTCTTATCCCATCTGATTCATTTTTAATGAATATGTAGCTTTGTTGTCTCTCCATATTTGTAAGTCTTTTCTTTTTTTAATTTCTTTCTTATAGTTCTCAGTATATAAATATGTAGATATTCTCATGTAAATATGTTCTCTTTGTCTTTATATTTGAGTAAGTTCAATTTCAAAGTACTATTTTTGTGATTAATCATTTATTAAATTTAATAACTTATCCAGTTGCTGCGTGTAAAGAGTTATCTCTCTTGACGTAACTGAGACGATAAAAATTTATTCAATCTGTTTGCTTATTTTTTCTTCATAAATAAATAGATGTTAAGTCTTTAAAATCTTAGTATAAAACCTAATAATGTAACTTATTTCTGTTAACTCTGTAAAAAATATCTGGCAGAGGTTGTCCTACCGGGAGAACGGCTCAATTCCTTTGTCGGGAGAGTTCTTTTGGTGTTAACTATTGTTCCTTAGGGTCAGACATTTAATACCAATTTTTGAACAGATTCTAAAGTGACCGAAATGAAACTGATAAGTGTGAGAAATGGATAAAGGAAAAATCACAATGCGATAGTATCGTAAATTTCCTATTGAATTTCGTATGAAATAACTAAAATTAAATTAATTACATGAGTAAATGAAAAATAATGACTATTAGTATTGGAAAGTGTTTTGAAAAGTTCATAACTTATTATGGGGTAACATGAATCAGACCTTTTTACATTTGATATTGTTATAATCACTTACTATTTTACCTTTTTCTTGAAAAAGTATACTAATTACTGATAATTACTTTACCAAATGTGCCAAAAATCAGCATTTTAGTATAAATATCATATTTATTTTATTTTAATAACCAATGTCGATAATTTGATGATTGAAATCATCCCTTTGAAATCAGAAATGTATTTGAAAAATTTCGTAATGCTTATTTTTCTTTAAAATTTTTTGCAAGAACATAATTTATTTTCGTAGGCGTTTAATGAATTCCCGCGGAATTTCCATTTCACTAATCTCTGGAACTGCTTCACAACGACGTTTTCATATTAGAATCTCGCCTTGTGAAAGATACGTGCTATATGAGAACGAGCCTTACTGAATAGATCAGGGGCAGGGAATAGTACGTAGAAAGGATATTGAGGAGATATAGAGGAAATCATAGTAACACTTAGGTGGATATAGCATCGATAAAATGTAGTAAAAGTGTGACTACCTGAATCAGATTCCTTTGTTAGAAGTCTACTTGAATCAGATCTAACTATTAGAAGTCTAAGATTACATTCAGATATCTAGGAATGATCAATATTATATATGGTTGTTCCCACGGTCATGAAACAAATGGTTTAAATTAGGGATAGTCCTTTTGGGACACTTTGATTCTTCACATGAAAGGCACGTAGGTTAAACTTCAGAAGTGTGAATCATAATTTCCAGAGAAAAAGGTGCTTTTTCTTCTTTGTGGTTGCCCTCCATCTGTCATGGTGGCATACATAATTAAGAAATTCGTCAAACATTTGACATATTTCACTTACTGCTTTCCACATCAACACATATTCTTTCATGGACATGTCACACTCGCATCACACAAAACGTACTTTCTAATTTAAGTACATAAATTACACTTTCATGATTGGGGCACTACTGTTATCTTCTTTTAAGTATGTAAATTGAGTCTATAGAAACTTTAACCCTATTTGTTTAGATAAACTAATTGAGTGCACCAAATGAGTCTTTCATTTGAGTCGTTGTTCTTTATCTTACTTCTCTATTCTTTTCTATGACCGGAGCCTCTTCTCTCCGCTATACGATCATTCCATTCGGCCTAATAGTTTAATTAATACTGCTAAAAATCTTAAAACTATAATTTTAAGTAAATATAAAAATTCAAAGAAGAGGTGTTGCATCAATATTTAATTTCGAAATAGTCCACCTGAGACAGCAGTCCCTGTACGCGGCTCCTCTAACATTTCATTTTATAGTTTTTCGTATCGGACCAATCGGGTTCCATTCACGATTTGTAGATGACGTTTCGAATCTTTGATTCAAAGTACAGCCTTCCTCTTTGTGATCTGATAGCTTCTCAAGCTTGGAAATATGATCACTATTCCTTCCTGAATAGTTTTCGCGCTTCACTCTGTATCCTTGACTACCAAAATCAGTAATAATTCTTCGTTATTTATAAATGCAATCTATGAAATCTATTACCTACACTTCTAAATGAAATCAAATTTACGTATGTTATGTTTCATCTATTGGAAAAGGTCTTCGAATAATTCAAATTCCTTAAATGTTCCTAAAGTGTTAGTTGAAGGAGAAAACATGATAAAACCTTTGTAAAAGTACCAAAAATTTGTTACTTACACATGGAAACGTACGTTACTTTTCTCTTTAGTATTAGATAATTTAAACGTGATATATGATTATAGAAATAGATTTGGATTCGATTCCAAGACTCCCATTCAGATAATATTAATTATCAAATTTTTTTCGCTTATTGCAGATGCACTTTTGGTACGTTCTTCTCCTGACTGTTTTCATCTATGCGACTATCACCTGTGCCGAGGAAGTAGAATCGATGAATCGAGAAGAATGTAAGACGATGTGCCTCCACATCTCTTCAAGAGTGGTGGAATTGTTGAGATGTTTCTGGCGTCTATGGAAAACTTTCAACACAAGAGGCTCTTGAATGCAAAGGAGTTTTCGAAAGAGTGTTGAAAACCTTGTGGAATTCAAATATTCTTTTATTTTTCCACACTCATTGTAATGAAAAATAAATAGTGAATACTTTTGGAAACCATTTGTCTTTTTTTTAAAATTAAATAATTACTAATAATGATTTTGGAGAAATAAATATTTACTATGAAATGATCAAACGATTATTTTAACAATGACACATATTCCAGAAAAGCTTCAAGCGCTCGATGTGTTCTAAAAATTGATGGTCCTTAAAATGAATTCGATATAAAAATACTTTAGCAAGATATTGATAGCCAACAAAGAAAACGGAAGACGAATGTTATTTTCCGCATATGATAAAGAACATGTTGTCTAAAAGTCATGAAACAAATTCATCTGCACTGCCTTCTTCAGCTAATACCCAAGACCTAATATGTTCGTCCTCTATGTATCTGAGAGAAATTTTCTCTCTATACTAAGGTGACCAGATTTTAACTTTCGAAAAGTGGGACACCATTGACGGGGGGGGGGAGTATGGATTTTAAAAATTTGGTACCTCAAAAGTACCTAGCTTTAGTACTTAAATAAATTACTGACGAAAATAATCTGAATAGCTTATTTGTTGACATCACTTGTTTAACTAGCAATCACACGCAGTACGATGTGTATCGTATAAGAGATGGTTACAAAACTCAATATGCGAAGGCGTTACTTCGTGGGCGACCTACAAACTCTTTACGCCCTGACTCCTTACACCCTCCCTAAAATTCCCCTCCGTTTCCAATTTTTGTTTAAGATGTAATTCCTTTACAACAATGTTCCAAATGGTACAAGATCGCTAGCAGAACATGTCGCCATAAGCATAAAATCTGTGGAAGTGTACAAAGTGTTCTCTCTTTATTTTACAGCTACAAAATGTTTTTGTCACTGCCAATGCAAAAAAGGCCATTGTTCATTAAGTACAAACATTGGTGGTCGTATTCTAGCAACTAATCGAGGCGAACTTTGATAAGCAGTTCCTGATAATCAGTTTTCAACAATTATTTTTATTATTAAAGTTTAACATTATAAAATTTACAAAAATAATATAAAGCTCCTATCCTGGTGAAATAGTTACATGAAAGCCGAATACCGTATATTCCGTTACGGCTCTCCCGTCGTTCCCTAGCTTGTCGTGTACGCTTTCTAAGAATCTGGACTTTCTTAAAATCCCACGGGACTCGGGATGATTGTTGAAAATCGGGACTGTCCCGCTAAAAGTGGAACGTCTGGTCACCTTACTCTATATTCTAATACCGCGAGCCCACCGAGTGTCTTAACAATCTTTTGTTATTTTCGAGCCCGCAACTTGTAATTTTGTAATACCTCCTATTTCCTACTTCCGATCAAATCCACCGAAGTTCTGTAGTTAATCAATAAAAAAAAAGCAATTAGTCGAGATTAATTAATTGAATTTTGTTTAATTCAAAGAATGTTGAATGGTAATTACTCGGGTTCGAAACTTAATGTATAATTATAATATTCTAATTATTTCGATAACATCAAACATGAACCGAGTCAGGAGCAATGCATGTAAACTTGTTCCTAATCCGATATCAACTGTCCGATGATCATTTAACTTTCTTGCACTAAAATCGCATGTTCTACATTCCTGCTAACGTTTTATCTTCTCTCAGCAGTTTAACACTTCCAACCTCTCTATCTTTACATCTACTCTTATGCTGATTTACACATACGAAATGGTTTATTCATAAGGCAAGGTTTTCAAATCAAATAATGACATGAAGAAACTCAAAAGGTCAGTTGAAGGGCGAAAGACACGCTAAAACAATTATAATCTCATTTTCCAAAAAATTTTAAAAACATTTGTGGAGTTTAATCTAGATTACAGATACACACATGTTTTCGTAAATTAACAAATATTGGACTGTAAAATCGGCCAATTTATGAGAAAAAGCCATGAAATGTTAAATTTGTCAAGACTATCAGAACACAGTTGTAACACTTACGTCTTCTTCCTTCTAAAGACGACTTCTGAATAAATGCAAATTCTATAGATGGAAGAATTGTTTTTACTACATATATCAGTGTATTTTAATCATTTCTGAGCTGTAAGAAGAATTTAGTTCCTTGGTTTCTAGATGTGTTAAAACCTTAAAATTTGCGAAGAAATCTCTTTTGACATTACTTACATATAAGGGGAATTATGACCTCTCTCTGTGCTAAGAACTTATTTTAAGAACGAAGGTAGCGGAGTGGTCACGGATTTCTTGCGTCCAATGGTTTTTACCATAAGTTTCCTTGGATCTACCAATTAGCCATCGGGCAAAATAATAGAGGATACTGTACGTTTAAGAGAATCTAATATAACGTGGTAGGTTTGAAATTAGGAATGTGAGGCAGTTTAGGTATTTTCCTTGTAAAGTCTCCTTAATTAATTAACTTTCCTTCACCTCAAATCACAAACTTAAACTCTTTATTTTAAACTCAAAGCACAGACATATAAAATTTTAATCTATTGAAATAATCATAGCATATTGGTCTAATTACTTATTTATTTATAGTATTAAAGCAAGTGCTCTTCATCAGTTCACGGTCTCTCAACACGTTTATTAAAAAGTTTTGCGTAAATATTCAATATCAAACCTACTTCGACACTCGGGTCGGATTAGATGATTATGTAGGAAAGCGAAGCCTTATTTTCAGCTTCTATAAGGCAGAGTCGGACCTGTGCTCCGACAATACCAGATTAGATTCGACATATCTTATGAATCCGTTTTTCATTATCTCTTAGTTACGCTCCTTCATTATAACTTTAAATTTGCCTAAATCACGTTTCTTTTTATTGAATCGAGGCCTTTATTTTTTATAATTTAAATTACTAGGGTCGTTCAGTAATTTTTAGAAAATGCAAGATATAGTGCTCGAAGCATCGGAAATGATCTATCCTCAGTCAGCATCTTGACTCATTAAACCGCTCTCTAAGTCTCAGTTACTCGTATTCGTGATCATGACAACTTCGCACTTCAAAATATCTACATAATAATCCTCAACTATAATCCACGAGATTATCCTCACCCTCTTTGAAGCAAATTCTGCAGAAAAAACAATTATTTTGAATGTTGCTTAATTTCCGATGTATAACGATTAATTTATTTATCATCGACGGGAGCAACTCGAAGCAAAATGACTTCGGCAACTCGACGCAGCAACCAACAAGTTTTAATTTGGCAAAAAATGTCTACTAAATCAAAATTAACTTATGAATAAATGTCAAATTTGTTTCAGCTCCGTTTAACAGATGGCAGCACTCTATGGAAACAACTGTTTACCTTAATGATGTCATCCGTCTTCAAATAAAAGTACCTTTCGAGCAACCTACGCATGAAAGTCTTTAATTAATAGAAGAAGCGAATTGCCCATCTTTATATCCTGATCACAGAGCCGCGTTTCCAAGTTGCGAAATACATCAATAATAACTCTTGCGATTGCTTAATGAATGTTTCCATTTGTCTATTTCAGCCGATTGCCACAAACAATATTTTAACAATATGTAATGCTATTAAACAATATGTAATGCTGAACAAAAATCAGAGGGGTGATTAGAGATCTTCAATTCAATAGTTCTTAAAGCATTTTGAGTTACAACCCCCTCCCTTGGAATAACTCTCGAACGATCCCTCCCTCTTCTATCCACAAGCAAACGTGAAAAAAATTAATTTAATTGAATAATTAAATTTTTTCACTTCATTATTAATTTTTAAATTAATTAAAATTTAAAATTTAATAAATAATCACAATTTATATTGTAATTTATTTAACTCTTTAAATAATACTTCTTTTGTAAAATTAAAATGAAATACACTCCTATTTTTCATTATCAACAGATGTACTTTCGTATTATATTTACATTTTATAATGAAACTTAATTGAACCAATTTTTGAAGCATCTTTGAACAAAATGCTTAATTGAAATAATAAATTTTATTATGAAATGTTTTAATTGAAAGATTAAGTATACACAAATTTTAAAAATAAAAGAGGTTGTTTTAGAATTTGTTCCAAGTATACAGAAATTAATCGAAGATCATCACGTTATAATGAGAATGATGAATTCTTTTTTTTTTTTGCTACATGAAAAATTATTTGAATTTGGTGCAGTATTTACTGTTATTGGATGTAACGCCAGTATTACGATTTTAAAATTGCACTGCACAGATATGTAATTACATATTAATTTAAAGATAGTGAATAGATTACAAATAATGTCTCTTCAAATTTATATACCTAATTTAAATATTCACTATCTCAGTTAGACAATATAAGAAGCTCTGCCTCAGCTGAAAGTCCTCTCTCTGCATCCACACCACACCATTGTGGGGATATAAAGATTCGAAAGATTTAACGTGCATCAGTCAAGCTGTGCTATGGATCATTTTGAAGGTCGAGGTCCGATTAATTGATCAATTCATCTATGAGATATGGCTATTAAATAACAAGACTGGCGCTGCAAAACATTTTATTTTGATGCCATACGTATTTACTTATTATCACCTTCAATATACACCCCTCCTCTGTCCCTACAATGCTCCATACGAATCCTCCATTGGTCGAAACACTGCTGGAAATCTTCTTCTGTCAGCTCCTTCAGAACCCATACCGCTTTCTCTTTCACAGTTTCAATGGACTCAAATCTTGTAATTTTTAATTCATATTTCACCTTAGGAAACAGATGGATATCGCATGGTGCAAGATACGGTGAAAAAGGTGGAGGGTTAAACATTGGGATGCTATACTTGGCTTGAAAACTCTTGAAAGAAAATGTGGAATATATATATATACTTTATAACAAAAAAAATGACGCTGAAAGAAGGAGTTGCCCAAATTGTAATGAAATTTCGTAAGCAAAGACATTTCGATCGAACATGTAAATGATTAAAAATTGGTGTCCGATGAATGAATAGCGGGGGCTATAGTGCATCAAAACTGCCCACTCAGCAGGTCTATATAAGAAACGATTCTCAATAGGATGGTCCAAATTTCTGTTGCATTGCGATTTAGGATACCTTTCAACGACTGAAAAAATGCCTCGCCACCAGATTCGAGGTCATTATGAACAACTCTCAGAGTTTGAAAGAGGTCGTATTATTGGATTAAAAGAGGCAGGTTAGGCAAATCGGAGAATCGCTCGTCATATGGTTCGAAGTGATGAGGCGAATAGAAAATGCTGGCAAGAATGGGTGGACAGTGGCAGATTTCAGCGTCATGATGGTAGCAGTCGAACAAGGGCTACAGCAGATCGGGAGGACAGAGGGATTGTCAGATCAGCTGTCACAGCACCTGATTTATAGTTATCAACCATCAGACATGGGATCCACACACAAGTGTCCACCATGACCATTCAGAGACGCGAGATAGAGCAAAATCTAGTCTCTTACCGACCGCAACGCCACCTGTCACTCACGCCTGCACACTGTTTAGCCGGATTACAGTGGTGCTTGGCTCTATCAGGTCGAATGATGCATACTGGGGACGTATAGTGCTTAGAGACCAATCCAGCTTCGAAATGTGTCCTAACGATTATCGAAGACGTGTCTGGAGACGTCCAGGGTAGCCTGCTGATCCTGTTTTCACTATTGCACACCACACAGGCCCTCAACCAGAAGTTATGATCTGGGGTGCCGTTTCCTTTGATAGCTGGACCTCTATGGTTGTCATTAGAAGCACACTTACAGCATTGTGGTACGTCGATGACATTCTGAGACCTGTTTTGCTACTGTTCCTTTTGCAATACCCAGGACTTATTTTTCAGCAAGATAATTCCAGACCACATATAACACATGTTGCTATGAACTGTCTTACAGCTTGTCAAACCCTTCCTTATATAGTCTCCAATCAAACATTTCAAGGATATGATGGGAAGGCAACTGCATCTACCCGGGAATGTTGATGACCTAACCCAACAATTGGAGCAAATTTATCAAGAAATATCGCAAGAGACCATCAGGAAGCTCACGTCATGTGGCATAGAGTGAGCATCCAGGGTGGGTAACACCTTATTGATCTCGTTACTTTGTAACTATGTAACTCGGAAATAAATCATTCAATTTTTCTGAAATTTTACTCATCATTTTCTGTTCTGTACATAAAGTTCCCTTGCACCATTTTTGTCTCCATCGGACATCTTTTTGGTGCGTCGTTTTTTCTTATTATAGTATATATATATATATGGCCTCAGTAGCCTAGTGGTCATGGTTTACGGCCGGTGGTTTTTTTTCAGTCGCGGTTTCGATCCTTGGCCGCTAAAGACCCGCCGTTCAGCCGGGGTTGATGCACGTTAAATCTGTCCTCCCGTTGATGTGGTGTGGAAGTCCTCAAATTGGTGTGGTTTGGAAGTTAGGAGAGGGGGCCAGTTTAGATGTCGTTCTTGTCTCTTGACCAAGGTTCAAAATTACGAGGTTCGTTGACAGTAGCCCTCGTGTTGCTGCTAGTGCAACGTTAAAGAATTTGCAACTTCTAGTGCAATATTAATAAATTATATATATATATATATATATATATATATATATATATATGTGTGTGTGTGTGTGTACAATCAAAGTATGAAAAGCAAATTCTAATTTTTCATACGAGAAACGCTTCATTACGAATAAATTATTAACCTGCTATATATAGTAACTTGATTAAATTAAGTAATTATTAATAACGAATTTAAAAATCCTTTTAAATATTAAACATGTTATAATTACAATAAGCAGTTATTCATTTAATGAAGAAACACTTTTATTTTTACCCAAACAATATATACATTATTTTTTTTAATTTATTATATACAGTGTTGAATATACGTTGAAGATAAATTTTGGCTAAAGGCGTTTGATGGAACACGACAAAAGACATAAAAGAAGACGTCATTACCAATAATAGATTCTCATACAACAAATATTGTATGAATTTAGTTGTAGCAACGATTAATTTCATGTATGTGAAAAAATATAATGTGAATATATGTATTCCTTGGTAAATATGTACGCAGTTTCTTAATATGTATATATAATATGTTTTTGTTTATTGTCACGTGCTGTTTTCGATCAAAATCATTTTAATTTTATTTATTTAAATCTTGATTTCATGCATTTTCCTTCGCACAGCATGGCTGCGGTAGTCTGGTGGTCATGGTCAAAGATTCGCGGCCGCAGACGTTTTCGTCGAATTTTGGGCTCGAACCTTGAGACCATTGAAGATCCTTCGTGTAGCCGGAGCTGATGCGCGTCTGTAAAAGCCCAAAGTCCTCCCAGGCAAGGTGTAGAAGTTGGGAGAGAGGGGGTGCCAGGTCAGGTGTAGTCCTCATCACTTGTCCGAGGCTCGAAACCACGAAGTCCGTCGCCAATAGCACTTTATGTGCTACGTTAATAAAACCAACCAAACTAAAACAATCCTTCACATAGCGTTCCAGTCTTTGAAGTAGAAGGTCGTCGAATATGTGTGTAAACCAAAGCCAGCGATACCACTAAACCTTTGTTTCACAGAAGTATACTGTTATGACCCTTGGTGTGCTATCTGTCACGACCGTGGGGCGCTTTTAATCATCCCGCTCACACCTTGAGAGTTTTCTGAAGCGCTCACGTAGGAAGAACAGTCTTATGAAATGTATATTAGGATAATTGATCTGTTGTTTATGACTCGTGTGATGATTCCGCACGTTAATATGTGTCTCCGATGACGCTGGGAATTTGCCGTGAGGAAAAGTCGAGGATTCTTTCTTATTTATGTACAGACGCCCAGGATGTTTGCTGCTTTGATCCCTGTGACTTTGATCGAAAATTTTTAAATCCAAAAAAACTTTTGAATTATTGAAATTTTATTTCTTTGTTTTGATGAGAAGTTAAATTTATTTAGTTTAATAGAAATCTCTAAAACACAATACGATTACCTTGTTTATGACAGAGACTTCAGTGTATATGCTTTCGTTTCTTTTTTTAGTAATTTAAAAAAATTTCTTCTTCTCTTCTTTTTTTATGTAACAGTACTTCTTCTAGTTTCATCAAGAATCCTAAATATATTACAATTTTATCTGAAATGTATTGGCTTAAACTGGTGTGTGAAGCTTCCATTGAATTTCAACTTCATGTCTTCTATTTTCATTCTTAAACTACATTTTAACTGCTTAGAATGGCCAGTAACGATCCTGTTGACTGTAATAATAATTCTAAAATAATTGTTTGATTTTTATTTCAGGTATCATTATAAAATAGTAAAATCAATTGTTTTATACAGTTAAAAGGGGACATATAATACTTTTAATAATAGCATTGCATATTACGTAATGTAAAACATCTTTTATTTTCAGAAAAAAAATAACATTGCGTTACTGGAATCTTTAACTCTTGAATTACATTATAAGGATTTGATGCATTGTTTCTGACATTTCTACAAACGGGCTTGACGCACGAGGAACACACTTCTACGGTTTTGATTCGGCAGAATGTACCGATAATTCATTGACGATGTTTATTACTCATGGGTTTAGAAGAGCTAAGAAGGCATGCATGTCATTTCATTGACAAACAATATGAATATCTCAATTTGTTAATAAGGTTCGAAGTAAATGATCTTGAAGAAATTGGATAAGAGTTATATGCTCCAAATAAAATCCAGAAATTTATATCTACAATATGTAGATCATTGTAAGAAATTTAAACATTTTGAAATCGATCGCGTTGTGTTCGACCGGCTCTTTTGAAAAAGGACATCAAAGGTACTTGGTAGAATTGTAAAAATTTACCATTTCTAGGAATCTTTTGGGATGTCAGCTGTCTGAGCTCTTCTAAACATAGTGCTCACGACAAAGATATTAGTTTCATAACGAAGTATTTATCCAACAGAACACTTCTGTCTCTCTCTCAATCCTTTCCCAGATAAATAAAAACTATTTAAGAGGAATGATAATATATCCACAGCCATCCAAAATATTAATCTAAATTTATCAGGCTTATTTACCATCATGGTATAAAATTTCAGCACGTTTTACATTAACAACAGCTGTTCATCGATTGTTATAGTCACATCCGCCATAAACTACAACTGAGAATTTTCCACAAAAGCCGACCATAGTCCTGAAGTAAGGCCAAAATTGTCTTTTTAAAGCCGATTCGATTTATTATCAAACCACAGGAACTATAGAATATCTTTTAAATAGTTTCGTGACATCGCTTTACTGAAAACTGGAGAACCTTTCTGTTTTGAACATAAATCATTCAAGACTACCCAATGATTCTCTTGTGTAAATGATTCTCTTGTGCAGATCAACCCAATGATTCTCTTGTGCAGATCAACCCAATGATTCTCTTGTGTAAATTATGGCAGCATCCGATTCTTCCAATCATTGATCCAATGCCTCAGGAATTCTATTTTAATTGGTAGCGAACTCCATCACTTGTGCATTTTTGAATACGCTTCAATATTGATTCTGAAAGCAGCAAACACCAAGTTGAAGCTTCATTTTCTTCAATATTTTTCTTTACACACGGAGTAGTTAAATCTTGCTTTTCTTTCAATAGGTTTTCTGAAGAATATCTCCCAGAGGTAACAGCGTTTTCATCAAAATCTTTTTTTCCTTCGGGTTCCATCTGGAGCACAAAAATTGTCTGAAGAGCCGATATTTTATTGCACTCAATTTTCATGATCCATTTTGATTCAGATTTAAACTTAATCAGGAATTTTGTTTTCAGTAGGAATCTTGAAATACGAATCCTATTTTCATCATCATCCCTTCAGCTTAAGAAAAAATATACCAAATGTTCATTAATATTCAATCATTCTGGACGAAGCGTAGGAAATATATCTGTCAGACACGTGCTATTTTCAGTTCTTGAAATAATGTTACTGATTTACATCCATCTGCAATAGCGTTGTAATCAAACGTATACGTGAATGGGGAGAAAAAAAAGAAAGAAAAAAAGAAAAGCCACTAAGGAAGGATGTGAATATTTCAGTAGCAGATGGCTCCAATCTCAAAGGAGGTCTTTTTCACCGCTTCAGTCATTCTTGGTAGATTATTAATTTATATGCTTTATAAAAATATTTTTTATAACAATGTGACGTTATTGAAAAAATTCAAAAATATAATAAAAGTCGTGAAATTTCAATGAGCTGGCAAAAATGTTTTGAAAATGATCATTTCTGAATATAGCTCTGCGATCCAAATGACCATTCTGGTTCAATGCATTAGTCAAATGAATCCATTGGCGTTTGTAGAAACTTACAGTTTGTAAAAGAATAAAATAGAGAGAAACATTGGGCGCGCGATATGGGAATAATTTTACTATACGCGACAAAAATGTACGTTTTTTCGTGCTGTATGAAAAGAACAGTTACAAATTAAGACTTCGGCCTTCTTCGTAACATTTTGCTCATGAGAAATCATGGGACCCTTAATACAGTCATTGAACGAGGTGGCTCAAAAAGTTCTTGTGGCGGCTTTCCTTAAACTGCTTGTCAACTTCCCACCATGCCATGAATTGGGCAGATATAATTCCACCTTCTCACATTACCATGAGGCGGCGCGTTGGAGCAACTAATTTCTACATACAAATCGCGAAAAATCTGTTTGTGAGTCATCGGTATTAATATTTATAATCGTGCATATATCGGAAGAACACGGTAGAAGGGAATAAGGAGCTCTTGCCAAAAGCTATCACCGACTGTCCTCCTCCTTTCCTGAAACTGCCTGGATTTCCTTCTCTTCTTCGACGATCCAGACCTGCCGAGCTTATAATGGATGAGCAGAGCCTACCTCGCCCCAGTTGATGTACCGTTTTATAGATACTCGACAGTTGTTCTTTATCATTATGTTCCACGATAACTTTATGATGCGAGCTGTATCCCTTTCAGTGATCCTTGACTATTAATTTTGTAAATATTTGGGCTAATCTCGTCATTGTTTTGTTTTGAATGAGCGATATTCTCATGCACAATGCTAACTTAAATGTCAAATAAAAATTGATATCTTAAAGATTAAATTGTCCTGGATCAGTTCCAACTTTCTGATGTGAGTCAGTTGAAATATGGTTTATACTTACGCATCTAATTATCCCTTCATATTCGTATTTGGAATGGGAAACAGGATTATAGGAATGGGATAGTGAGATTTCCGTTTTTTTCTCTAAGAAGTTCATGGGTAGGACGCCCTTTGCATCCTAAAATTCATCGCCATAACTTTTTCAAGTAGATAAGACTATCATAGCCTCCTTTTTAGAGCACATTCACAACCCATTATATTGATTGTTGCTCGGTTCCGATGTATAATTATATCAACCCTGATCTTTTAAGCAGTGACGATTCAATGCGGACGCAGTCAAATGTAACTTATGAACCAGTGCCGCATTTCTTTTGGTATTATTTAACAGATGGCAATCCCAAACGGTAACACCAAACAGCAGAACCTTCTTCTGTTAAACAGGTACTTTTTGTACAGGTACCTTCATATACCAACGTTTCTGATGTCAACTTGTCATTTGACAGAAAAACTTGTGACGATGGGCTATTCGCGGTTTTCTCTTCACTAACCTTGAGGACTTTTAATTAAGATTGATTGCTTTTGCTAAACAACCTTTGCCCAACCAAAAATGAAACATGATTATGTAAAGCGAAAGCAGGTAGTAATGAAGTGAAGCGGGAGAGTTAGGAAATATATAAACTCAGACTGAGAGTCGCGATAGAGAGGTTGAGGTAGAGGTTGAGTGATTCTAGTGTTCAACAATTGTTCCAGAGTAGGAGTTGAAGTCGGAGCCAGGAATTGTTACAAGTTATCGGATGGTTAATGTGTGCTAGAAGTCAAGATAGTCTTAGTTGTAAGAGTCAGTTAGATTATTACTGGTAGATCGAATTAGAATAGTTAAGGCCTTGTCCGGGAGAGCATTTATAATTGTCATTATAATAGCAAGCAACTAATAAATTGTGTATTTATTGTTGTAACGTCTCTTTGATCGACTTATTGACTTTTAGTGTTTAAACATTGAATTTAGCTATGGCGCAAGAGGGAAATAGGATTGGTCTCCCGTCACAAACTCAATATGGAAATTTGAGGCCTATAGTCTTCGAGTTGCTCTACAGAGATGTTGGTTAAAATTAAATTAAATCAATTCTACAGTTTATTTCATTGCAATTTTGTTTTATTTGTAGGCCAACTTATAAAAGATATATTATATTTGACAAATTACTTTCCTTCCAAACACAGCATTTTATTGTATACCTTCTTCCCTTTTCCATAATCTCGATGAATGCATCTCTTCATAATTCTTGCTTTAGTTTCATCTCATACCCTTTTATTATTTTTTACTCTCTTTTACACCTTTGATTTTGAAAATCATCCATTAGTTTCATTGCCCCAAGTGATTGTGACGATCGAGAAAGAATGCGAGTCATTCCTCTATATCTTTGAATGAGGTAAACGGCATTATATCCTCTAATGTTTGTTTCGTAGATTAGAATATTTTAAATTAAATGTTTCTTTTGTAACAAAGCATAAAGAGTTATCTTCGAAAGCACGATGAATCAATATTTAATGCATTCGACGCAAAAGAGCGATGACAACTCGTTGCCGAAGCAATCAAATCCATCCCATGTATCAGTGTCAAAACTGTCCTAGCGCCGTTTAACAGATCATAGCACAAAAAGGTATACCCAAATTGTACTATCAATGCCTTCTATCGTGAAAAGCGGGAACTTTCTGAACCACCCTTATGTATCAACCTATTTCGTGTAGTGTTTTTGGACAAAGTGGGTGGAATGATTGACTTTATGCGTGCAAGCTTATAGTGATGCTATGCTTATTCTTAAGAAAGTACTACGAGGTTCAACCGAAATTTTCTTCTAAATATCTTAAGTAAAATAAATTATTTGAAAAAAAAGGATTTAGGTAACAAAAACGAGTTTTAGTTTCTAGTGTTCGATGTTGATTTGAAATCGTACAACTTTGTTATTTTTTAAAGCAATGTTACAACTATTTAGCTAGTAGACGAGGAGAATTTTTTCTTTTATGTTAAGTACACAACTTTAAATTTGAGATTAATTAAACTACCGAAATTTATAATATCATGAAATACGAATGTTTTTATGATAAAAATGTTTGTTATAACTTACATCTAATGTATTTAACGAAAATTAAAAAAAGGTAAGTTAACCTTAAAAAGAATTTGCTATTTCAGTGAATATTAATATTAGTTGGGGTATCAACCCACTTTAAAAGCTATAAAAATAAGATGAAATAATTGCTCCATTGATTTTAAGGCCACCAAAGAGAGAGAGAGAGAGAGAGAGAGAGAGCTTTGTTAAAGGCATTATCATGAAAATAGTACAAACATTACAAAATATCACTTAGGAAAGAATAAAAACATCATTATGAGCTCCATCATTAAATATCATAAAACGATCGTTAGGAAAATGCAAAAAAGTATCACAAAACATCATTATTTCCAGCATTAGTATGACCTAATTTAAAAATAAATTTTTATTTGCATAATATATTTATTGTTCTATTCATCACAAAAGGAGAGGCAATATTACAAAGTTTTCATCAAAAATCTATTTTTCTTCTACATTTAGCTAAAGATATATGAGAAAATATTGACATAACGGCACGATTTCATCAGCAAATCATTCGGTTGCAGTTTGCTTTATCTCACCATGGAGCTCATCATGTTGCAAGCAGCTTCGGCCATATCTAACGAGTCCTTGGGGACGTTGAGGCATATATGCAGGTCTCCCACATCATCAAGGCGCGTGGATATGGTCTGGGCACTGACATGACAATAATACATGCAAAAAATGGCTGCCAACAATACGATGTAGAAATACTGCATCTGTGAAAGATATTAGAATTAGAAATGACAATTAAAGCGTTAATATAATTAATGTGTTATTCTATAGATATAATACTTGTGCAAATAAACAATATCCAGTGATTATTTTGTAGTTTTATGTGTATTATTTTTTCTAATTTCAGCTGATAATGAGCCTTTAGCACCTTTGCGACCATGTGTTGCACCGGGGATACATAGTACATGGTTTATAGTCGTCATACACCATCGGTGGTAAACCGTTGCATTTTGAAACTATGTACTATAATTTCAACAGACTTAAAGAAATGCTTTAAATTAGAATTAATTTCTGTAAAGAGTAAAGCATGTGTTGATGCTGTAGTGAATTCAGTAACAATGGATCGTTGGCTTAAAGACAATTTTAAGATGCTCAAATACTTTATTTCATCTATTTCTGAAGATTGTTTATTAAGTCTTCAGTCGATAATGAACGCTTAGCACCTTTGTGATTATGTGTACCACCGGGGGAACATGGTGTATTATTTGTAGTCATCGTGAGCCATCAGTGGCACACATCTGTATGTTGATATTATGTGTTGTAAAATCAATCGAGTTAAAGAAAAACTTTAAATTAAGAATTATGTTAAAAGTTGACATTAAGTATGTTGTCGCCGGTACGTGATAATGCAATAATGAATTCAAACAAATTAACAATGTCTCGTTGGCTTAAAGACAGTTTTAAGATGCTCGAATACTTAATTTCATCATTATAAGGGTTTCCTTATGGGCTAAACCCTTTTTTGATAGAGAAGACTTTTCTAGAATTATCTCTGGAAATTTATTTTCAGCTAACGATGGAGTATTAGTACCTGAATCAGCAGTTTACAATAACTAAGTATGTATAATTAGTCACAGATCAGAAGATTTAATTTGATAAGTAACAGGTTAAAAGAGACAGTTTAAATTTGTTCACAATCGTACAATCGAGGGTAAATGGAATAAGACGAAGAATCACGATAGTGAACAAAATACAGAAACAATATTAATTAAAAAGGGAAATGTTACTTTAAACAAATAAGTGGTATTTTACTATACAACGACAATTAAATTTTTATCTTAAATTTTAAAAGACATTTTGTTCCTCTCTTTCGTCCAGTCTGTCGTCATTTACTTTAAACTAGATACATCCCAAAGACTTTGTTCAATTTGTTTTTGAAATGTTGTTTCCAAACCTTAAGACATTTAAAAGAAAATAGAATATTTTTCCCCTTTATTTGTGTCCATGTTTTTCTAAAATATCAAATTTGAATAAACACTATCGTTTTCTGAAGATTTCTATAAAAGTTTCCATGTAAATCTTTTTAAAACTTTGAAAATGACTCAAATAAAGCGAAAGTGTATCTCTCAGACCAGAGGTGTTCAACTCTTTAGCTTCTTTAAG
Organism: Nephila pilipes; assembly: GCA_019974015.1. NCBI lineage: Eukaryota > Metazoa > Arthropoda > Arachnida > Araneae > Nephilidae > Nephila > Nephila pilipes. The sequence continues at coordinate 147,889 of BMAW01114921.1, read as the reverse complement.
TCGCACTAAAAGAAGATGAGTTCTATGAAACCGCACAAAATAAATGTAAAAGTATCAATCTTTGCTGGAACAGCCACCTTTTAACCCTTTCACCATTTTCAGTATGAAGAATCGGGATTTAATTGAAATGTAGAGGCTGACATTTCAAACTGTTTATTCGGTGTAGGAAAAGTTAAGAATAATTACGAAAATGACCGATAATACTTATTTCTAAGAAAAGTCTCTAAAATGTAGGAAGTAAGGCTCAGTAACGAGTTAAAAGTCAACTTACCTGTCTTAAGCAGAAGATAAAAGCAGATATGAGCCACTAACCAATTCATTTCCTACATTAAGTTTTCAGAAACGCTCATAACATCAATGCAAAACTGTTGCCGTGTAATTGTTCTTAAAGTATGCAAAAATAATGGAGTGTACGACTTTTGGAGCGATGCGCACCTTAGGTCATGGTCCATCCGATTGCAACAGGAAGCGTACAGCACGAAATGAATAACAAAGATGTGCTTCTTGTTCTTTATTTAGATTTTCCAGAAGAATAAGAAAGGTTTCTGACAACAATACTTAAACGAAATCAAAATGATTAGTAAAAGGGAGATCAATAAGTTACGGAGTGTTAATTCTCGAAAGCAACAACAAACACTTTTTCAGGCGCCTATCTCAAAGGAAAGAAAAAGTGTTATTTTAGCAGAACGAAACAAAAATTAGTATCGGTTCAGCTGAGGTTTCACCGAAGTCGACGTAAAATTAGATAACGGTTATCTTGAACAGGTTAAATCTCCTTGTATGTACCAGAATAAATTTATGGAATGGAATAAAATTCTGTGCAACGGGACATCAGATCTTCAAAAAAGTTTTTATTCTTCGCTAACATAAACACGTTTAAGAAATAGGAGGATTATTGTTTTTTCCATCAGAATTCTAATTTCTATTATACAAGACATGTTTTTTTAAGTAAGAGCCATTTTTAAATATAGGAGCTGCAGCGCTAATTTCTCCATTCTACGCATGCTCCCGAGTATATATATATATATGTGTGTGTGTCAGTATAAAAGTAATCATTCGTGTTTGATTGTGTAGTATACTTAAAAGGCTTCAGACATTTGAAAAATCTCCCCGATTGTGAAATATGTGCTGTGATTTATTTTCTGCATGCTTGTAAAAGACGTGAAAGCTGCTAATACTCATCAGCTGTTTAATAAGTGTTCGGAGAAACCACTTTGACCTATAGAATGGTATAAGTATTAATAAGAGCAGTTAAAGATGGCCGCGATTAAGACCTTAGTGGGGGACTGTCTATCATTATTGAAGATTTAGTGGAGAAAGTTGACGCGAAAGTTCGAGGAAACAGACACTTTGCGATTTTGTCTAAATCTAATTCAAGGAGTGTTATTCTATTAGTGGTTGGCCCATTCGGCAACAAATTTTTTTGAGGATAAAATTCAGAAGCTGATAGCACGATATGATAAGGACCGTAATATCTGCGGTAATTATGTTGAAATGTAGATTAAGGGGTATATGCTTTCTTATAAAAATAAAATAGCAGAAGCATTTGTGAGTTTTTTGTTTTTAAATATCAAAGCAGTATTAAAAAATACGTCTCGTACATTCGAATTCACTACTTCCCCCTTCTCACTTAAGTTGTCACTAATGTTAATTTTTTCTTCTATAAAAATGGATCAGAAGGACGTGATGAAGTTTCCAACAATCGTATTTACTAAAACTTTACTTTTACAAATTAATTGTTCCGATTGTTTGCGTAAAATAAGTATGTTAATGTTGTTTGTAGAGATTATAGAATACGTTCGATTTCCTTAAATTTTAAGCTTATAAAGTGTGAAAACATAGAAATAATAATAACAGGAATTTTCCTAGAATATATTTAATTTTGAAATAGTTGAGTTATTTTTTTTTTATTAACGTCGTACTAGAAGCAACACGAGATCTATTGGCGATGGAGCTTGTAATTATGAACCTCGATCAAGTGACGAAGACGACATCTGAGCTATGACCTCCCTTTCCTAACTTCCCCACCCCTACATGGGAGGACCATGGGCCTCTAAAGAGTTAACGTGCGTCAGCTCTGTTTACATGGCGGGTCTTTAGTGACATCAAGGCTCGGATCTGCGACTCGAAGAAAACCACTGGCCTCAAGTCTGCGACCATGACCTATAGGCTACTGCGGAGACAAGTTTTGAAACGGAGCCTAACATTTTTGTGGAAAAAGTATTTTAAATTATTTTTTTTTGAAATTTAAAAAGAAATAGAGGTCCAAAATAGATAATATAAACAAACAAATTTTGTAAGCTATTCATACTTCTTTTGAAAAAGAAATGAAAAGAATCTACAAAAAATTATATAATGAAAATTAAAATTTCATTTAAATCCTTTAAGTCCAATTTTAAGACTATATATTAATCCAGTTTTAAAATTATAACCAAGGGGTTAGTAAACCAAATTAATTTAATTTATTGAGTATTATAGATGTTAAGTCCATCAACTATTTCAATATTTCAGAAGGGTTTTATTAACGATTACTATCTCTAACTTTATAAACTTTTATTGCCCTATTAGCTACATACATGAGCTTTTTTGCTTTTAATTTAACTTTCATGCAATTTACAATAAGACCTTGCTTAAAAAGATATCCAAATATAATAGTGGGATAAATATACGGGATGTTTATGAAAAGAAATTCCAACTTTGAAGAGGTACTGTTGTAAAAGAAAAGAAGTCACCTCCATGTTCCAGGTGTCCAGATCCAGCCCTTTCTTCAAACAATTATTTCCAACCTGCTTCGATACTTCCCTGCATGGTTTCATATACATTGTAGGGAAGACATTTGCAAAGATTTCATCAGTCAACCATGGAAAGTTTAAGCAATGACTCCTAAACCTTGATAACGAATTTGGCTACAATTTTGGCGATTTGGTGAGAATATTGGCGACTTTGGAGACAAAACGATGTTTTTTTCTGTCGATGTCATTTTCCATTCACTTCCGTATTGATTTTACTTGTTACACCCGCACGAGATTTAGGAGAGTTTTGTTACTGTATGGAAACAGGTAAATCTGTAGCAAAGTTAAGAAAAATAATACTAGTAATAATATACTCTTGAAAATAGAATAAGCTAAAACATTTGTCTATTGATATGGAACAAAACATTATCCCTTTGATGAACCATGTTCCACATCAACGTTTGATATTCTCCCATAGGCCATAGTAGCTTAGTTGTCATGGTCTCGGACTCGCATGCGACGTAGTTTTTTTTTATCGAGTTATGGGTTCGAGCCCCGATGCCACTGAAGACTCGCCGTATAGTGGGGCTGTCGCTTATTATATCAAGTCGATATCTTGAGTCCCCCCGTCGGCATGGTCGGCAAGTTTGTACATGCCAGCTCTGGTGTCGTCTTTGTCATTTGACTGATACTCAAAATTGCGAGGTCGGTCGCCATTAGCCCTCTTGTTGCTTCTCAGTGCGAAATTAATAAAACAATCATATCAAGTCAGCTGTACCCCTTGTATGAGCATTGTGTTGGTTGACTTTACAAATGGTATGAAACGTTGATTTCATCTCTAAAGGCAAGTCTTGACGTGATGGATTCGTGTTTGACTACCTCATTAAAAGCAAACTTGCAAAATTTAATTCTTTGTTCCTTATAAATTTAGGTAAGAGAGCATATGAGCTATAACTTGCATGGTTTAAAAATCAATAACTTTGCATACAGTCATATCTGTTCGTTGATAATTAAACAACAAATTGCCACTACATTAGATTGGTCGCGGGAAAGATAATGGCATTGTTATTAATCAATGGCTCCCAAAGAAGTCTGAATTAATTCCCTACGATTTTTTAGAGTTATTTAAGAAATAAAATGTTTTTTTTATATAATAATTTAAAGTAAAGTAAGAAATAGTATAAAGGGAAAAACCTTATAAAAATGAGGCTTTGAGCTGAATCAATTATAGAGAAGGAGGAAAAAAGCGTTCTAATGCTATTTTTTTAGTGAAAAACTACTTAAAATATCTTATAAATCATTAAAAACTCATGCCTTGGGTTTTCATTACGCATGGTGTTTGTAAAAGAACATTCCAATTTTAAAGAGCTGCAATTACAAAACGAAAAAAATTACAATATATTTGACAAATTAAATTAAATATAACACTTCAGAATTTATAAAATTATAAATGTTCAATAAAACTCCACCAGGAGGCTTCGGTAGCCGAGTGGTTATGGCCAAGAACACGCGAACAGAACTGTGTCCATCGAGTTATGGGATCGAATCAGGATTTTACTAAAGAGACATTATATAGCGAGGTTGATGCGCATTAAATCTGTCGAGGTTTCAAGTCCTCTCGTTGACGTGTTGAGGGATGCCAGTTCGTATGTTATCCTCGTCACAGGACAGAGGCTCAAAATTTCGGAGTCCTTCACAAAAGCCCTCCTGTTGCTTCTTAGTGAGACAAATATTAACAATCAGTGACCTCCTAACGAAAAATGAACGATATCCAATTGTACTATAATGTGGGAAAGTCGCAGAGTCGGGGACGACCTTGCCCATAACCAATAGTCCACACGAAACAGCAGTCCTCTCCCCTGTGATTATTTTCTTTGGGGTAGCTTAAAATAAAAATAAAAATATTTCCCCCCTCCTTTTTGCTTTTAACAGCGAATATTGGAGGACTAAAAGCGTTAATAACTTTTTACACCGAACATGTTGAAAAGAGTGTTGGAGGATTTCTACTGTCGATTGGATATCGTTGCTTCCTGATAATGGTCATGCTGCAAATTTATAATTTAATAAGCTTTAAAGAGTTACTATTAATTTAATATGCCTAAAAGGCTTGTATCTTCTATCGTTTTGTAACTACGATGGTAATGATTGTGACTACTTTTTAACGTCGTACTGAGAAGCAACTCGAAGGCTATTGGCGACGGACCTCGCAATTTTGAACCTCGGTCAAGTGACGAGGACGACACTTGAGCTGGCACCTTCTCTCAAAACTTTTGATATGTTCCAACTGGAGGACTTTGGATATCGATAGATTTAACGTGAAACAACCCGCTACACGCTGGGTCTTTAGTGACATCATGGCTCGAATCTCGACTCAATGAACAACGCCAACCACAAGTTCTCTACCATGAATACTAGGCTACAGTGGCCACTTGTATCGTAGCAGAAGCCTTCAAATTTGGAATATTTTTTGTAAACACCCTGTATATTAAATTCAGTAATGAACATATATTGCTTATTTTCGTTATCAATCATAATAATAACATAAGTATAAGTTTGCATAGTAAATTTTCCGAAAATTTACATATGTTCTCTTAAACATAATCAATTTCATCTGTAAAAACTAATATTTAATTTATGTTAGGACTTTATACTTAAAAATCTATTGGTTAATTACTTAAAAGTAATACGTGACATTTTTAACAAAAGTCATACATTACTGAATACATTTAAAAAAAAAAAAATCAAGTATTTCTTCGTAAAACTATTGTAATACAATTTGAACATTCGAAGTTACGAAAGTAATAATAAAAATTAAATAACAACTTTTTTTAATGAATAGGATAAAAAGCTAAAAATATTTTTAAGGAACATAATAATACTGGTTGTAAAGTTTCATAATTGTTTCGAAAGGAAATGCTACACTTCAGCATTATTTTACACAACGTTACTTTAAGTACATTTTGATAAAAAAAAATATTTTCTTTTCTCCAAGACTCTTAAATTTTATCTTACAATGTTAAGAAATCTATTTTGTATATAAAACTCAAAAATACATAGCCGAATTTTCAATAACTCATTAATTTAATATATAAAAAAGCTAGTTAGCAATAATAAAATTTTTAAAACTTATTTTTCATGTTAAATTGGTGATTGATTTATCACAATATTACTTAAGATTACTTTGTAACTATATTTAATAATTAATTTAGCTCTCTTCTAAAAAAATTTCTGTGGCAGGAAGTGCAAATTTGCATATATTATTCATGTGGATTAGTTGATAATGTATAAAAATTAATTTTTTATACCGGCAAGTTGTCCTAAAATAGTAGCCTCGACATTTCCATTCTGCAACTTTTTATTGAATAATTTTTCCTAATTACTTAAGATTCATTTGTTACCGAAATCTGGGCAAAAGAATTTGAAAACAATTACTAAAAAAGAGTTAAAAATATCAGAAAATGATTTGAAAAAGACATTATGAGAATACAAATTTAATTAATATTGATAGTTGATGATATTAAAATACTTTTAAATTAGATGTTAAATTTTTTATTCTCAGTGAAATAAATATCGATATATAACGATTGATAAAAACTAAAAATTAATCACATTTAACTTTCATACGTGTTACAGAAGAAAGTATTTAGAATTACTAAAATAACAGCAACAAAAAAAAATTGAAGATGCGAAAATGCTAACAAATGTCTTTAAATTCTTAAAGTATGACATGGTGACAAAAAAGGTTCATAATCGATATAAATTATGTTTAATTGATTAACTGCTGAAAGTCTTTCACAAAAAAATTTTGATTCGTTAAAAGTATTGAAATGGAACATTTTTAAATAGAGTAAAATTCCTTGAAAGTAGTTTTTTAGCACTTTGTACGTGATTTCTAAATTTTATTACTCTTGTTTACATGCTTTGTTAAAGAGAAGCGTTCAATTTTCGATTTATAAAAGTTATTAAAAAATTCTTTAAACCAGGGAAGTAATCCCAAATAAAGTTTGAAGGGAGCAGTAATTACATTCGTCGAACTAATGAAATTAAAATAATTTGAAAGGCTATAAATTCGTTTTAGCACTAAAAATTACTACCACCAGCATGTCGAATTCAAATGCTAAAGCGGGCCAGATAAGGAAGTTTCTTGTAAATTAAGCCATAGATAATTAAGGGGAATTTTTATGCCTCTTTTGAAAATAACTTAATAAAAAGGTACAAGAATAACTTAAAAATTCTTTATCGCTTGATGGCTACAATATTTCCAACTTCATGATAAAATCTTTGCATTGATTACTTTCACAGTTCATCCGCCGAATCATTTTAGACTTCACAGGATGTTTGTTTTATTTCATTACTGTAAATAACTACTCGCGCTGTTAAGTATTTTTAAACGTAAAGTTAATTTCTTTTATGAATTTTTGAGAATTTTCAAACCTGTTCAGAAAAAAATTCAGGAGCGCCGCCTTAAATAAATTATGCATTTATATCTAAATCAGTCCTCACTGAGCATTGCAATTGATTACAAATAATCATGTTTAAATGAAAATTGAAAGAATAGAACTTTCTAATTTTTAGTAAATGCCAAACCTATTTCCGCCCAAATAAAAAAAATAGACCCTGGGCATGGATTGGACTATATTTAGAAAGCCATGAAATGATAACGAAAGAATTGGCACTGACGTGAGTTCCAGGTGGTAAGAAAAAGAGATCAAGGACCACACGGAGCAGTAGGGTCACAGAAGAGAGGAATTCACTTGGATGGCCGAGTAGGGGAATTGCTCTGGAGGCAACGTTAGGCCGAATTAAATGACGTGTAATTGTTGTAACCTCATGTGCTAGCTTGGTGTGACGAGGACTAATGATGATGATTTACAGTGAATCGTTTTGAACGTTTTATTGGTTAAACTGCAAAAGTATTCATTCTGAGCAGCTGAAAATGTTATATGCTTCCTACCAGTGGTCATCAAACTGTGTTCTACGAAAACTCAGGACTCTGCGAGTCAAAACTTGGAACTATACGAATCAAAATAAAAATTCGAAAAAAGACAATTACGAAACTTTCACTCTAATTAGCGATAGTTTATTGACTAAAAAAAGTATACATTTAAGTTATCTTTGAAAATCACTTAGAAACTTATGACTGAACGGCTGTAACGTGATGTCATCAATGACTACGTGCTAAAGTAGCTGTATATTTTCAGTAGTTCACTCCGTATACAAAATGCATTCGTGTTCGCGGGTTCCGAACTTTTACAGTTGGAAGTTTGTATGGCTGTGATTATCTGAAGGAGAGCTACCGCTGTGTGTTCTGTGAAAAATCTTTTGTAATGTGTGTGGCAATAAAAGTAAAATACAGAAACAAATTAAATGCAGAATACTAAATACAACGGAAGATTACATCAATAGAGATAGACAGTGACAATTTGTGTAAAAAAATACAAGCATTCTCCAAGTGATCCCTGGAGTACGAGATATTATTGTTAATGAGTAAATTACATTAATTTTATTATGTTAAAATTTTTAAAAACATGCAATTCTTATTATCCACCTAAGAGGCTATTGTTTTAATTCGATCACATTTTTCGCGTGTTAGATCATTTTTCAACTTTTTTATCGTTTGCTTCAATTTTGATAACATTTAGCTTAAATATATTCAATTTAATAACTTATTGTTTACCTTCATTTTAATTACTTTCAGCTGATATAATATTCAATTTAATCATTTATCGTTTTCATTAATTTTGATATCGGAAAAGTTTACTATTCTCCATTTCTCGATGCTTCATCGTTTACTTTAATTCTTATATTTAACTGAGTAATTTAATAATAATTATAAGAAAATGCGCCTTGGGGGTCCAAATCTGTTTTTTGAAAAACTTTGCATAGAACTCTTTAAAATTATTATTAATTGTCATTATTTGTTTTATCATAAAATACCTATAAGATATTTATTTACTTTAAGTATTATTTTAAGAAATATTTTCTAGGGGTGTGACGGGTTTTATCAGAGTTCTATAGGTTTCCTGAATCGATAAAGTTTGAAGACCACTGCTTTAGATCGGGAATTTAAATACAGGGATTATATTAGATTTAATGTTATATGATACGAAAAATGAAAAACTTACCATTTTAGATTATGTGTGTAGTAGCGACTTTTCGACTACAATTGTTCAACTAGATGGGCTTCTCTTTTTCGCTTAGTACTTATACAATCAGCTCTCGAGCACCTCGATGCATGATTGTGCATTTTGTGCGTTCTAATGTCACATGCAGTGTACGTGACTGAATCTTCTGGTTGTACAAAAATTCTGCTGTGTAAAGGCTTTAAATTAGCAAAAATCATATTTCCGTTTGAAAATCAAAACAACTTTTGAAGTGGTTGATATCGAGTCAGGTGTCCTTGACTGAAACTAAAAGCGAGCTGACTTACGACATTGTTATTTGAGTAATAAGGGTGCAATTTAGTTTTCTAACAATATGGAGGCGGAATAATGATTCGCGATTCATTTTAAAACTTGATGCGTTTTCATTAAAATAATGACAATGATTTCGTTCGCCTTGATGATTCATCTTTTTCGCCCAGCTTTCCCTAAATTCATGACGTAGATGGTAAACCAATATGACGAAAATTTGGATGAGCGTTTTGCTAAACATGCCGGTGAGGAGGGGAGAAGTGGGGTAATGATGAAGACAAAATAACTTAATGCAAACGTTACTCTAGAAGAAAAATGCTTATTACATCTGCGCACGTAATACATCGACATCCAATAGGTTTGTTACATGTCTGATTTTGAAAGGTTTGGCAATTCTCCATATTTACGTCATGAGCTCATATATTTAACTTTCGCGAGAATTCTGGTATCGGTAGGATTGGATAAAAGTCTCGTCTTGAAGACGAATTTTGTCCATTTCACCTGGTACCAAAACACACGCCGTTGGTATATTTAAAGTGCCTTAGCTTCTATTTCACTCTTTCTCAAATGATTTTTGTAATTGTAGAGGCTCCCGTCTATCCGCCATTTTGATTTCGTGAACGTAATGTTAATCCTATGGAATTTCTACCACCGTACTCATATCTTTAATATTTGATCTGTTTGAATACAAAAAAAAATGCATTGAAAGAATGAGGGAAAAAAATGAAAGTTTCTGTGGAATTGTATTTTCTCCCCGAATTTTGAAAGTAGCATCGAATATTTTTTAAAGACTGGAAAACTCACAAAAGAATCGTTGAAATAGGAGTAAAAATATTTTTAAAAATCGTAGAGAAAAGGTATATCCGTAGAAACTTTCATTAATTTTTGCTTTTACGGATGCACATTTTTGTATTCAAGTAGATCAAATAGCATTGATTCTAGAACGGTCGTAGAAATTACATAGTTTTTTCAAAAATTGTTTCTGCTCTTTACCTAAAGTGAATATAAGTGCTTCTATTAATGTAAATAGTGGGAAGGATTATGTAAAATTGGCTGAGTCCTGTGAGAGAAATAAAAAGAAAAGGTAGCAATATTGGTCAATAAGAACTCTATAACCCCGGGCTGGCTAAACAGTGGAACATTTGATGATAACAAGTGTCGCTTCATTGAAATTTGATAAAGAGAAGAATGGTTAGATAACTAAAACATTATGAAAATGGAATATGCTTCATCTTCTACAAAGTAAATATCGCTTGGTATTTTTGAGAAACAATTATATATACTTGATTACTTGATTGTTTATTTACGTAGCACTAAGAAGCAACACGAAGGTTATTGCCGACGGACCTCACAATTTTGAACCTTGGTCAAGTGACGAGAATGGCGCCTGAGCTGCTTTTCCTCTCCAAACTTCCACATCTCACCAAAGGTAAGTCTTGGAGCCTCAACCCGATTTAACGTGCATCAATTTCCCCCCCCCCCATGGTGGTGCTGAACTGGCATCACAGCTCAAAATCACGACCCGACGAAAACAAAGCCGGTCGCGAACCTGCGACCATGACCACTAGGCTACTCTTGCCTCTTCATTAAACCTGCGTGATAAAGTTATTCCTTTTGCTCCACTAAGAGAAGCAGATTCTATCCTTATCCCTATTTGGCAACCCCTGCTCTAATTTGTCGGTGAAAAACTAGGAAAAAAAAGAAACTACTATTTAAAAAAAAAAAAAAAAAACAGGGCTAAATAAATACATACGAACTTTGGAGATGAATGCAAACAGGACTAACATACATCTTTCCCAAAACGCCAAGCCCTCGGGGGCTTACCTTCTTTAGATAAGTACAAGCATCATAATTCCGAAATAACTCTTACCTTTCGGGCTTACTCTCTTTTGCAACCAAGGGTGATGCATCCTCGGACACCCTAACGAGCCTTCTCAATCTTTGACTCTCCTTCTTTTCAATCAATTTATACCCATTTCCCCTTCCCTTTCCCCCCCCCCAAACTCCTACATTACAGTTAAACCTTTTTTTGGCACAACATGGCCATATCTGGCGCTTGTATTATTAAACTTAGGAGATGGAGGAGACACCTTAGTTTCTCATCACTTGACCGAAATTCAAAATTATGAAGACCGTCGCCATTAACACTCGTGTTGCTTCTAGAGCAACATTAATTAAACTAATCATTCAGCACCATTAAATTTCCCTTAATTCACTCACCCAAGTACCAGAGCGCGATCAGCCCTTGACTATTTTCACACGTATCCATATATCATTAAAAATTAAAGCTGAAGGTGACCAACTGAAAGTCACTCCAAAAATAGCTGAAAAATATTTGCCACCATCAGAGTTTGTGTTTTTAATGAAGGTAATTGATCTATGAAGGGAAATGATAACACCTCGACAAAAGCTGGAACACAATTCTACAACTAAAATATCTGGTTGTCTCTTCAAATCGAGTGTAATTTCATTTTATTGGGGTCAGAATTAAATTTCATTATGCAAAGCTTTATATGAAATTTCAACTTATTTTTAATCAAACAACAATCTAAGATATTTTTATATCTTTGTTTACTTTTTAAAATATTCAGTTTAAAATGTTGATGGTAGAATGCTTAACTTATTTAACGTTCATTAGAGCAAAACTAGTCTTAACTAGTTTTATGTGAGACACACAACTATTAATATTTAGTTTTTTATATGATTTTAAAATGTTGACTTAAAAATTAAACTTAAATAAACATATCTCATCTTTCAAACCCCAATGATGGACTTATCTGCTGTCTTTTTTACTTCTATTGTACTCGTCGAAATTTGTAATACTACGCTAACCTGGCTCTTCAAACATACCATTCAGTTGTGACTTTCCTTTCCTTATTTATACACAAGAACAATATTAAAATTGCAACTTTCATTTTACTTCAATTCGAAAAATATTTTAGCTTTTAACTCTTCGATTTCCCTGATAACTCACATGCATCTCAGTAAGATGCGCCGCCCACTTTTCAAATCATGAACCAACTCAACCACTAATTTTAATTTTTACATGAATTATTTTCAAATTTTAAATGTTTACTCCACCTACAATTCCGAAAATTGAACTTTTATACCCAATGGGCAGCCAAAGAGTCTTTCTTGTCTGCTAATTAAAATACAGCCTTTCATTCATTTATAAGACTATCAGCTTCTCAACAAATTCCTAAAAACACCAACTATACTTCCTCTTCAACTTTACAGCTTCACTTCCCACATCCTGACTACGAATAAATTCCAACATTCCAAGAAGTTTTGAAGATTACTAGATTCGGGATTGCAGATTGCAGTTTTTGAACGGCCCAAAAGACCATCGTCTCCCAAATCACGTTTGAATTCAGCTGCCCAAAATTTCACGGTGGTAAATGATGGCGTTCGGTCCCCGTACACAGCAACTAACTCATTTTTGATGTGCGTAGGCCTATTGCATTTCATAAGCAAATATTTAATGACTGCATGATACTCGATTTCTTTTCCAATTTTCACAAAAACACTCACATAGACTCGCTCAAACGATTGCCAAACAGCAACTGCGCGTTCGAAATGGCTGACATTTTGGTGAGTACTAATGAAAAGATGAGCAACCACATACCTTTGATTTTATTGACGAGTGCTGCCATCTTCACGATACGGTGGAAAAAAATTTCCAGTCCACCATCGTAATAAAGAAATAAAAAAAAAATTTTAGTACGTTTTCTGGCTATGGACAGAAATGCGTGATTCTACTGATGGATCCAAAGATCCCACAAATAATAATTACTCAATAAAAATAAGTAAAAACTATATTCAAAGCAAATCTTCCAATTCCTAAAAAGTAATTAAACTAAAAAGAAATAAAAATAAAATAAATAAATAAAAGGAATCAAAACTTATTTCATAGACAAATGAAAGTAACCCATAAAGCATAAAAGAAACACGTTCTAACATTTTGTAACATAAATAGAGCTATAAAATTCTTATAGCCTCATTCTACTAATCTCTTTAAACTTTCTAAAAGAGTGTTTGCGTACCTATTCTACTACTTAATTGATTCTTTGTTTGATTTTATGGAACAAAGATTAAAAAAAGTAAAAATCCAGCAAATTTTACTAAATAGAGGAAATATACCGTATAATAAGGCATAGTTCAAAAACAGGTAGGTTCTAAAAAAAATTTTAAAACCACTTTTTTCACTTTTATGATTAAAATCAATCCTATAATATAGAAATTCTTTATTAAAGAATATATAGATATACAAAAAAATTTCGCAATCTTTTGGCTTAGGATTGAAAAAAATAAGTTTTTCTAAAAAAGCAGCTAAATTTAATCCAATAATAATTTATAAAATAAAAAGATGTATTTTTGTATTAGTATTTACTAATTGTTTCTAAATGTATATTTAAAAATTAATATGATAATTTTCCTTGATGCCGCTGGTGAATACTTTATTCATTTTTCATTTCATAGAATAACATTTTACACCGGATTACTATTTTGTACGATATAATTAACAATAATGTTTCTAAATATAGAAATATGTATGCAACTACACCAGAAAGATACTTCATTAATATTGAATTTAAAGTTATTTCTCTCTTGTCTTACAAATTACTTCAATTTCATTACCTATCAATAATTTAAATTTGAATTTTAAATCTAAATATTTTGTTTCATATTTATCATGATTAGTTTGAATTTAATTTAAGTAGGCAGGTTTCAATGATAAATTAATTTTATTTTTAGACTGTTGATTACATAACAAGATAAGGTAAATGAGTAATGAAGTCTTTTTGTATCTGTATAATTTTATTCAAAAAAAAAAGTACAAGTAAATGTTTACCAAGCTCTTACTTGCAAGTCTTCTGTGTAGAAAACTTTTAGTTTGTTCCTATATTCTTACCAATATACTTTACAAAATTCTTTTAAATTACAATTATCAACTAATGAAATAATTTTTGAAGAAATAAAATTATTATTAAAATTATTATAAATAATTTATTATACTTATATTTTAGATTATATATATATATATATATATAGAATTAAAAAGGTCTTCAACTAAGTATAGCTAATATATCTCTTTGTCTTTAACACTTTTAATTATATCTAAATTATTTTCAATGATTGCAAGCTAATCCTTAAATTCATTAAAGAGTATTATGTAATAGTTTATATATATGAACTATTACATAATTAACAGAATTAAAGGGTCTAAATCTGTTTTTTTTTCTTCAAAACTTTGCATAGAATATATATATGTAACACTTACATTATGTCCACTTCTGTTTCTTAATTAATCCTTTTCTCTTGAGGTTTGCTATGCTTTTTAGGTAGTTGTGTTTGTTTATCTTAATTCCCATTTTTAATTAATTATAATTATTTTTGTTTTGAATTGAATAAATAATTTTGTATAATATGTGTTCTTGAATTCTTTTATATTGTATTTAAGTAAAGGTATGACTGTTTTACATAATAATTTTTTTAAAAATAATGATAACATTTTTAATTTGATTGGTTTTGGTTATTTAGATATTTTACTAACTGTTTCGATTAAGTGAATAATGATTGAATCTTTTTAGTTCTAATAAATACATTTAAATTTGGTCTTTAGCGGTTATAGTTTATAATTTTAATATCTCTTTGCATAATTAAATTTGATGTCTAATTAACATTAATAATTATATATATATATATATATTACAACACGAAACCAACAAGATGCACCGAGGGAAGGTTGGTGCTATAGAATATATTTATCCTCACAATTAAGCCCCCAGGCTGAATGTGCATGTTTTGTTTTGTTGAGTATTCATTTTATTCAATGTATTTTAATTATTTTACTTATTTTAATTATTTTCCCCTCCCCCCACTTCGTTTGGACAGTCCCCTAAGTGGGTCCTTTTTACATTATCTCTCAAAATCTAACACAATATCAGTTCTCTGAACGGTTATTTTCATTTTCCCGATAACGTTCGCAAAGTAGAAGGCCTTCTTTTAAGTAATCATTCCATCAATCGATCCAACTTTCATTTTGTTTTCCGATTATCGTTAGTTTTAATTCTAATATTTAATTAATTAATTTAATAATTAATGAGAAAAAAAATCTGTTCTTAAGGGGTCTAAATCTGTTTTTTTTTCTTCAAAACTTTGCATAGAATTTTCATTTCTTATATTTGATTCTATTTTGATAAATGTAAATGTTTTTTGCAAAAATTAGTACATTTTTGTTATTCGTTCCTAGGACAGATTTTGCTAAAATGTTGCAAAATTTAAAATTATTTTCTATCTTGATGAGCTACAAAATAATTTAGCCATTTTTTTTATTGTCATGGCTTTAAGAGAGCTCTATATGTGGGATTGCGTTCTTTAGAACCAGAAATATATGAATACGGTAGGTATACTTTAAGACGTACCCTAAAAACCCAGGACAGAAGCAGATAACTACTGGGAAGTACTGGGTTATTGTTTCGTTGTTTCGTAAAAGCTCACAATGCATGATTCCTTTCCAACTCCACTAGACACAGAGCATGACATTCTTCGGATGAAGGTTGACTTTTGGGGTGGCTAGAGGTGGTTCTTTCCGCTTTCCCCATGACTTTTATCAATTTTTCATTCCCCTATTATTATCTGCTTAAAAAATGGCATTTACTCCTTGGTTGATAGAGATAGTCGTAAATGGAAATGCGATCCATCAGACTTTTATCTGTTAAATTGTGGAGAACACATACATCAAAACGATTTATGTTGCCAAGCTTCACAAAATTCATATGGATGGTAGATTATGATTCTTTTAACATCTATGCTTATTTACGTGGCTTATAGCGTGGGTTATTTTCGATCAGTGTTTTTGTAGTTGAGGACCTATCCAGATATTCTTGATCTTCAAAATTGAAATCACCAGGTTTAATTTAAGTTCTAACTATTTCCGTACAATTTGTTCGTCTACAGTACCAATACTATAAACAGCACACGTCTTATATGTCACTTACGTGGTATTTTTGCCTTTCCGGAAACACAAAAGCATCATATTGCCTATAATGTCCTTTATTTACTTCCATATTCAAGGCAAATAAAACTGCCAATAATTAATGTATCGTAACCAAACTTTGTTCCAAATAATCTGAAGTATCCTTCTAGAATATGTATGCATTCTATTTGTTTTCAATCATTCTGGTATATTCAGAATTGTCCTTACTCCACCTACCGATAATCGGCACGAGCCTTCCGGACGACCCAATACTCGAAGAAGCTTCGTTTGTAATCTAGCAATTTTCTGTGGGATTGTATCCTGTTTGCAAAACTTGATTTATTTTTAAATTGAACACGGATTTTAATGTTGCTATGGGCATGCTAGTGTAGTGAAATGCATCAATAAATAAATAAGTGAACTATATATCTGTGTTGCGTTATTTTGATAACTCCCAGTCTATTGCTGAAAGAAACAAATAAGATAATTATAAATATTTATTTTTACATAGGTTCAAAAAAAATGATTATTACTATACCAGCTTAAATGTCAGAGTTTGGGAAGTAACTTTTCTTTTCTTTCGAATTCGTTTTTCACTTTGTGAACGCATTACTAAGTCGTGTTGAGTTGCTACCTTCCTGCTGCCCCAATTGATTTATTACAACAATAAAGTTTATTTTCAAATTTAACAACTACTTGTGCACCTATATGCAATGAAAGTTAAAA
This sequence comes from Nephila pilipes, assembly GCA_019974015.1. Taxonomy (NCBI): domain Eukaryota; kingdom Metazoa; phylum Arthropoda; class Arachnida; order Araneae; family Nephilidae; genus Nephila; species Nephila pilipes. The sequence continues at coordinate 131,039 of BMAW01114921.1, read as the reverse complement.
CCTCCCATGTTAAGTAAATTGTATCAAATATCGTAAAGATAGACAATAATAATCATAAACGATCTCAAACCACAAGTTCAATTCCAACAGTCAATGCAATGAGGCTCCGACAACTGCGGGAAGGAACGAGAGACACTTGGCACGCGCGAAGTACAGAATTATACCAAGACAAACCATATTAAACACATGCATTACTTAGGTCAAAAAATGTAAATTTTTATTTAGAATATTTAGAAATATTTTGCTAGTTTTAAAAAGTACCAATTTTCGACGATAGATGGCATTGCAAGGGTACCAGTCTGTTTAATGAAGCCAAAACAAATTCGACATTGTTTTAAATTAGGTTTGATTGGTGCTGTGTCGAGTTACCACCTTCGATGAGACCTAAATTCATAATTATACATCGGAAATCAAGTAACAAAACAAAGCAATTGGATGTTTTTGGTGAATCTGTTCCAAAGAAAGCGAATACGGTCTCTTCGACCGGAAAAATTATGACGGTTTTTAAAAAGGGTGTAAAGGGGGTGGGGAGGGTAATAGAATTCTTATAAAAAAAGGATATAAACGATCAGTTAACACTACTAGCCATTGTATAAACGATCAGTTAACTCCTAGCCATTGTATTACAGTTACCGCGTTACAATTCCTAACACGGGTACTTTTTGAGTCAAGCATGCGTAATGAGTCAACTGTAAGAATTTAATTATAAATTAGAATAACTGTGAGGTGTTAATTTTCTTGAATTTTAAAATCATTGCTTTAAAACATGAATAGGCTAAATTAACAATTAAAAAAGAACTTTTTTTTGACAGAAATAACTGCTTCAAGAATTTATTTATCTTCAACAAAAGAAATGATCGAAATACCGGATAATTTTCAGTCATGTAGTGTCTTTTTTTTTTTTTACGTCTTCCGGGACTTCTCACTTTACACCGGCTCTTCTTTTTCATTATATTCCTCGACCTCAAAATTCTCCTAGCCATTGAAATTCTGACTGCAAGACGCAAACTTTTTTAAAATTATGTTTTGATAATATAATTTAGGAAAGATCGACACATGGCTTTTACTACGTTTGTAATTTATTTAAACATTTCACAAGTAAAAAGTTATCTGGACTATTTTTCATAAAAGAAATTGTATTATTCAAAGCTTATTTCCCCCTTCCCTTCCATTGTTCTATAATTCGGTTCAAAACCTCATTTTCGTCAGGTACTTTATTTTATATTTAAATATTATTAAAAATTTTATTGGAGCATAATTTTAATTATGAGGTATAATTAAAATTTATATGAAGATACGGTGAAAATTCAAAATAAATCACAAGTTTGCAAATATTTTTTTGAGGGAAATTGTGCAAGATTTATATTTGTTCTGCTAATAAATCCTAATGCGATTATCAATGATGTAGGAAAGATAAGAGATTTTATTATTTTTAACTTCTCCCGTGTTCCCTAAAAAGGATTAAATCATTCATTCATCAAAATCCTACTTGAAGGATTTCACTATAATGCAGTAAAAATAAGAGAATTTTTGGTCCCTTGTTAATTTAAAACGATAAAGTCATTCCTTCATCTAGATCATTAGTGAAAATTTTCACGATTACGTTGCAAACATTAAAAATTTTATCTTTTGTATTTTCCAAAAACCCCTGAAAAAGATCAAATCTTTCATTCACAAGATATTCATGAAGAATGTTTCGATAAAGCCGGAAAAATTTGAAATTTTAGCATTTTTAGTTTCTTGTCCCCTTAAAAGAATTAAATTTTTATTTCAGCAAAATGTATTTAATTTTAACAATAAGTAAAAAGCAATATTACACATTTATCATGTACAATTTTGAAATTTACAAATATCTATATTTCGATGAGTATATAGTGATCAGCAGTCAAGAATACATAGCGAGATCGACAGAAAAACGCTCTTTATCACATCATAGAACCCACAATCTTGCAAAGGGTCTCGATCGTGTCCAAATTGCCCTTGGGGGTCTCTAGGCAATAGATCATGTCGCCATCATCATCCACCTCCGATGTTATTTCGAATTGAGCGTTGACGTGACAAAAAAAGAGGCACAGGACGGCTGCCAAAAATACAAAGTAGAAAGACTGCATCTGTAAATGATGAAATCAAAAGAAAAAAAAAACTTATTATAAAGACTACGGTATTGCACACAGAATTTTGTATTTTTACATGTTTAATTCTCAAAAGGTTTTGAAATGCATAAGAAGTGTCTGCACGGAATTACAAACGCTACAACGATTACTTCCTACGGTTTAAACTTAGAAATAAAAGTTCTTACGCAAAAAGAATCCCGATATTAGTAGTAAATAAAAAAGTGCTAATGTTCACACAGTTAAATGGAATGCTGAAAATAGTTCTATTCATAAAATTTAGCTCATTTTAGGATTGTAACTAACACGTAGGAGTAAATGGAGGCTTTTGAAATTATCTGCGGTTTGAATTTTTAGACTAGGTTTGAATAATAAAAAGATTTTCGTAGATAGCGTAAATTGACTTTCTTGAAAGAAATATTAGAATTAGAACAGAGGGAGATTAGTTTTTGAAAGATGAAAAAATATGAATTTTCTTGAAAAAATAATACATTTAAAATAATTTGATTTGTAAAAAGAAATTATTTATTTAGAATATAGTCGTACTTTAAAAAGAAAATTAAACATATGATATGAAAATTTTCTAAAAGAAATATTGTATTTAGAATAAATGAAATTTCAAAAAAAAAAAAAAAAAAAAAAAAAAAAAAATTTAAAAAATATAAATTTTTTAAAAAAAAAAATATTCAAACTTAATTAATTTGATGGAAAGAAATATAATTTATTTATAATGGAGTTATATTTTAAGAAGAAAAATTAAATGTATAAAATATGAATTTTCTAGAAAGATATATTTAGGGTTCATGAGTTTACTAGAGAGAAATATGAGATTCAGGTTGCGGGAATTTTCTGCAAAGAAATATTAGATTCAGAAAAGGTGAATTTTCTACAACAATTATTAGATTTAGAATGGAGGAATTGCTTGGAAAAAAATATTAGAAGTCTATTTCTATCAGAGGTGTCAAAAATGCATTAAAACATTTCCATATTATTTCCTCAATTATTGATTATGTTAACAAATAATTTATTGTCTCTCCAATTATTTTTTCTCTTAATAAATGATTTATTATTTTTTACAATTGTTTGCACCCAAATGCAAAGGAGTCAAAACGCTATTTTCTCTCCCCATGTTATGTACAAAAAATTGTTTCGAAGGAGAAAAATGATCTCAGCCATCTCTTTTATAAGATAGTAAAGTATTTCAAATACTTTTCAAAGAAAAAAGAAGTTATTAGAATTCAAATGCTAAAATTATGTAGCGTTAAGTCGATTCAAATCATTCTGAAAAAAAGAATCGGAACATTCTTTTGAACATTAATAATATTTTTGAAATTTGAATATAAATATAAATTCTCTTAATTTCTAGAGATTTTCTTAATTTTAAATAATATATGACATAGCTCGTATGAATACGCTCAATTCAATGGTTATGAATTTATTAAATTGTTCGAAAGAATCCATCGGTGAAAGCCGAACGGAGTCTAAAACACAACTTATCATGGTTATTGTGATTATATAAATGAACAAACCTTCAACACTAAGTGGATCACGATATCCCAAAGTTTATGGTTTCGAACTTCGAGACCGACGATATTCAATTCGAGTCGGTGTATGAGCCCGTTTTTCATCTAAGAACTGTAGCGCTAATGTTTAGCGAAATGACACCTCGAAGCGCCTTTATGATGTTGTGGGGAGTTTGAAAAGAGAAATAACAGCTCTAATGTCTTTCTGGTTATTTTACTTCGATGCAAAATATAGTTTTTAACAATATAGTTTCCACGAACTTCCACTGCGAAGCTCATATGAATGAATTAACATAAGTAAAATAATTCACTTTTTAGCATTTTTCATTTGTCAAATGTGTGTTGCACAATTCCTTTTCAACCACTAACGCTAATACTTCACATTTTTCCTGTTCGAGTCCTCATCCCATTGCAGACCCGCCATATAGCAGGGCTGATTCATATTAAATCTGCGGAGGCTCGAAGTCCCCGTGGAGTGATACCGAATTTTGGAGAAGGAGGGATGTCAGCTCAGAAGTGTCCACTTCATTTAGTGGAGGCACAAAATTAGGAAGTCTGTCACCAATATCTCTCTTATTGTGATTATTTGGCTTAAATTAGTGCGTCACATCCTTTTGCTCCCGTATAAAGCTTAAATCCTGTATTTTTAAGGGTCATAAAATTACTCAATGAATTTCACGATTGTTTCAAATTTTGATTACATTTCTATTTCATTTTTCCTTTAAGTTTGTTTATAATTGCCTTCCTTGTATATATGCATATATTTAAGTCTAATATTTCCTTTTTAGTGTACGAGTTTGTCGATGCTTTTTGTATTGTGCCATTTGGCTAAATATGCGTCGCCTCTTTTACGTCTTATATCTGCAAGGAAAAAAAACCTACAGTTAACTTTTTTTTTTTATTTCCGTCATGTATATTTCCTGCTCTGAAAACACATCGTAAGCTTTTATTTACCTTTTAATTTCGCAATTATGTAATATCTTATGTTATTTGTTCCACCATATACTGTTGTATTCTTCCTTTTCTTGCCATAAGTTTTTCTTTGCCAATAAACACCGAGAGCGAGGATGATTGTCTCCTAGAAGACCGACATGCAGCTCTAATTCCTTTCGCGTGAGCTCGGTCCCTTTGAGAATTCCTGCAATAGTCCTGATGTTGCTTCTAACAGTGGGAAGTTAATAAACAATCAAGCGATAAAATTTCGTCGGATTACAACAAGAAAGTTGTGATTTTATTGAATGTAGCCGATCCTGTGATATAGAGATATTATGATGTACACATAGTTACAAAGCATTTTTGAGCTCATGTTGCAGTTAAGGATGGGACTTTTAAGCAGAAGCTTAATTTTTTTTTTATTCCGAGAAAAGATTTTAGAGGTGATATTTCCCCCCTCCCCCTGAAATAATATCAATTTCTAAAAATGTATGTTGAATGTAAAATTTGTAAATGTTTTCCGGAGGAATATAATTCAGTTAATTTAAAGTTTTGTAAAACAATTAAACAATAATTCAGTTTGGTAAATCAGTTAAATTCAAAGAAGACATATTGAAATCAGAAATATGTAAAAGATGCTATTACTGTAGAGCCGCGTTATATTGAGCCACTGCAGACCTAATAAAGCGAAGGCTCACTATACTCAGTTTTCTTGAAATTCTGCCTAGGTGGCGATGTTTCGAAGCGTTAGAAATTGTAGATTTCGAAAAAAAATATTCCCTGCATATTGTCGTTTGATTTATTTCATCTTCAATGCATTCTATTATTTTTTATTTTATACTAAATAGAAAATATTTCCCTCTTTACGGAACTCCATATTTTTACCGATTTTTTTCCAGGATACTATTGAGATGGAAGAAATGTTTGTTCTATCCAAAGCGCTCATGTGGATGTGAAAACAGCAGTGGGACTTAAAAAGGACATCAGGTGAGGCCTCTATGGTCCATTCTACCATTATTGTAATTTTTCAATTTCATACAGGAACAAATATTACAGGAACATACGACGCATCATTATTTAACAAGTTGAAGGCAGAAATTGGGGATAAACGGCCACATTGGAAGAAAAAATGCTTTCCAAGACAATGCGCCTTTTCACATCTGAGCGGTTGCCATGGAGAAAATACCCGAATTACGGTTTGAACTACGTGACCACCTTCCTTACTCACCACATATAACCCCAAGGGACTTTTTTTGTTCCCTTACCTAAAAACTGCGCTCGGATGGCAGAGAATTTCGTCAAATGAAGAGGCCATCACCTTCGTAAGCAATTATTTTGCACAGAAAGACGCCAAGTACTATTGAATGGGTTAAAGATATGGGGGCATCTCCGGGAGAAGTGTGTAAATTTAAAAGGAGACTATGTAGAAAAATAAAAATAAATTTAAAAGAAAATGTCTTGTATCTTTGCTAGGTCAGAAAATTTTCAATCTACCTTCATATTACCAAGTTAACAAGTAAACTTATTGCAAATTCATATCATAAATTTAAAAAAAAAAAGACAAAAATCTTGAAATAAAGAGATTATGTGGAAATTTAAAGAAGGTAAAAAGTTGAAAAACGGAACAGAGTCTTTAAATTATTGTAAGTATAATATAAAACCAATAATAAATAAGAATACAGTCTGGCTCAGGCACTAGCGACATTCTATTTTAGATCCCAAGATCAATATTTTTAATTATTTGATTTGGTAATTTCATATTCAATTCGCATGAACTATGTGATCTCCATTAAAGGGGCGTGGCTCTACTACTGTTATCATTACTTCATCGTGACCATCACAGAAAGTTTACGATGTAGCTCCGTTTGGGAGTGACAGTCATTAAAAGCAGAATCAAATCAGATATAATTTCTCCACATTGTATGTAAATTTTAAGACTGCATTTTAATATAAAAATCAAACATAAGCTATTTCAAACACGAAGATAAGCTTAAGATTTAAAATATAATATATATTTTGTCGAAAATAATAATCATAAAATACTATTAAAGAATGAAAATTGAAAAATGTGTTTACATATTTTGATGTTTTAAATAAAATACTAAAAATATGGCGAACAAGCACAAACATTTTATTCGAAACTATACGGGAAAATTTGATCAAATCGTTTTTAAAAATCTATCAACCGTAAGAAAAAAATTATAAATCTAAGATACAATTCTATCAAGCATTAAAATGGTCGACCATCAGAATGTCAGAGATTTTTACTATAAGGGAAATATTCTAAATCTAAGGTAAATTTCCAAGTAGTGTAAAATGAGCTGATCATCAGGATTTCAATGCTATTCAGCATAAGATAAACATTTTGAATCTAAGGTACAGTTAAATCGAGCACTAAAAGGAACTAACCATTAGAACGTCAGTGCTTTTTTTAACCATAAGAAAAACATTTCATAAATAAGGTAGAATTCCAAGTAGCGCATAACGAACTGACCACCTGAGAGTTAGTTATTTTAAACATAGGGAGAAATATTAGTAATTTACGGTATAATTTCTTGTAGGGCTAAAATGAACTAACCATCAGAATATCAATGTTTTTTAACCGTGAGAAAATATTTAAAATCTGAGGTCCAATTAATTCCATCCAACATCAAAATGAACTGACCATCTGAATGTCGAACTTTTTAAAGAATTTTACTGTAGAATTGTGTATAATTATACTGATGAGTCATATTATGAACCTATAGTAACTGTAAAAAAGAGCCTACCTTTTTGTTGAAATGGTACTCTAAAGACTTCATGCGCTGAAAATTTTATGGACTCGCTTTTTAACTCCTCGTGACAGTCATGCCGAGGCGAATAATTTTGCGTGACGATGCATCTTATGAGCAATGCGTCATATTTTTCTTTGAATGCGAGGAAAGTTGAAATATTTTGCTGAATTAAGATTTTAAACGAGAGATATTATCAAATCACGCAGGATCAAAGGAATCACAAACTACTCGAGCTTGTGTCTGAAACCCTTGAAGGAAATCTGGGAGTCATTTGCAATTTAGCAATATATGATGTTGACAATCTTTCTCTGAACGAATCCATGACTGATGCAATAGGTTTAAAGTAATGATTTGCTTCATTTTACTGACGTGTTTTTTCTTGTAAATCGGGTCTCGTTTTGTAAATGATTCACGCTTATGGCAAATATTTTAATGAAATACTAAAAGGAAATTGTTTCTGTTAGTAATGACGAAAAAATGCTAAAAGAAAGATATACATTATTTCAACATCTGAGTAACTGACAGTATGAATATATTTAAATGACGAGCAAAATCTAATATATTTCAGCTTGCCTCATTCAAAACATTCCTGTGGTTACCATGCTATAGGATTGGGCAACATTTCTCTTACGCAGTAAAAGATCTCGTACATGTGTAAAATTCCGTCGACCACTTTCGTCACCAGAAAAAAAATTGTTAAATGATGTGATATTCTGTCGTTTTATGGTAAGAGTGTTAAAAAAGAAATGTATTCTTTAATTTAAACATATTAACCCAATGATGGTTAGAAGAATCGACAAGTCACCAAAAGGTCACTAAAAATAGTAGCCGTTTTACCCCTAGTTATTTCTGAAAATGTCTCCCTTTTTTCGTGGTGATGGAGATGGCTAACTCGTCTTCAAATGAGAGTCTTTTAAAAAACTAATAATGGTACATTAATGTAATATTTGCAACATTTATTGCTCACATTTTTAAACAATTCAGTAATAATAAACATTTTATTTGGTCGTATAATATTGTGATACACTTTAAAAACATGAAATTTCACACATTCACATCTTACAACTTATTCCGCTTCAGAATTATCTACAGTTTCCTTTTAAATCATTTCAGTATCAAACTCCTGCTAAATTATACGCACACATAAAGGATAACTGAATCAGGAACCTTTCCCCTCATTGAGCAAAATATATCACTGTATTTGTACTGCATCCGTATGCCAACAAACTGACTAAATTAGGTTACGAGTAGAAGGTATCATCCATAGCTAAAACAACATTGGATAGTATATGCGAACGAACTCAGTTCGTAAAAGCGCTTTAAGAAGATATTTTGCTTTGTGAGTAGGTCTCGATTCCAGCCGTTTACGGTGGGGAAAATTCTCTCTCTCTGACGACCTAAACCCGTTCACTCGAGTTATGATGCTCTATTGAATGCGAACTGTACTCGTTCCTGACCCTCAAATGTTAGTTAGCTTACAACAAATTGTTATTTCTAAAACTTAAAATTTCAAAAGATATCTTCTTTTTTATATAATTTTTTTGAAATGTTTGGCAAGAATTGTGCCAATTTTCATAATCGGCGAGATTTTACTCGTGATTCGAAGAATTTTACTTAAGGTTTTCTTTTCTTCTCTGCGGCTCCCTTCAAGACCACCAGGCACGAAAGTGGGTCCTCTATAACGTTCACGTGTGAGATTTCGAAACAAATACCATTAAACTCAACAATTATTTATTCCATTTTGTAATTTATTACATTATGCAAACTGGTACAGTAACGAGTATGTGAAAGTGATAAATAATTCAATTACAGCACTTAAATTGAGAACAAAATCATTGATAAACTAAATAACAAAAATAATTGCTTCATATTCCTATAAAATACAATATTCGACTCTTTGGACACATTCGAGTGACTATGAAGGGGGTTATAAGATGTATATGCACATACTACACTTCAATTGACTCAGATCAGGAGGTTGAAAAGGACCCAAGACAATTTAATATTTGAAATATAAGTTTTTATTTGTCATTTAAGTTGGTATTGTGCATGAGAATATGACTCGTTTAAATATAATAGTAATGAGGTTAATTGAAATACAAAATTAATTCCCAGTCCTTACTGAATGGAATATAATTCGTATCAGGAGGTTATCATGGAACATAGTGATGCAACAACTAGAAAACTACAAATCAACTGGTGCTAGATGTCATCTTCTCCTCCAGTATGAATTCAGCAGATTTAGACCGTCTAATAAGGAAATCTGAACAGGTCAGGAGAGGAGGACATTAGACGAAATCACCAAGACAGCAATTTGGAGGGGCAAGACAATTACTCCTTTTCCTCATGTTTTGTGTTCTTCCAATAGTTTCATGGATATAAATAATACTAATACCGCAGGTGCACATGCAAAGTATTTACAATTTCCATGTAGAAATTAGTTGTTCCAACGTGCAGCCTCATGGTAAGGTGAGAAGATGTAAGTGAATCTTGCTACCTAATGACATAGTGAGAAGTTCGCAGGCAGTTTGAAGAGGGCCGACACAACATTGTGAATTCAAACCCTTAATCTAACAATCCGGAGAAAACTTCTCAGGTTGAAAAACATCATCGCATCATCACTTCTACAAAAACATTTCTCTAGTTATTTCATCTTCACTTGCTTATTTTCTTGATATGCGTTAGGGCAAGAATGAAAAACTGGTGACCCGTAACAATTATCCTTGACGACCTAGCCAGTATAACACCATGTGACGAAAGTTTACTGATAATATCGAAGCTTAATATTTAAAATGTCTAGTTATACAAAGTTATTGATAATTAACCAGAACTTTTAGTCAATTAACTGTTATTGCTCGCGTTGATTCGACATAATGTTTGCTCCAACAGTAAAGCCGAATATTTTAGTAGCCATTGATAAAATACCACCATTAGTCCTGTAATGCTTTGATTGGTGTGCCTAGTATTAAATATTTTACTTTAGCAGAACAAAAAAATAATTTTATTGAATTTAGGTTTATCAATTTGTACAGTTATTCTGTATCTACTTATTTAACTTTGACGAAATCCTATTGATTTTTATTTTTAAAAGATTATTTTGTGGTACCATTATTCAACAATTTTGGGTCCATGTACAAAGTATGTTATTGAAATCACACTTTATATTGTCGAAAACCATTCTTTATATATATATATATATATATATATATATACATTCGACATCGATAGTTCCAAAGAAATTGGGAATAGCGGTACTTTTTTGAGACATATAAAAGATAAAATAACCTGTTTAATATTATTTAATAATGGTATTAGTATCGCACAGCTACTTAATAATAAACACCATAATGAAAAAAATAAGGATAATGATTCAAATCACAAGGAATAGTGCTCTTGCAATGAAGATAAATTAAGAAGGGGAAAAAAGGAACTACCATTGTTATTACACATAATGCGGCTCACGTGACATTTTTTCCGTTGGTTGGAAATTGACTCGTAACTGAAAATCAGTTTGACATTCTTGCTTTAGAGCAATGGTCTTTAAACTGTGTTCCGCGGAGTCGAACGTGTCAAAATAAAAATTTGAAATAAAGATTATGTGTCACTCCCCCTAAATGAGTACTGTTTATTTAACTAAAAGCATTAATATACATTTAATTAATTGGCAATTAACCAAATGTTCTTGTGTGAGCTGATCCGTAATGCGACATGAGTAGTGACGTGTATGAACGCAGCTCCTTAAATTCAATTATTCTGTCGATGTGCATGCAAAATAGATTCACATTTGCTGCTGAGTTTGTATGAGTCTGATTATCTAAAGGTGAGCTACCATTGTGTTTTGTAAAAAATCTCCTTCTTAACGTTTGCAACAGCAAAAGCAAACAATAGAAACTAATTAAATACAGACTACGAAATGCGACTACAGGTAATATAAATGGAGCTACACTTCGATGATATATGTAAGAAAATGCAAGCGCATCTCATTCACTAAATATAATGCGAGTGTAGGTGACACCTGAAGCATAAGTTTATAATGTTTCATTAATTTTATGTTTTTATTTTCATTTTGAAAAGAAAAATACAGTATTTTAATTGTTTTTGCGTAAATACCTATTACATATTTACCTATTCTCTGTTTCACCCAAACTTGGCAATACAGAAAAGTCTACAGTAGACGATTCACAGCCGCTGTCATAGAAATTCGGGCTACATTGGGAGAAGAGGCTGACTATAACCAACGAAATTCGCAAAATTTGGTGAGGAAAGAAAAAATAAGCTCGATAAACTTATTCACATAAGTTATGTCCTTCCGGGCTCCTTTTCTGATTGATTTCCCTCGCTTTGATGGTGTACACAGCCACGGGTCGGTGATATTCCTTCTTCAACCATGTTTAGAACAAAAAAAAAAAAAAAAAAAAAAACCCGAAGGAAATACCACAATAGATAAGAACTATTGATATGAACAATAGCAAAGATTCAAAACGAATGGTGTGGAAGCGTAGCAAGCTCGCCAATAATGTAACGTTGGGCTAATCGCAATTTTCCCTTCACTAACCTTGGTGACTTTAATTGAGATTCATTGCATAAAATACAATTTCTTCCCAACCGAAATGAAATGGGGTTATGTTAATTAGAATGCAGGTCGAAATAAATTGAAGTGATTCAGATATACTGATATGTAAATAAAGGGAAATTGAGAAGAGATATAGAGGGTAGAATTCGGAGTGGCAACTGTTGCTTTGTGAATTTTGGCGATCATAAAGATCGGAAGTAGTAGTTAACAAGGATTCTCAATCAATTAGAACAGAAGCCTCAGTTTGATGAGTAAATTTCAATTACAATTAAAACTGTTCGTTAGGAATGAAACCTTGAGGGAGCCTTTTAAATTCTAGGCATCGGTTATAAATATTTTCTCTTGTTCCTCCTCGATTTTTCTTATATTGTTTTCCTGTCTCTTAAAGTTTAATATATCAAACTAAATTATGGCTCAAGAGCCAAATACTAATAGACAACCGTTACAATGTTCCCTAGAAAACTGGTTTCCAGCCAAACTGGAATTCCATCGCATTACTGTTTTGCCTATATTTATTCACTTAGATTTTAAAAAAAAATGCTTTTAACTCGTGAACAACTTAAAATATATCCTCAAAATCATAATTTCTATAATGCATGAATTTTTTTTTACAAATTTCTATGCATTTTCTTTAATTTAAATTCTAAAACAAGTTAGAACTATTTTTCTCAAGCGGATTTGTATATTTTCTGTCTTTCCCAATGCTGACAAGTTAGGGTGTGGGAATCGGAGTATACTTTAAATATTATTTTAAGATACATTTTTCTTAGAGTGGAAGAAGGTTACAATGAAAACACTTGCAGTTCTAAGGGTTCTATGAGTCGACAAACTTTGAAGACAACTGCTTTAGGCTAACAAAGTTGTCCAACTCTAATTATTATGCTTAAATCTTATCGTGCATTAATCTCTTTTATTAAATTTTTTCTCCATATTCCAAAGCAATGTTTTGTAAAACAGTAGATTTTCACACATATTTTTGTTCTGATACTTTCGAAAAGAATCAAAATTTTGTTTTTGCGCATTCGGGGCAGTATTTTGCATTTGATATATATTGTAGCTAATATATGATGACCTTTGGAATTTCAAATATTAGTCGCATGCAGACGTGAAAAAATGAGCTGGGATTTCACTTTTCAACCTTCGATCATCCTAACACTGCAGATTTCCGACTTCTTTCAGTATTAGAAATAAATAATAATTTAAAGCGTATTTTAAATAATAAAAGTTTGATTCACAGACTAATAGAATCAGTAAAAATAACGTGGAGACAGCATCAGATAAAATTCACTCTGCTAATTGAACCATTGTTGATCTTCAGGATCAAAAAATTTAAATCTTTGATTTGACTGAAGTAAATGACAATTCTATAACTGATGTCTTTCTATTTATATTCCTAGTTTAATTCGCCATGTCTAAGTGTGTGTGGGGGGACTTGCCTGAAATACGGCTTAAGAGGCATAAAATACTTCAATATTGTCACAAATGCTTATGAAGAAAATTTTTGTTGAAACGATATTGCTAAATTGTAACTCTTATTTACATTGGAGAGGTTTCCAATCATATAGATCATTTTTTACGTAAATGTACAAGCACTTTTCAATAACTTTATATTTTGATATAATTCTTCTACAATTATTTTGTTATATTTGTGTAACCACATTGTTCCCAATGATTAACATTTTATTTGAAAAAAAGTCGGAAGATTTCTGTTGTTATTGTGTTGGGAGTTATTCCACGTAATCAAGTCGAAGGCCACTCTATGTCCCTGAGCCCAAAAATATACAAGAAAATATTTGCGATAAGAAGTGAAGCAATTATATCCTCTCTGTCAAGTCTCTTACAATTGATAGTGATCCCTTACAGTTTGATATTAAGAGGTCTGTTGCCAATAGCCCGTTGTATTTCTCTAGAATACGTTCTCAAATATTTCTCTTTTGCCCCCTTTTTAAAGAAGCAAATGGTTTCGCAATTTGAGGTATGAAGATATACATCAATGTGGCACTAAACTAGGTGTAGACAAAGCTTTGCAAGTGTGTAACTCTTCGCCTAATTTATGAGCACGTATAGTGACTGAATATATATAGTTAGTACTGTGGTGGCTATTAATTAGTAGTTCACTTGTGTGTAAATATAAGTAAAATGTCTGCTTTAGTTGCTTGAGATCGTGGACAAATAGTAAGCACTCGATGTATGGGCCAATCAACTTCCAAAATCATCAGAAAACTAGGAATTTCAAAGCCAACTGTGTCACGGATATGCCGAAAATAAGGGAACGGTGTGAAAAAAACCAGCTATCGGACTAACTGCAAAAGACAATTAGCCTTATCCTTTGCAGTTTGAGCAAAAACAAGGAATAGATCAACGAGAGTGGTGTCAGATAACTCACCCGTATTGTAGAGTCAGCGACGCCGAACCTGAACTCAAATTATCATGGTGCGAGGCGTACACTTAGTAAACGGATGGTGCAACACTCGCTACGCCGTACGAACTACGGGAGCCGTAGACCCACTAGAGTACACATTGCTCAATGCACTCTATCGGGTTTCACGTCTTTCCTACACAGGAGAGCATATTAAATGGATTCTGGAGATCTGGAAACGAGTACTACAGAGAGATGTCTGGAATCTGACTACTTCATGCTGATGGAAGGCTCAAAATATTTCATCAGACTCATGAACCATGTATTCTGCATGCCAAGTTGGAGATCATGACAGCTCAATCATGGTCTAAGGGTGTTTTATTTTGGAAGTTTTGGGAGCTTTGGTACTTTTCAATCCGATTAGGTATATAGCTTCCGGGGATCACCTCCATTAATTTATGTTGTATTGTCATCCACATGGAAGTGGAGTATTCCAGTAAGACAACTGCATCTCTTATAGGTCATGATTGACTACCGCATGGTTGTATGAGAATTCCTCTGACTTCTCTGTCATGAATTGGATGCATAGATGCGCTGACTTAAATCGTATTGAGCACCTTTGAGATGTTTTGGAGAAAGGTGTGATAGACAACACTAGCGACCCTTGCTAATTAAGGGACAGCTGTAGCAGATGTTTGGCTGGCGATTCCTTTGGAACTCTTCCGCAAACTTGTTGAATATATGCTACCTAGTAAGTAAGGGTCCAACTCGCTATTAATTTGCTATCTCTAATTCAGTGGTACTTCAGTGTATTACAGGAAAATATGAAGTAAAACATTTTCGGAGATATTATACTTAAGAAAAGATATATATATATATATATATATATATATATATATATATATATATATATAAAAACTATCGTTTTTATATATATTCTAGCTGATATCCGCCCGCTTCGCTGGACAGACGATAATATAATATTATGGAACCTATACGTAAGATATCGAGACAATTTTCAATTTTTAAAACTTTAATGATAATCTAAATTTAAAATCTTAAGATATTGATTGTCTGTAATAATGGTTATCCTCGACATTCAAATATATGAGAAAAATAAAAAAAATTAGTAAAAAGTCACCCCATATATATATAATATGGATAAAATTCATTCCGCCGTATACATGTTTTACCTAGTATTGCCAAAGATGAAACCTTTTGTCAGAATATTCATCATGTGCTTAATTTTCAAATGAAATACCCTCGCAATGGCTTCGTGTCTAACACAAGATTTTTGTCCTTGCCTCAAAACATTTTGATTTCTGACCATTTAAGATTGCAAGTGACTGCAACCCTAAAAATAAATCGTGCAAGTCGGGACGTCCAAAATATCTTACGTATGCCATGGCCTCTTCAGTTCCTTCATGCATGTAGCGACAGTAAACGAAGATTGTCTTGCATGTGTGCTGCTCCGTAAAAAGTCGCCATTTTAGTATTTTTCAAAATCCCGCTAAGTTTTGGAGCTAAACTACATTCCAAATTCAGAAACTCAATTTTTTCCAAACTCATTTATTTCTATTGCTAAATATGTAAGTTTAATATTTTCGACATGTACGAAATTTCACATAAAGAGCCCCTTCGCCAAATTCTTGCCAATCCTCCATCAGTGCTTCAATATAAAATTATATAGTATTTTTCCGTTCCGCACGCGCAAATCTCACCAAGTAAACTTAATTGGTGATAATACACAGTATACATATAAAAACATATTCCGTTTGCCTTCGGTCATATCATTTTTGGCGATATAGTCGCCAAAATTACATAACCGACGGATAAGAGTAGATTAACAGATGAAAATTACATTTTGGATAAGAGTTCCGTAAAATCCGTTCTTTGTGAGCATCTACATCGCAAAATGAGTAACTCTGCTAAATTTCAAGTCAATCGGTTGTATAGTCTTTGAGATCTCGTGATGAGTCAGTCAGTAGTATTTCGCTTATATATATATATATATATATATATATATATATATATATAAGAACTTTCGTTTCTAATAATTCTTCATAGACATAGCCATACATTCCTGTTAAGGAGATAGAGATAGAGAATATGGTTATTTGACACAAATAATTAAAATGTAAATACGTATTTCATAACATAGTAGAGATTCTTACAAAAATTTTGCAGAGGTGATGGAGCTCACAAAAGTTTAATTGTACCTTCTGTTCGAGGCGTGTGTGAATATTTTTTACTCATCTGCATAAAATTTCTTCGTCATTCGAATGGGTTAACGACCCATACATTGAGAATTTTTTTTTAAATTTAGACCCATTAAAGTGGATAGTACACCTTAGCAATAGCTGTAGGCTTTTAAGGTTGGTTAAGAACTTATATTAACATCGAGATAGCTGAAATGTAAATGAGGATTGCTATAATGAGGTAAATGATGTTAATGTGGCAATTACTGTGTATTGGCATAAGTACGAATAATTGCCTCTGTCATTAATTCTATTAGGGTATGAATCAAACTTTTATTATTTAATTCATTTTATACTATTTATTCTATATATTAGAAAAAGTCAGAAAAGTGCATTATTGGGATAATAGAATATATTTATAACATGTCAAATGAATAAGATGAATATATCTATAAGATATCAATACATTGTTGGAAATAAATTACTCGGATCCCGCCAGGAGGCGCCTTGTCTCGTGTGAGTGAGAGCGCATGGGTTCACAGAATGCTTTTGGATCTTGACCGCGTAAGGCGGGTTATTTCTCTTGACCGCGTAAAGCGGGTTATTTCTCTTGACTGCGTAAGGCGGGTTATTTCTCCTGACCGCAAAAGCGGGTTATTTCTCTTGACCGCGTAAGACGGGTTATTTCACCTGACCGCAAAAGCGGGTTAAATTGTAATATGAGCTATGTGGAAGCCTTGTGTAGTTGTAAATAATATAAATATTTGTTTATGTGTGATTGGCACGTGGAGTCCTTAAATAAATGTGTATTTAAATTAACTGCTCTCCCTATATTTTGGACTTGGTGGATAAGACATTCTCCAACATACATCTATTAAGATGTCAAAAAAAGCCCGTTTGATTAAGATTTTAAAAATGTTTAGGAAGATCTACCAATATTGATTTTTTAAGGAAAATGACGCAGTGATTGGTATGATGCTTTTGACCATGTCTAAAATAAACATGTAAGCTTGCATGTTGAGACATCAAAGTTAAAAAGGTCTAAAAGTATATACACGTAAAATTTTTAGAAATTTCTGGTAAGATCTCTGTAGCAACTAATAGCATTTTCAGTAACAATTTAAATATTTTTCTTCTGGAATCAAGCTTGGTCATTCTTCTAATTAAATTCTTCAATGACTGCGGACTTTGTGCTTTTTTTTCGTTTAATTCCGCTCTGGCGTATTTTAATTCAAAAAATGGTGAGTTTTAAAATGTTGAATAACAACAAAAAAATACTTGACGCTTTTCGATATTTTTACATACTCACAAAAAAGATGTTTACTCATACTCTACTTATTCAGTGATTATGCGAATAATAATGCATTGTTTTACTCAATACAAAAGAAGTTTCACAAATTTTCTTTTGTAAGTTTTTGTTTTTTAACAGTTCTTGAAACCTGTTCAAATATAATTGAGCTATCTTAGTAATTATTAAGTCAGTACGAAATCAGTGCGAGTTCGAGTTGCGTACTGAACGTCTTTTTTTTTGGGAGGAAAGAAAAAGAGGGATGTTGTAAATATTTCCAAGAAAAGAGAGTAACTGCTTAAGCAATTTAAAAATCTATAGCATTGCAACTTTAAAAATATAATTAGTTTCTCTCTATTTTCTGTAATTCAAATGATCGTAAATATTTTAATGCTATCTCATTTAAATACTCTTCAGAATTATTCTTCGTGAATTGCGATGTAATCAGTTAAATTCTAAACAAAAAAAGGTGGAAGCAGCATTTTAAATGACCCTTTTTTGATATCAGTGACCTTTATCAATATCAGAACAACAGACATCTTCCTGGTAAGTGTCATTGCTAGTTCTAGAGAAATACGCGAAACGATCCGCATCATCTCCTTGATGACTTTCTCGGGAAAATAATGGCTTCAAATGACGACATATTGAAATTTGATGACATCTCATTGTTCTCCGTGTGAGTTCATTAAGCTATAAAAAATGAATCTCATGATATCTTTTCCTTGCAATACTTTCATTTTCATCGTTGTAAGTAATACTAATATTTGAAGGTCAAGGTTTCCCAGTGGTCATGGTCGAGCACTCGTGGCTGGCGTTATTTCCGTCGAGTCGTGGGTTCGAGACCTAATACCACTCAATACTCGCCGTTCAGCGGGACTGATATACGTTAAATTTGTCCTTCTGTTGGCATGATGTGGAAATTTTGAGAAGAAAGTGCTAGTTTTGCTACTTGACTAGCTCAAAATTACGATGACCGTTCATTTAAAATGCCCTGTTGTTGATGCGAAATCCATTTGGCTCAAGTCCGTTTATTACTGTAGAAAATAATTAAGGTATCCGTACACCTTTAAAACGCCATTTTTTGTCAAAATTTTCGATTTTCTAATTTTAATGTCAGTTTAAAATTTAAACTCTTTTCTTTCTAATAGTGTTTGAACTTAGCTTTTACCTTATTTAGAACTTCAGTTACAGGGATTTGAGTTTTACTCGGTGGCAAATTTTTAATTGCAATTAAAAGCTGGTTTTTGAAATTTCTCATAATGAGTGTCCTCGACATGTTTACATATGGTAACATAGATATCAGAAAAAGTTATGAATTAATATCTTCAAATATCTTCCTTATATAGTGTTTAAGATCCCCTACTACTTTTATGGTTGTAAAATTGATATGTTTTTAGTAAAAAAGGTGTAAATCATGTATTGTTATAGCTTTTCTTGATTTTTCATTGTCATTTGACTCGAAATACAATAAAAATTAATTGTAGTAATATGATTTTCATCATAAAAGTAGTACCAGCCCCCAAAAATGTTATGTTGAATAAGATAAAATTTACAGAATAATGATATTTTTTGTATACTTTTGAGTTGAGAGTTATTCTGGTAATCAATTTATGTACTATTTTCACCATGTTTTCCACTCCAAATTTTTTTGAATTAAAAGCAGATTATTAAATGGGTTTTTCATAGCTTTAGTTATATTTTAGCATTAAAAATATTTTGATAGCAAATATCAATGTATTTCAAAAAAATTTCTCCGAGAGTGTACGAATACCTTAAGTCCTTTCCATAAAATCCTAAAAATAAAATTTTAAAGTCTCTTTCATAAAATCTTTCAACATTCCAATTTGGAATAGTGGTATGACCAATGTGAATTTTAAAAATGCAAAAAAAAAAAAAAAAAAAAAACCTTTTGTTGACCTTTTTAGTTTCATCTGGTATAATAATGATTTCAGAAAGTTTTGATTCCATTTAAAGTGATATTTCTTTTTGCAATTACTTTTAATTTATAGAATGAAAATAACTAAAGGATTGTGCTTGCTGATTGAAATAGTAGTTCAATGCAAGTTATTTGCTTTCTTTCTAAATTGAATTTGAATTAAGTGTAACTCTATGCATTACTAAAAGTTTCACGTGATTCTTGTGTAAATATTATTTGTGAAAAAATTATTCTCAGCCAGAATTGATTTCAAGAAATACTTTTACTAAACATTTGATTAAGAAGCATTTTATCTCTGAAATGAAAACTTAAAGCACACGGTACAAGTGTATTATACAACCAATTTTACGAAGAACCAATTAAAAAGACATTAAAGTATCTTTAGATGAAAATATTGGAACGTTTTATCACATTGCAGTAATAATATTGTTATCTAGTTTAGAGCTATAATGACAGTGAACTATTTTCATTTCAGTAGATAATCACATATGGCAAAAATTGCAATAATCTGCATCACTTACTTAACTTAAATTTAATTATTGTTAAGTGTGATATCTTATAGTACATGAAGGATTCGTATACATAGAACATTGCAAACATTGATACTGTTTTAAAGAAATGAATCAGAATTTTGTCAAGCGTCGGAATATCTGAATCAGAAATTTATTTATATTAACTCCTATTTCAGGAAAACGAATTACACCAAAGAAGATAAAAATTTCTGAATATGGAATTAAAAAAAATTAAATAAATGAACGTACAGCATAAAAAATAGACTCAGTTTAAAATTTTATTGTGTTGCGATGAATGTTGTCATCGAAACCAATGTCAAAACATTTGATCAACACTTCTATGTAGAAGTTTGAAACACATATTCTGGAAATGGAATGTAAAGGATGTCGAATGTTTTCAAAAACAAACTCATGATAACGATTTTTTTCGAGTCAAGGATTATCTATGACTTTACTGAACTGAGTAAAATAATTGCTATTCAAAAACGAGTCGTTTATTTCCGTTACTAGACAAATCTTCATTCAGTTTAATTGATTGCAACTGCATAAGAAAATAAAGACTTATTGCTTAACAATGTTGTTGATTCTGGAAACACATTCAACTAAATTTTTTCACTGGTGTTTTATTTAATTATACCGAATGGTTTTGCGGACTAAAATTTAAGCTACGTAAACATGTTGATTATAAGTTTTGAAAGAAAATATCTTAGGTGCAAAAACTTGTATATATAGGAGTAGATACCCAAATATAACCTGATTGAAGCGCACGGTTGTTGTTCACGGTGGTAGAGAATTCTCCATCTAGGTGATGCTCGCAGAGACTTTCCCAAGTCTGTTGCACAAGTGCTGTCTGCATAGGAATATAATGGTTTATGGTGGTAGTGTTATTCCCAAATGTTCTTGTTTGCCGCCCACGAAATCGCTATGTTAAATTTAAAGGAATAAAGAGTGTGTTTGAAATTTCGCTTCCTGCTTAAAAGATTGGCAACGGAAGCTTGCCAAACGCTTCAAAAGTTTTCAAGAAGAATGCAATGAACACAAGGTTTTGAGCGTTTTCAGCGTTGTAAAGGTGGTGCGATGAGTGTTGAAGAACTTGCTCTTTTTGAGCATTCTTCATCATCTCGAAGCGAAGAACACATTGAAAAATTCCACCAAAAATCAACGATGATCATTATTTCACGATCAATAAAATTTCTGGAGTTAATTGAACGTCGTGATAAAGGATTTTGACTGAGAATTTGCAAATGAGACGAGTTGCAGCTAAGTGTGCTTCTCGCCCGCTCACATAAGATCAAAGGAGTATTGGTCTGAATTGGAATCTGAACTTAAAAAATCAGATTGAAAAGGGCCCCAAACATTTTTACCAAGGTCATTACATGAGATGAGAGTTGGTATTATTAATATGACCCCAAGACGAAGCAAAGGTCTAGCCAGAGAAAATTCCCCAGCTAACCCAAATTCCCCAAGACAAGCGAGGTAGAATGTTAAAACGATGATCGTTGTCTTTTTTGATGTTCGTGAGTTGTGCATCAGAAATTTGTATCCCCTGGTCGTACTATCAACCCATACTTTTATTTATAAGTATTGAGACGTTTGCGGGAGAAAGCCCAGAACTCTAGCGATCGAGTGATTGGTTCCTCTATCATGGCAGCGCTCCAGCACACATGGCCTTATCTCTGTGTGAACCGCTATTTGAGTTCTCAGGTCAACACAAGTTGCGTAGGAGGGGGGACATAGCTACAAGTTGCGTAACACAGAAAACTTCGCCCTTGAACGTAGCCCTACTGGCATGTAGCCAAAAGTCAAAAAGTTATTTCATTGATTGTGGGAGGAGTTCAATGAAGGCATGTAAGCAATATGAGACACTGTAAAAATAGCTTCGTGTGGGGCACATTAACGGCACGGAAAACCTCTCACATGCTAATATCTGGACGATATTCCACTCTTTGTAGAATGTCCTAATCAACTTGTGGAGTCAGCACACTCCTGCCACGACCTGTGTAATGTATGCTGGAAACAAAGCATTCCATTTCACACAGACACCGATACAATCGCTCGAACATTTTTCAGTCTGGGACGTATCTTCTCGGAAAAAAGTGCATTCAAATTCGTAAGACCATACATTAAATGTATGTGCGCCTTTTTCTTATAACTGTGCATTGCCATGTCTCCTGAAATCTACGGTACAAATGACGATATGTAAGAAAACTCGCGCTTTATCCTTTCGATTACAGCGCCGTCTTGCGGTTCTTCGCTTGCGCTCCATCTATGTAGTGTATGGTGAAAATTGTTCGCTTAGATGTTTTCTATCATTCATTCAATTTTTCCCCACGAGATTTGAAACACCCTGAATAGAACATAAGAAACATACGCATAAATCTAAAAATTAGAAGTAGTGGATAGACAATAAAATACACAATAGAAAGAGAAGGTTAGAAGAAATTAAAATATAATTAAATTGAAATCTGCAATTTTTTTTATTCTTAATGATTTGAGAAATGTAAAAGGGGAATTATTATTATTTTTTTTTTTTTTTTTGAAAACAGAAAAATGGAATTTCAAAAATAGTGGATAAACATTCTACTCTTACTCTGGATTCTTACCTTGAGGCAAAGCAAGTGACAATATATTAATAATCTTTTCACTCGTTGTCATATACTCTTACACTATGATATGAAAATCATTGAATTTAAAAAAAATAATAAATTATTCCTCTTTCACATTGATCAAATCATTATGAATTAACAAAACGTTTACAATTTGCTTATGTTTTCATCTCTTCCAATCTACTCTTTCTACTGTGAAAAGCGAATCGCTTGGCATGCGCCAAGCCAGAATTGCACGAAGCTAAAACTAACTGAACAGTAGTTTTATTATCAACTTGATTAAAATAATTTCTGGAGAAAATGCTACATTAATTTATGCATTAAGCCTTTATCAGTTTTAGACTAAAGACAAAACGACAACTTGCTGAGACAAACAACATTAATAAAACAATGAACGTTGAGTAAATGTAAGCTAATGCTGTTTGATTTATATTTGTCTCAAATAATGAACTACAAAATTATTCAACTTCTTATGCAATTTTTATCACAATGATATTCTCATTAAAAATTTATTTATTTTGAAAAATAATTTTAAAACTTAAATTATTTATTTTTATTAATACAAATGGCTAAGTAAGTCAAAATAACAAGCACAAGAGATTTGAATGAGATTATTATTAATTTATAGATAGAAACGTGATTTAGCATGCACACCATTGCCATTTGTTACTGAAGTAATAAATTTTGTTATTGTTTAACAGTCTACTCCTTTTTTTTATAATTTATTGCATCTGAGCCATTCTCACAGTGAACGACTAAAATGTAAGAGAGCAAGATACCTTTAAGTTTTGGGCTTATTTTTTAGTAAAAATCGCTTAAAATTATTTTAATGTAAGTTATAATGATTTCATAGAATTGCAGACTTAGAGTTTTGTACAATTGTACAATAAGAACATGAACAATATAGAGTCAAGACACTAGAACCTTGAATTTTCACTATAAAAATATTTCCTGTAAATGGATGAAAATCTGTGTAACTCGAACAATTCTTACACGTGGGAAGAACTTAACTGTGACTATGATTTTCAACCAATCGAGACGTATTGGATGAATGTTTTGATCAAGAGAAACCCAAAGATGATGTTGGAAACGAACATGAATTCATTCAAAACCCACTAAAAAAATAAATATTGGAAGCATTCCAAACTGTCCGATTTGACTTGAAATTTATTCCTCACATTCCAAAATTGCTTATTACTACTTTACATAAAAATAAGCGTCGCTTTGGAAGAGCTTCAGCAAAATAATATGTTCAAAAAGAAATAAGGAATTACTTTGTAGAAAAATAAATAAAAATTATTTTCATTTTTTATACACAAATATTCAATTATAATGCTATTTTAGGAAGCCTGTAAATTACGTATGCAGTCATACATTTTATAAAATAAATTTCTCCAATATAGTCGCATAGATGTTGAAGCAGTTTGAATTGATATCCGAACAACATGGATTATCAACAAACTGAATGCAGCTCCACATGGCTGAGAACTTTCTCACACGAAGAATCCAAACCTTTATATACACTACTGGGGCCATTAAAATAGTTACACCAAGAAAACGATACTTTACACATGTGGATTTATAGGAAGAAGAGGCTGTTGCGGAGAATAACTCAGATTAAATAAATTGTAAAATAGATAAGAGTGGACTGTAATAATTTTAACAAAAACAAAACGAAATGTATTACTTTAGGCACCGATGTGCATTCAAATAGTACATGATCATCATAAGCTCACGTCACTAGTCAAAAGTTACATTCGAATAACTTTTACAATACATTTCAACCAAGGATGCCAACAACAATCAAGAAATTATGTTTATTATGGCAATTTGCCAACACACAACAACTCTACTTAAAGATAGATGTTTAAAATAGATTTTACATTTAACTGGCGCGTGCCAAATCGTCCCGAACATCCCGCCCGGCGTTAAACTATGAATAATATTTCAAGTATATTTACTTATTATAAAAATACCAAAAACATGCATGAAAAATACAATCAAAGACAAATTTAAATTATTTTTTAGTTGTATGTAAACAATAAAATAATGTGTAACACAGATACATTTCTAAATACAATTACAAATGTAAATCATATTTTGTATAGTTATCATTCAATAATATTTTTGGGGACAGAAAAAAATTACCCCGAATTTTTAAGAGTTCATCTATCCATAATTTTATACTGTGTACAAGATAAATTCAATTGTTAGGTTATTAATTAATTAACCAACCTCCAATTATAGAGAAATTATTAAACACTCACAATGAGAAACAAACCAAAGCATTATTTAAAAACAAAAGCATGAAAGTTAATATAAATATTCAAAATGCAACTTTGCTGTAAAAATATTCATATAATAATAAAGGAATACCTTCAAATGAATCTATTAACTAAATGACAAATATTAACATATTCTTAAATACAATGCAAAGTAAATTAAATCAAAATGTAAATTTTGGATTATAAAGGTACAAGTCAATATTCAAAGGGACGCTTTGCTAACAAAATAATCAGGAAAAGGATATCTGAGAATTTTCAAATCACTCTCTAACTTTCAAATATTTATAAAGTTTTAAGTACAACGCAAAACAAAATAGAGCATTAAGTAAAGTTTAAATAATGAAAGTTAAATGTATTAATCTTCAAAGGATACCTTTCTGCAAGAGTAATCATGAAAAATAATAAGAAATTTTGCGAATATGTTTTTTTTTCTGAGTTTTTGAAGTTCTTAAAAAAACAAAAAAAAAGCCTTAAGTTTCCAATGTTTTCAAATGTAGATAAGTTCACTTTAGAAATCCAGTACAGCAGGGAAGAACACAAAGCCTTTCCTTAGAAACTTTGGACTTTTCCACCCCAGTTCAACACCTGCTTCAACATCCAGTCCTCCAGACTTTACGTTCGTTGGTTTGGTTTCAGAGCACACATGAGCCCAGTTAAAGGGCTTCGAAAATTTTTGCAATGAATGGGATTTTAGATTACTCTTTTTAGCATCTGATTTGTTGCACGTGTTTCATTCATTCCTGCTTCAAACGCAATGATCCTTAGCACTATTGCTGCCATGGGCATCCTGTCGGGCAGTGTTTCTTCCATCAAGAGGCCAAAATGTGTGACTAGGCAGAGTGACTCCTCATTGTCTGTTCAAAACAGAAGTACCTTATATTACCCTCCGGGTCACTAGGACTAAATGTTGTGGATAATAGCTCAGATAGAATAAATTGTAAAAATAAGTAAGAATAGACTGTATTAATTTTAACAAATACAAAACTAAATTTATTACTTTAGGCCCCGAAGTGCCTTCAAATAGGTGCACCATAGTACAGGATCATCAAAAGCTCACCTCACTAGTCAAAAGTTACATTCAAACAACTTTTTACAATACAACTCAATCAAGGATGCCAACAACAGTCAAGAAACTATGCTTAATGTAACTGGTTGCCAACACACAGCAACTCTACTCAAAGATATATGTTTATTATATACTTTATATTTAACGGGCGAGGGCCAATAAATGTTTAAAATTGACTTTACATTGAACACGCGCGGCGGGAAGGAACGAGAGTCACTTGGCACGAGCCAATTGCGCAAAGTCAAACCAAACCAAACAACTGCATAAAGTTTTTAATTACTGAGAATTGTATGTCAGTTATTCAAATTTTATTTTTGTCTTGTATCGAACGATATTCAACTACTGAGGAATTTAAAGAAATGAAGCATCAATTAACTGTTTTGTAAATTCTGTATTTAAATTTTTTCGAATTTATTAACTCTACTCTCTCTTTTCGAAAGTATAAATATCTCCCATTCTTTTTTGTGACTTTTCTAAATTTTCATCTGCTTCGAAAAAGATTAATTTTTTTTTCATTTTTTCGTTGTTGCTATTTCCTGAAAATAAATCAAAAGACAGCTTTTGCATGTGCAACTAATATTCTAACTTCATACTCAAAACAATTTCGCCATTTATTTTAATACTTCTCAAAGCCACTTTAGTGTGCAAATTACAATTTATCTTAACAAAGTTTGCAGATCGCATAAAATTACATTCTTCGCTAACTGTTACTGTAGTATTGATATCGTAAAATTACGTTTGCATATGATTGAATGCGGGATGCAACGCACTAGTCGATTAAAATAAATAAATGTAAGGCGTAGAGAGAGTAACTTCTTAAACAGTGCTCTGTTAAATGTATTTGTTGAGCATAATTCAAACTTTTTTAGACAATACAGCCCAGCATCGGGTCACAGAACAAATACTTAAAAGTGTGGAAAACATTCAATATCCCGTATCATCCACTTCAAAAGTTACGAAACGGGCATCATGACCTATAGAAATATTATCTATGAAAACGGGGAAGCACGTGTGTAATCGAAATTGGGAAAAAAGGAACAGAAGAAATTTTCAAAGGCAATGTCATGCATGTGCTGCGAAAAAACTACGCGGTGAGACGCGTTACATTTCTGAATTCGGCAGCATAAGCCTTTACAGAGGATTATGTTTCACACAAGGTATCTTACATCAAAAATTTACTAACATTCGCTCATTATAAAACCCTAATTTTTTTCTCGGTGGTAGTGCTGAAAATTAAATTACGAGAACAAAATTTCTTTTAATGCACTGTATACATAACCATATAAATTGTACATAAATAGCCATATACCATTTTAAAACAATAATAAAGGATACAGTTTTAGGTATGGAAGATGGAAAACACTTTTTATTACTTTTTAAAATAATCCTTAGACTCGACATCCCTTTCATGAACAATCTCCAACTCCAAAATTATGTTCCAACACCGATAACTCGCTTACAATGTGTTAATACGATGGCCATCTCAAATTTGAAATATATATCGCTTTTTCACTTGAATTTCCAACAGATTTTGGCATTTTCCAACCGATTTCAAAATATATTTTGAAATTTATATCGAAAATCTAGCTGCAATCGATATTTACTTAGGTTTGGAGAAATAGAACGGATTTTATTTCAGCCCAAGACTCTGTGATCCCACTAATCTCGTCAAAAGTAGGATTTGGGTAGACAATGTTGCGAGAGCTGTGATTGTGTATTAACGTCGGCAATGGGAAGCAATACGAGAGCTATTGGCGGTGGACCTCGTAATTTTGAACCTCGGTCAAGTGACGAAGGCGACACTTGTGATGGCACCCCTCTCCAAACTCCTACACCACGCGAATGTAACGACTTTGAGCCACGACAGATTTAACACGCATCAGCTCTGGCTGCAAGGCGGGGGTTTAGCGGCATCAGGTCTCGAATCCACGAAAACCATCGGTTGCGAGTCCACGATCACGTTGCGAAGGTTACAAATACAGCAAGTCCATGGCGCGTTTCTTATCTTTCGTCGCTCTGGTGGGAGGCTAAACCTACCTACAAATACAACACTTCAGAGAATATTAAAAAAATTTCAAGCGAAATATATAAGATAATAAATTCTAGAGCTGAAATGTCATCTTAATGTATAATTTTAAAAAGGAAATCATTATTGCGAATCAAATTAATGAAATAAAATGTAGTAATATTTTAATTTAATGTGAAATCAAATAAAGTTTTTAGGTAAATATTCTCTTATAGTCTTTATGATATTATTAATACAACTTTTGAAGAGATAAAAGGGATTTAATTATATTTTATTTTTATTCAATCAATTGCAAAAAAAAAAAAAGAAAAGAAAAAAAGAAATCTTACAGAAACTCTAGAGCAAAGGACAGAAACAGAGACAGATATTTACACCATATGCTAGGAAATTTATTTATAATTAGTTACAAACATTACATCACCAGTTATTGAAACTAGAATGATAATGACACACAAATTTAAAAAATAATTTTGCCAAATCACTGTCAAAAATCTCCTTGAAAATGTGCAGGTTTGTTCTTGTCAAATGTTCAAAACAATTTTCTTCAAGTTTGTAAATTAAAAACGATTCCATGATTCTCTGGAAGTATGTTTTCACACAAAATTCGGTGGGTTTGGAAAAATCTTCCTTAATTCTCTGCAGCAAGTCCTCCCGCGAGATTGTCACAAAATTCGGGTGGGTTTGGAAAATCTTCCATAATTCTCGGGCAGCAAGTCCTCCCGCGAGATTGTCACAAAATTCGGTGGGTTAGGAAAATCTTCCATAATTCTCGGGCAGCAAGTCCTCCCGCGAGATAAGTCGCAAGATTAGGTGATTTTGGAAAATCTTCCATAATTCTCGGGCAGCGAGTCCTGCTACGAGATAGTCATAAGATTCAATGGGTTTGGAAAATATTCAATAATTTTTAGGCAGAAAGTTCTCCAACGCAAGAGTCACAGTAATAGATAAGAGTTGGAATCTTTTTGTCAATCCAGGATTTGTGTGAAGTTTTCCTCAAGCTTTGTAGATCAATTGTAGTTTTGTGAGATTCAATACGCAATTCAATTTGTGAGATTCAATATTACCAGATTTTGACACTTTTATTGTATGTAGATAAATGTTGGATGTTCGAAATACTCTGTAGTTTTGAAGTGATTATTTAACAGGATGTTGAGCGATATATTTAAGTTTACTGAAGCACTTAGTTTACTGAAGAGCCAATTGTGCTTCCAGTTTAAGTGCCTTGCACATTTCAAACACAGCAAATGAGTAAACTATTGGAACAGGATGGTTTACTTTAAAATGCTTGCAGGAAAGTGTTGTGTCACTTTCTTGTGGAACGAAAGTTGCTGGCAGATCAAGAGCTTGACACATTTTAAATACGAAGAGTGATCGCACCACAGGTACGGTAGCCTCGTGACCCTTTCGTTCGTAAGGAGTTTCAGTGATAGTCATAATCCCTAGTGGAGAAACGACTTTAGACTTGAGCTCAAGGGCCTCACAAGTCTTCTGCGCAGACGGAAAGGGAATCAGAGCAACATCAGCAGTCGTCTCCAGAGTAGTAGTGACTCTATCCAAAACTTTCATAGCGGAGTAATCAATAAACTCGATCATAGAGTCGAAGATAATGATCTCGATAAAGTAAAGGAGATAAAAAAAATCCAGCAACGGCTCTCAAAGCCCAGTGAAAGACGTGTAAACACACCTCAAAGATCATAGCGATGACCATGTCGAAAGTAAGTAAGAAAATATCTCAAAAGTTCGCTCAAGAAAATAATAAGCAGCTCACAGAAGCATCCAAATCAAAGTTTGAACAATAAATGATTTTAAGGTAAAAATGAAATAA
>BMAW01114921.1:71269-96024 GCA_019974015.1 Nephila pilipes | reverse complement strand
ATGTGTTATATATATATATATATATATATATATATATATACTTTGTTTGTCTTCCATTGAAAAATTCTGAGATGTTAAATATTTAAAAGCAACAAAAACTTCATTATGTAAAGTTACTTTTGTTAACTCGTTTTTGGTTGTAAATAAATCCTGGTGTGTTGATCCTTCCAAGAGATTGACCTGATAGCTGCAAACCCTTTTTGGGTGAGCTCGGACTCTTTGGGCAAATCTATTAATCAAATTAAATGTCCCGCCTTTGAGCTCCCCTAGTGAAATTCCTCAAAATATTATTAAAGGATTAGCGATAGTCCCAAAATGATACTGTTGATCACAGAAGGAATTGTAATTCTTTCCTTTCGAAAAATTCTTTATCTCTAATTATTTTCCGCCCCCCCCCCATTCTCATAGAATACGTTTCGGCTTCTAAGTACTTTTTATCCGATTAATTCATAAACCATCATCAGTTTTAAAAAACAGGTATTGGAACTAATTCTCTTACTGTGTAGAGGAATTAATTAAAAAAATTTTCATGTTCTAATTCTGCACTGAAAAAAAAAACCTCATAACAGCAACTAATACATAAAAGAAATTGAAACACATTTATATTGCTTTGTTACATTTATTCTGTTTTAAAAATCAGCAAATCTGAAATCATCTTTATTCTGTACTTGAATTTTGATAAAACTTAAGTACAGAATAAAGGTGCTAAAACTTAAATTCTATAATTCTTTTGTTAACATAAATACAAAAACAGAGTGTTTCTAACTGTTCCACATTCTCTATTAACGTGATCACTTCAGTAATTTTTGAAAGAAAGAGAAGTTCAGTGGTATGTGTTCGGGAGAAATAATTCTAAAAAAAGTCCCATTCTTCTTATATGTTTATATCATATGAATACTGAAAATCAAAAAAATGGAAGATATGAGAATTTTTTTTACTTCGAATTTGTTAATTAAATAGGGATTATTGGTTTAAGACAGTGGATTCATCAATGATAAAATCATAACTTAAAACATTAAAATATAAAAGATTCTAATCGACGAATACCCTTTTACTAACGTATTCTATCATTCTTTTTTCCCCCTAGTTGGAATTATTCGGACAACCTTGAAATGTTGTTTTTCGAGAAAAGGAAAGTTTTCTCTCCATTGTTATTCAACTTTTCATGTACCAAGTTACTTTATCTTTTGAGACAAGTTTGAAACTTTTTTTATTGCATTTCTTATGCGAAACTTCTCATATTAAATTTACAAAAATGTCATAATTTTTCATTGCTTTTTAAAATTTGAAATTTAAATTTACTTGAATCCGTATAATGCTGTACTTGTAATGAATAAGCTAAATTAAAAGGAAAAAATTTAATTTGTAATCATTTTTATTTGAAACATATATAATACTTTAAAACAGAATAATCCCATTTTTAAAAAAAATGTCATTCATTGTAGAAATCGTGAAGTCGAACTTTGTATCTGCTCAGGTTGTTTATATTATGTGAATAATTTTCACGTGTGTTCAGTAAGTGGTCTTAGTTTGAACAATTTAGTATATACTTTACTGTTTTATCGTTATTGATAACACAAGTGTTGCAATATGTCTAAAAAAATTCCTTGAAAAATTAAATATCTAAATTAAAAGAAGAATGTGTAATAATTCAATATAAAAATTAAGTGTGAGACTTCTAATGAAAAAATATACCAAGTAAAAAGAATAAATAAAGCCTAAAAATGTACAATATTTATTTAAAGGAAATGAGGCAAAGTCTAATGGGGCTTAGAAATCCCACAACAAAAATCTTTTGAAACTCAAGGAAAAAAATTAAGGTTTAGCTCTCAAAATTTAGCTATAGCATTAGAAAATTAGCAATAACTCTCTTCATCCAATATCTATGTTTGAAGCTAAATAGCTCTGTTAATCTTCACGTACAAAACCGAGTTTCTACTTCCATTTAGTTTTGGTAAATAAGAGTTTAAAATACGAGGATTTTATATATAAAGTCCCATTGGGATCTGACTGCAAATTTACGTCCTACTGAGTGATTTTCTAGGGGGAACTTTAAACCCTCCATATCAACAAAGAATAGGATAAAACAGCGTTTGTCGAACAAAATTTACTTTTATTATTCAATAGAATGATTAAAGTATCATTATTAGGCAAATAAAAGAAATCTAAGCTCTACTCATGATTTCAAAAGAATCTTATATATCATGAATTTTTGTTATATATCATGAAAGCAATGATTATAAAACAGTATTTATACTTTTATTCTTGTACTTTTGAGCTTGAAGCAAATAGAGCTTACTTTTTCTTGTCAATGGCTTGCCAGTTACCTTCATTGCTTAAATATGCTCCTTTTACTTAAATTTTGGTAAATATATATCCTGCTATAAAGTACAAAGTGTGGCTATCCAGTAACGAGATTGACGCTTCTACAAAAGAAGTATGCAGGACAGAGCTTCTGTAAACGAAACCGTATAGTCATAGCCTTCTTTCGCATAATAATTATATTTCTGTTTTCCCAGGAAAATGATAAGTGAAACAATAGAGCAAAAAGTTTTGAAATTTCACATGAAATTTGGGAGAAACGCTACTGAAACTTATAATTTATTAAAGGAGGAGCATGACAATGATTGTTTATCGCGTGCTTTTAGGTGGTTTAAAATTTTCAAGATGACCGAGGAGATAATTCAAGCCCGGGTCGCCCTACCACCTCAAAAACGGATCACAATATTGAAAAAACAGGTAATCTGGTTGGCCATAAGTATTCGTGCGATTGCTGAGACGATATAGAATTGACAAAGATTCGTATGGCAAATTTTAGATGACAGTTTTAGCATGCAAAAGTGTGTTGCAAGAAGGTATCTAAAATACTCACGTTTGAACAACAATAAGTTCGCAAAAATGTTTGTATTGACACTTTGAACGGCACTAAAAATGACCTAAACTTTTTGGAAAGGATAACAACGTGTAACGAATCGTGGATTTTTACTTATGATCCTGAAACGTAGCACCAATCCATGTACTGAAAGAGCCCATTTTTGCCGAGGGCCAAAAATTCTCGACTGAACAAATCGAAATTCAAAGCAATGTTGATATTTTCTAGACATTCTTGAGATTGTGTACCTTTACTGGATTCCTGAAGGTCAAACTATTAATCAGTATTGATATCTTTAAATTCTTGCTGAACTTCGTGAAAGAATAAGGGAAAAACATCCGAATTGGGAAGGACAAGTCATTCCACATTGTCTGTCGAGAGCTTTCTAGGTTAAGTACAGCATTCCAGTGTTAGACCATCCGTCTTATTCGCCGGTTCGTGCGCCATGCGACTTCTATCTGTTTCCTAAAGTGAAATCAGCATTAAAAGGAACAAGATTTGGGTGCATTAAAGCTGTGAAAGAGAAAGAGGCACGCATCTTGAAGGAGCTTACAGAAGACTTCCAGCTTTGTTTCGAACAATAAGATATTCGCATGGGGCATTGTAGGGATAGAGGAAGGGTATATATTGAGGGTGATGTTAAGTAAATATGTACGATATCAAAATAATGTCCTACAGCAGGGAGGGCGAACCAATGGCACGCGACACAATATATTGGGCACTCCACGATAGCCTAGTGCATGGATGGCAAACCAATGGCATCTGACACAATATTTTGGGTACGCCACCGATCACAAAGTTCACAATGAAGCATATTACGAACGAACGCGAGTGATCCTACGCTAAAGAGTGTTCGGGCGTGAGGCGGCGGGCAGGAAGCGCACTCGTTTGTTATTGTAATTACATCGTGGACTACAACTGAACAATACCCACAGTTGTTGGATGATATGTCGCTTTCAGAATTGATGTTTTTTACAGACATCTTTCAACGAATTGAACGCGAAGCTTGAAGGCACAAATAAAACAATTTTCGTCATGATAGATCTCATTTGCGTTTTTGACACTAAACTGCATGTTTTCACACAGGGACAATATTATTACAAGAAAATACAAGTATTTACCAAACTTGAAAAAAAAATAGCAATGATTTAGACATACATGAGAAACCAGGAGAAGAAACAGTCACTGAAGAATTTATTTCTGTAATTGATTCTTCAATCAATGAATTTTCAGCGAGATTTTCTCAGTTCAAAGAATTTTCGGAAGCACTCAAGTTAATATTGTACCCTGATGTGACTTCATTTGATAAACTGAACTTGTCCCAGTTCGATTGGTTGGAAATTGAAGAATTTGAAATGCAGCTGATTGATTTCCAGTCTAGCTCAATATGGATTCAAAAATTTATTGAAACAAGGAAAGAGTTGGAATTAATTGAAACAGAAAGAATGACAAGCAATATAACTAAGTAAAAATGCCAATAGCAAAATTTTAGAGACATGGAATTCGTTACTAGACACATTTAACTGTTTGAAGAAGCTAGCTCGTGCTATTTCAACCATATTTTCATCTACCAATGCCTGCGAGTCATTATTTTCAGAGATGAGTAACATTAGACTCGCTTAGAAACCATTTGACAGATGACTCCAGCATGCATTCTGCTGAAAGTAACATCGTACAATCTTAATATAAGTTATTTGTCATTTAATCTGCAACAACAGAAATCACACTAATGTTATTTTAATTTGAATTAAGCTTATAATTGAGACATTGCAAAATGTTTTTTTTTAGTAAATTAAGATTTTTGAGTTGATAGCATTTAGTATTATTATTTTCCAAATAACCACGAAGTCAAAATTATTTGATGACACGTCTACGACCTCATTAAATATTTTTTTAGAAAAAATGGCACTCTGATACATAAAGGTTCGCCCCCCCCCCGTCCTACGGCATCAGTTTCGCTAAGGTATTTAATAGCCTTTTCTTATACAACAAAATTTCTCATTATCTGCGTTCATCCTATGTTACTGTACTGTGTCCTTTGCCGAAGCTTATACCCGAAAGACTTTATTTTGAATTGAGACCATCTATGATTGTTAAATAAAATATATCGATTAAAATGAGATAGAATAAAATTTTAGAAAAGTTGACATTCCTGAGTCATTTATCAAATTTAAGTTTTAAAAAATTCTATTAAGGGGGCTCAGCATCTTGTATTTTTAGTAACATTTTATTAAATATTTAAAATAATATATAAGCCTATTAGAGTTTGTTTACTGATGCATATTAATCAAATTCACTCATAACATATTAACTTATGTCACATACTTGAATTATATTTATTTTAATTTCATTTTAGTGTCATGGTCTTGGAGTGAAAAAACTGCATCAATAGTATATAATTGTTCTATGAAATTGTAGTAAAACGCTTGATGCGTTTTTCCTTTTTATAAATCATTTGAAAATATTCTAACGATAAATGTACTTTCATATGTTAATTTTTTTATTACATGTATTTAATTAAATTTATATCTGGAGTGGAGGCCATACAATTCTTACATAAATTATTAAGATAAAACCTTCATGTTCTTTAATTTTTGAATTTGTTTCTGATACCATGAATGTACTTTTTTAAGAAAATTTTCGGTTATCATTTAAAGGGTTTGACAGTTTATTTTATAGCTTTCACGCTTTTGACTCTTAATCATATCCATAAAATAACTACAAGGAATAGAAAATAGACTCAACAAAAAAATCAGAGCTGGAAAACATCAAATTTATTTTTTACATTTAAATATTTCTCGTGCGCCAAAACAAACTCCTCGGAAAAGTCGATAACAGGACTTGGTATGTTGTCAGCTATTTGCTTGCTAAAAAGCCTTGTACAGTGTTAAAGGAGCACTGTACCAGATCCAAGGTAGCCTTTGGAATCTTAACACACATTAACTTTTCGGTGTCTGCGCTCGAGTCTTGACCACTGACCACCACCACAAAGGCGGTGAAGAGAAGGGCTGCCATGACCAGGAAGTAAGGGGAGAACATCTGTGAAACGAGAAAAAAAATGAAACAATTAAAAATCGCAAGGAAATGTCTTATGCTATCAACCAAACAATTTTTTATTTTTTTAAACTTAAGATTACATTATAGAACTCATTGTGTGTAAATGCCATTTTGATCAAATAACGTGGGCAATATCTGACTTGGCATCTTATTCTTCAAACACCCACGTCACTCTAGTTGAA
Organism: Nephila pilipes; assembly: GCA_019974015.1. NCBI lineage: Eukaryota > Metazoa > Arthropoda > Arachnida > Araneae > Nephilidae > Nephila > Nephila pilipes. Next base: position 89,913 of record BMAW01114921.1, on the reverse strand, counting down.
ATTACTGAGAGCAAATATGGATTAGGCTCTATATTTCCAAATGACAATTATGGTGGAATTGAGATTTGAAGACCAAAAAAATGAGTATTATGTCACTTGACCACGGGAGTGATACATTAAATTAATTAAATTTGTGTATTTTTAAATAGTATAGTAACAGTTGTTTACCATACATTCTTTTCTCATAATATTTCGTCAAGGAAGTTATAATGTTGTGAGTCTAGGCACATTAAATTTGTGACATGGGGCTATTCGCGGTTTCTCTTCACTAACCTTGGGGACTTTTAATTGAGATTGATTGCTTTCGCTAAACAACCTTTGCCCAACCAAAAACGAAACGTGATACGTAAAGTTATTATGTAAAGCAATTAGGAATGAAGTGAAGCGGTTAAGTTTCGAAATATATAAACTTCCAACTGAAAGTAGCAAGGGTATCTGAAAGAGGATCTGAGAGAGAGACTGTAGGAGAGGTGAAGCTGAAGCGATAGATAAGTGGAAGGAGGAATTAAAGATTACAATAGAGGGTTCGAGTAGAGATTCCTGTTAGAAGGATATTGCCTAGTGTTTTCAACAGTTGCTCCAGAGTCTGAGTTGTAGTCGAGGAAGGATTAGTAGTAAGTGTCTGTTAGATTACTATTGGTGGGTTGAACTAAAGTATTAGAAAGCTTACCCGAGAGAGCCCAATCATATCTGTCATAGCAAATATATATTAATAAATTGTTTAAAAGTTGTTTTGGTGATTCTGTAATTATCTGTGTCGTAGTGTTTAATAATAGAATCTAGTGATGGCACAAGATGACGCCCGGGTCGGGCGGGCGTCACAAGTTTGATTACTCCGGATCTGAACTAATAATATTGTGTTTGCTGGTTGAAAAAAAATAAAGATATGGGCTTTTAATATTTTTATATTTAAAACTTTTGTTGATCAGTGAAATAATTTCTCCAAAAATAACTTACTTTAAGTTAAGCTTAAATTTTCTTATCAAATGGATACCTTTTTCTGCAAAGACGATAAAAAAAAACAGGAAAAAATTATTACTTGCGCAATGAATATAAATTCATGGCAAAACAAGCTGCATTAAGCAATATACATCTACAAGAGGGCTTTTATAGCACATATCAACGTGGATTACTTTTCTCAATAGTTTGCCACCTAACAATAAAACCACACTACATTACTGTCGAATTACACTTTAAAATGTCGAAATGATTTAGGAATTTCAGAGAAAAAAATTCTTACTTTTAGAAATGTAGAAAATAGAACATCCCAAAACTTTTTAGAAACCCGGTTTAATTAAGGATTTAAAATAAAAGTTTGAAATAAAAATAATATTAAAAATGCTGCAAGAAAAAAAAACAATAATATCTATTATTAGTTTCAATATTATTATCTTGTTCAAAGATTTCTACTACTTTTTATCAAAAAGGTTTGAAAAGAATGCCAAAATTATTTGAAACAATTCCATGAAATAAAAACATTAAACTATCCTGTTTATAAAACACTTCTCACCAAAATAATTAGAAGCTTCTTGGAGAATTGTTTAGCACTGGTTACAAAAAACGTGGAAATAATTTGGAGAGAAAACATACAATGTAATAAATGAAAACGCAACACACACACAACATTGTTATATGATCACAAATTCTTAAAATGGAACTAATATTTAATTGAATGAATTTGTTTAAAATAATTTGTTTTAATTATAAAAGGTATTTAAATATTTTCTTCATATTATACAAGAATCATTGAAATATAAGCTGTCTACGTTGGAAATAAAAGAAGCTACAATATACTCGTCTAAGACTACATAGCTGGCATCTAACCATTCTGGAATAAATACATTGTAGTAATACTCTAGCTTAAAACAACAAATTATAATCAGCAGATGATAAAGGGTGTTTAAGACCACTTAAAAAGGGGAAAAAAATGTTCCATTTAAAGTTTTGCAAAAAAAGGGGGGGAGGCGTGATTTAAAAGTTTCCAAAGTTTCTAACTTTTTAAAAATAATTATTAAATTATTCAACGAAATATAATTAAAGAAAACGATAAATATATAATTATGTTATTCAATTAAATATTATAATCAAACGATAAATATATAATTATGTTATTCAATTAAATATTATAATCAAACGTTAAAATATTTAAATCAAACGATAAAATATTGAAATGGACAATATTATTCTTTTCAAATATTAAAAAAAGGTAAACGGCAATTCATTTAATTGAAAATATTTTTAGCTAAATATAATTCTTTATGCCATAAAGTGAAAACAAGTCACACGCCTTCCACACATAATTTTGAAAAGTGGTCATGGGTGACCAATTTTTACAATACTTAAAACAATAGGCTCTTTGGTGACTAAAGCGAGTTACGTGGAAACTCAATTTTTTTATTTTTTAATTTTTAAAGTCATTTCAAAGATATTTATTATATATATATATATATATTATATATAATATATATATATATATATATATATATATATATATATATGTATATATATATATATATATATATATATATATATATATATATATATATATATATATCTCTTTTATATATATATATTATTTAATCTCACTTTTTCAAAAAAAAATTTGATTCAAATTTTTAATTTCGCACTTTTTTTAAAAATCCAAACTCATTTAAAATGGCTACTCAAAAACACACAAAACAAACTTAATTTAATTATTTTAGAAACACTTAAATAGGAAGTATAAATAAAATTTTACTTTAAAAATTATATCAACAACCTTTTACTTTAAATTGTTAGAAATTCAAGTGAGTTTTTATGATACAATAAGGATAAAAATTATTTTGTAGAGTTATTCTGGCGCAAATCATATACTTATTCACTGAAATTTCCGGCAAAAATACAAATAAATGCATATAAAAAATTGATAATTCTTAAATGTTCATCAAATTTTACATCCATAAAGTTAAATAACTCAAGGTTGCTTTTTTTGCAAAGTTGAAATACTGACATTCAATGTTTAACTCATAGTAACAATGCAAAAAAAAAACTGAAAAAGATTACTTACTTTTTTTGTTTTAGGCTTGGTGAACCGGTTGAGAGAAAGCAAGAAAGCAAGAAACTGAATAAAACGGTCGAAGGAAAACTCCTTATAAGCGTTCCCTGACAAAACATGAAACCGTGCAAAGCTCCGATGAAACAGCACAATTTCATATCTTTCAATCAGTGTATTTACTGACGTCCTTTCTTCGTAAAATCGATTCAAGAATTTTGTCTTGTAAGTGCATTAAATTAACGAGTCAACATGTTTTTTCTGGAAATGATGTTAACAACATGAAAACTCCATAGCCCTGTGTAGAAGCAAATTCAGTGATTTGACTATTTTGATTTGAAATAGTAGGATGATTCTTACAGAATCTTGATTACTTCTGAAAAGAATTTCGAAAGAATTGAAATTGTAAAATGCTAGTAATAAATGATTCACAATTTTGAATCATCAATTGGAGTGCTCATCTCTTAGCCACAAAAGTTGATTTCGGTTACGTAAAACCACAAAATGTCGTCCCAGACCACTTTCCAAAATTAAGAGTGAAACGCACATGACTTGTTTAATCTAACTTGGTTTCTTCCAACCCATTCACAATAGTTTCATTTTGAACTGTAGTCGCCTCTTTGAAGTATTAGTGTTAAAAATAGATTTATGCTTAAAAAATTATTTTACTTTCATTTTTGCGGTAGAAATAACCACACATATTTAGTTTAAAATGTAATTAATTCATTAATTTATCTTTTGCTTTAAGGTACACGAACACGTTCGGAGTACTTTTTTTTAAAAACATTATTTAGAGAAAAATTTATACCCTTTTTAACTTCAGTTTTAATGTAAATAAGGTATGTTAAACTGATATTTGCAATAAATTACTTAAGTTTACAAAATTAGCACATTTATAGAGAATTTTGAAGAAATTTTAGAAAATTTTCAAAAATGCTACATGAAAATGTATTCATCTAATTTATGTAAATTTAGTATCAAAATAAACCTTATACATGTACCTAGGGCTGGGCTTAAAATATTATGGCTATTTAAATAAATAAAAATTTCAGAGCCAGTCGAAGAGCTATTACAAGAAATTTACCATATTTTACAACGTTGTTATACGAATAATAGGCCATAATTTTAAAAATATTCTTATTATGAACATTATTTTAGACCAAGCCCTAGACAACATTATGAGAAAAGATAATACCAAGTTTCAAAGAAATTTATCAGTAATATGTTGAGTTATCATTTTTGGAATTTTCAAAATATGCGAAAAAACTGATTTTGAGAAAAATGCATGTTTAGTACAATTTATCATATATTTTCTATATACACACAATCACTAACTTAAAATTCACCAGTTTTATAGCTGACACCTTCTCTTTGCTCATTTTTAACCATTTTTTTCTTTTTAGCTAACCTATTTTTTTTTCTGGCAACTTTTACCGTTGAAAAAGAATGTCGTTTAGATTCTGTGACTCGAACTTCCTCTAGTTCTGCAAAACCTTTTAATGTAAATGCACCAATAGGCACATTGAAATGTTTCAATACATCCAATAATCCTTGAAATCCCTTATTAAATTGAATTACTGCCATATATCCTCCTAATCGCAGTGTTGGTAATGCAACAAAGACGTCTTTTGGAATGAATTTCCACAAAATTCCATTGAAGCACTCATTTGCATTTTGAGTTTTTCCTGGTAAGCATTTCTCCAATAGGCTTTTGTCGCATAATTTCATATATATTGGTTTTATAATGTTAACCAGATTTTGTGGAAGTCCTTTAGACTTGTCCTTATAGATTTGTTTATTGAGTGATACAGCTCGTTGATATTTGCACCAGCTATCTGGTCCAACAGGGCATTGGCCGTGCATTGGTTGTTTTGCATTTGAACTACAGTGAAAAAATGCTGCAATTACTGCACGTTACATACATTCTAAATTATTCACATTGTCACGAATAGCTATGCCATAATAATTTTGCAACTTATCGATGAAGGCATCTGTCAGTTTTCCCCGTCCTCCAAGCCCTTTTCGTGTTGATTTCAATTTTCTTAATCTTGTTCCAACACGTTTTTGTATATGTCCTATACATTCATATTTTGTAACGGTATTCTGGCCATAAATATTTTTCACAGCATCATACGCTTTGGAGTCACCATCTCCAAAAAAGCTTACATATTGTAATTTCCTCATTTCAACCGAGCGTTCAAAAAGGCGATATACGCCAACAGGTTCCATAGCACTAGTCGATCCTGTATGCTTTGCACAGTTATGAATGGTGTTTAATCCTTCATTTTTTGAATCGCAAAGTCTACATACTTTAGACATGAATTCAATGTCTAATACCTTCCCTGTATCTATTGAAATAACAGAGACACATCCATTCAAGGATGAATATCCTCTGCGTTGTCAAGTTCCATCAACCGACACACCACATTGAGATAATTCAGAATCATTTTCATTACCTCTAATTTCCAAAGCAGCTTCATTCATAGTATTACACACTACGTAGCTAGCAGCAACTTCAAGTTTTTTCTCAAGGAAACCAAATACTGTCTTTGAAGGAACATTTATATTGATGGCGGAACAAAGTTTTTTGGCCGCAGAATATCCTTTGCCAATGACTCTCATACCAAAAACAAATGCAAGATTAATATTATGCAATTTGTTTATTTTATCAGATGAACACAATGAGAAGGAATAGTCACAGTTTTCACATTTTAAAGTCATGTTCATGGCTAATCCAAAAACAGATTCTTGCATTATATTAATACTTCTTTTAAAACATACAGGACAACATAATAAAGAAATTACATGACTGAAAATTCCTAAGTTAAAAATAACATTTTTTTCATCATTTTCAGTAACATCTGAAGGTTTGAAAGAATTCATCAATTTTGTTTCACTGGCAGTTGAAATATCTACATCTTTACTAATTTTTTCATTCTCTGGAACTGGAACTTTATTAGAGTACCTATTTCCTTTGAACTGTCTTTTAGGAGAATAACTTTTATTTCTGTTATTTCCCATAGCTGTAAAAATACTAATACCAGAAAGAAAATTCAGTATTGTTTCAAATAAAAAGTAATAAGTTTTGTTATGCAACTACACAAGCACAGTTGTCAACAAATCAAGCTGTATGTAAATAAAACAATTATTGCCAGATTTCCTTAAATTCTATGTCGTCAGACACTAGCACAATGCTTAATTATTTTAAATATTGCATCAAATGTTTTCTAAATTTATATTAAAAATAAATATGGTATTTTAATTCTGTTTGACATCTTTAAAGGGCATTTAAATGCTGACTTCCGGTCATTTAAATACCCACATCCGGTTTTTTGAGCTTTACTAATTCTTTAATATCTTGGCTTTTAAGTGACGTAGAAACAAAATAAAAACAGTTTTATAAAGCTAAATAAATGCTTTATTCAAGAAAACAAAAAACTGAAAATGTGAATTTTTTCGAAAATTGACCATTTCAACGTGTTCGTATACCTTAATTTATTTATCTCAAAATCATATCAATGTCGCCTTAAATACTTATCATTTACTTTAATTCTAATATTTAGTTGAATACTTTGATTTTTATCGCATAACCTTTTGTCTTATTACTTTTGTTGCAAAATTTTGGCAATGCTTTTGTTTTGTAGAAGCTATATTTTCTACAAAATGTCTGAAAACAGAATTTAAATTCAGTTGAGTATATATTATATTTAGTTATTACTAAGATTTGTATGAAAGATTTGATTAATAATTATTTTGAAGAAGTTAATACTTTTGGAGTCCAAATCTGTCCTTTGCAACACTTTACTTCTTTTTTTCCCTTTTATGCTATTAATTACTTCTATTTCTTTTACTGAGCTTTATTGGTTGATTACAAAACTAGACAGTCAATTGAAAGGAGAATCAGGTAAAAATAGAATCATAACGAGTTTTTTTTCCTCACTTTCCTGAATATTAAAATTCACCATATTTCTTTCTGTGTGGTTAAAGTAACTATGCGTGTCTGAACTAGTGTTTACAACAAACAAATTTTACTTATCTGATTGAACCAATTGGGGACGAGTTCTATTTGTAGTAGAGGGTTCAGGCCCTGAATTCTTTTTTCTATGATTTGGAGAATGTCTTTCATCACTACTAAGTTACGAACGGCTTGTTTCGACATCTCCCTTTGATCACCTAGAACTCTCACTAATTTCATCAAAAATCATCTAATTTCCCATAATTCCTTTCATCGTTACTTATAAATGTAATTTATCAATTTATTCGCTATCATTTTATAATTTCCATCCAATCTATATAAGTCGATTCTAATTTGCATTAAGTCACGTCGAGTCCTGTTTTTCCTTACTTAATTCTATTTCCAATGTTCCTTTCAATTAATAATTTAATAAATACGAGAATTGAAGATACGAAAGAACAAGATAAAATACTTGACCTATTTATCTTGAGAGCTAACTTAAACATTTATCAATATGCAATAGGTAAGTTAGCTCTCTCTCGAATTCATTTTAACTCGTCAATTCTAGATTATGATCATCTAATAAAGTTTTAGCTTATCAATTCTTCGCTCAATCACTTCTTACAAACAGCCGATTCTTATATTAGCCCTTTAACTAACATTCGTTTCAATGAAAATGTTAACTACGATGCTTTCATATAACTTGGAAATACCTGTCATCATGTCGTTATAATCTATTTACCTTCATTCTCTTCCAGTTCTATTTCATTTATATATCATTTTTTCTTCACTTCACTTCTGTTTTCATTTAATTTACATACTCACGTTTTATGCAATTCAAAGTACTCTACGTTGGTGAAGAGGAAATCGCAGATACCCTATTGTCGCAATTTTATTGGGAGGGATTTTGAATTGAAACAAACAATGAGAAAAATACAAAAACCAAAAGTACTAGTTGAAAGGGAAATCACGAATGAGTCAAATGTCACATTAATACTAGGATATTAAGAATTTAAGCATGTATGTCTCTAACTTGTAACAAGAACTCATTGAATTTTCTATCCAATAATTTTTATTTCATTTTAAGTCTCCCGTCTGTCAGCCATTTTGAAATGCTAGTATAAATCAAAAATAAAAAAGTAGTTTTGCTCCTTTATCACACATTAATATGGGTATAAATAAGCTTCATTTCTTTTTTCAAAATCGAATGAGTCTTTCAGGGCTGATAATACGAGGGTCGTCCAATAATTCCTTAGAAAATCAACGAGATGGCGCTCGTAACATCGAAAAATGGGTTGTTTTTAGTAAGCTTCATTACTCACTAGATAAAAGTCTCAATTATTTCTTTCACATGGTTTCATTTTTAATGTCGATTGAAGCAAGAATTTTGTGTTTATTTAGAAAAAGGGGGAAATGTGAGTTTCGAGTGGTGATTAAACACTTATATTGAAAAGGCTTAACACCGAAAGAGACCTAAGCTGAGTTGGATAAAGTTCATGTCACAACTGCTCCTGTGTTTGCAACTGCTTATAATTGATTAAATGAGTTCAACCGTGGTTGTTCATTTACAAAAGGGGGAACGAATGTTGCTCGGGAAGTTCTGTGGAAGTGACTACTCCTGGAATGATTGATGGAATGATATTCGATATGGTTTTGAATGATCGACGAATCAAAGTGCGGGAAATAGTTAAAGCCACTAGCATATCGCAAGATGCAGTGTTTTCGATTTTACACTTGAAATTGGGTGGGACTAAAATTCTCGGCAAGATGGCTGCTGCGTTTGCTCTCAGTGAAAGTAAACATAAACATGTGGTCGACTCTGAGGCTATTTTGGCGCTTTTTCGTCGCAATCCTGGCGAGTTCTGCTTCAAAACATAATTTTGAACGAAACATGGAAACACTACTACATTCTAGGATCAGTAAAAGGAATGGGGTTTTTGAAGGGATCTGAATAAACCAAAGAGTGTGAAATGGATCGGCAAAGTGATGAATACGATTTCTTGGGATTCACTCAGAGTCATCTGAACCGAGAACTTGGAATAAGGAAAAGCAATAACTGGAGAGTATTCTGCGTCAGTATTGCACTTATTGAACTAAGAAATGAAGGAAAAAACGTCTTCATTTAAAAAAAGATCCTGGAGTCAATATACGGATACTCACCTGTGCAGATTCGATGGCCAAGAGTAAGGAGTTCGAATCATTGCAACATTCATCGCATTCATCGAATTTGGTGTACATTAACTTTTTTTTTTATTTCCGAACTTAAAACAAATGGCTAGGTGGACAATGGTTCGTGTAGAACGAAGAGGCCGTCTCCGAAACAGATATCTATTTTGCAGATGTTCCGAAATCTTACTTTAAATGGTTTAAAAAGTTGAAGAAACCCTTAGAAAAGTTTATAGCGAGGAAAGGAGGTTATGTTGAAAAAGAAAGTTCTACTGATAAGCATAATTTTATTTTTTCGTATTTTATAGAGTTCGTACACCAAATGTCGAAAACATCTGCTCTAGTGTTTTAATTAAAAAACAAAGCAAAGCAAACAATTTTTTTATTCAGATTTAATGTAAAAAGTTAGATGTTGAGATTGTTTGGCAAATTACAATTTTTTTGCAGTACTTTAATATTTTTGTTTTTCTTTGTCTTTTCCTTAAAAATTCTAGTTTCATCAAGGACAAAGAATAAATTATAGACTGTTTCAGCATACCTTCAAAAATAACTTTAAATGTTGTGCTTTACGAAAGAAACTTTTAGATTAGAATCGATTAATTGACAAAACAAACACGAGGGGATATAATCTCTTATCTGAATGAAACGCACATTTTCTCGATCATCACAATAACTTGGGAACAATGATAGTAGATGATTTTCAAAAAAAAAAAAAAAAAAAAAAAAAAATGGGGAGGTAAAACATGATTATAGAGTCACTTGCTGTGGTAGTGGTCGTGGTAGCGAGCTCACAGCAGCAGTTGTTTTTATCAAATCGGGGGTTCAATTGCTTACTCCTTTAGAGACCCTTCGTGTATTGAGCTGATGCACGTAAAATCCCGAGGCTTCAAGTCCTCATTCTAGGGTGAAGTGGAAATTAAGAGACTGGAATACCGTATAAGATGTCATTCTCGTTATTCCACCGTTGTACAAAATTATGTCCAATCCCAAAAATTCTCACACTGCTTCTGCGATATTAATGAACAACCAATCAATCAAAATGTAAAGCTACTTGAGGCTATTGATGACGGAGCCTCCTGTTAAGATTTTCATCAAATAACTGCGTGAGATTTGAGCTTGTACATTACTTTACTGACTCGTAAAGCTACTTTGATTATGGTACTTTGAAAACCAGTACAGGAAACTTTACGCATCTCATGATGTGAGAAATCGAAAGCATCCGTAAAAACACAATTCTTCTTACATCATAGTAATTAAAAGGCTTACAGAAATTATATCGATACAAGAAGATTTACATAAGAAGCCTAATACAGTAACCGAACTGGTTTGTAACAAAAATGATCAAGCAAGTAATTTTAACAACCCGGTATATTAGAGAAGAACCTTGTACTCTTAATTTGGGACGGCGATCAAATAAAGACGATTTCACTCTTCTATCCCGATCTTTCACCCAACTATCCTAACTTCCCTACCATGAGAATGTGAGGGTGTTGAACTCCGAAAGATTTAACATGCATTAGCACTTCTGCACAACGGATTTTTAAGGAAATCGGGACTCGAACTCTCGATTCGACTGAAGCATCGCTGATCACAAGCTCATGACTCAGCTATATTGGCCATCTGGAGGAACAAAGGGGAATTACAAGGCAGTAATTAGTAGTTATTCACTAACATTGCACTTAAAAGGAACATGAGGGCTATATTCGACAGAACTAATAATTTTGATTCAAAGACGGGGATCACACCTGAGGTGGGATCCAATCTCGAACTCAGAATTACAATAGAAACCAGAGTTTTCATTTTTATTAAAAAAGTAGTGGTCACAGAAAATAAAAAATTCTTCCACTGTCATTATGGGATTTTAATTTATGTTATGGGATCATTATGGGATTTTAATTTAATCACGAGTTTTCTCTCATGTGCCCAGCGTATCACATTAGATACGCCCCGAGAAGGCTTGCTGCAGACCAAAGTATCAATAGAGTAGGATCGATGAGAACGTTTTATTTCATTTTTTAATATTACTAAATGGCATTATAATACCACGAAATCTATATAGATAGGTTATATGGAGTGTTGACCTTGGTGATATGGGTTTGGATTTCGTTTCAGGTTATCAGGAGGGGGTAATTAAAAGCACGTGTTGCGGCGGCTCTTTAAATGTAATGAGATGATTTAAAGGGTGCACTTGCTTTCGGTTCGTTTTTTCTTTCTTGCTTGCTTCTTAGAAGTTCGAATGAGAATTTATGGATGTTTATGGGGGTTAGGGCTTTTGGTATCAGATGCTCTCCGCTGTTCGTTTCATTCGGTCGGTTTTTATTTGTAGCGACAGTCATGACAAAAAGAAAGTATTTATCTGATACTGAGATTTGCGAATTAATGAATGAACCTGACAGTGATGTTAGCAAAAATATTCCAAATCTGTAGATAGCTATTAAAAGAAAAAAAAGACGAAGAAGATGCGCCCTTTGCTCAAAACTTGTGTGAAGCGTCAAAGGTTGACAAAATATAAGTGTAAGATATGTGACGTTGGACTATGCTTTGAAGAATTTTTTTATGTATATAAAAATAACATGCAGCAAAATAAGATTCATTTTTTATATCTTAATATTATATGTAATGGTACATCATTACATCATGAAATTTATGTAACAAATATAAGTATATTTTGTATTTTCTTAAAAGATTTGATTTTTTTATGTAATAATTTTATGTATAAAACATACAATTTTCGATTAAATCTTTTTTTTTCTTTCGTATATATTAAGTTTAATGCATTTTAAATCATATATGTAAATACCAAAATATTTTAATAAATAGCCGATTTGAGAGGAATTTTTTTCGCGAATCAGGCTTAATATCTAAAATCGTCTGGGCACAGCGCAACACTCCGCGGTAAGAAGCCGCGGGCCCAGAGAAGCACTTCTTTTTTCTCCCTGCGGTAATGAAAGGGTTGATTAAAAATTAATGGAGGAAAAATATCATCATGAAAAGCCACAATAATAATTCATTTCACTATTGGGATATTAAAATAAAGAGTACATTGTTCCAAAAAGAAATGAACAAAGAGAGTTTTATGAATCATAGTTCAAATTATGAAACCATTGTTTCCAGTTAATCTGAATACCCGATCAGGGACGCTTTAAACTAAAGTTTGCTGCAAATCAAGTTTTCAAGAAAATCTACGTGGTCTGTTAGCAACTTTAACTCTGACAGAGTCTAAAGTTTGCGTTCATGTGCATACACATCTTGTTTCCCAAAGATTTTCCACTGGATAAGATCCGAGTTAATAGCTGTGCAACCTGTAACGGTAATTTGAATCATTTTAAACCATGTTTTAGTTGATGTAAAGCTGCATATCGAAGTGTTGTCCAGCTGAAATATCCAGTTAACACCAGAATCTCCGAGAACTTCTTTAAATGAAAACAAACATGTTAAAAGTACAATCTTCTAAAACTTGGCAGTCTAGTAGGAAACATATATAATCGTTTCCCTTTGAAACGGAAAGCACCCCACTCCATGAACAGAAACATCTCATTGTCAATTAAAGAGCGAGGTTTCATTCGGAGTTCGAACCAGTTGTACACTTAACCATCTAGACCAGGAATCGCCAAACTTTTTTGATCATCGCCCCCTATATAATTTTTTGAAATCTCCATAGACCCCCACAAAGGTAATTTTCAGGTAATTAAAATAAAACTATATATTAGTCTAAATATTTAATAAATCAGAAACAGTAAGTAAAGTAGCTACAGATTTTTTACTTCTTAATGAGATGAGTGTGCCTGGTGTTTCTTGGCAAGGTTCGCTATATTGGGTTCGAAATTAGTCAATTTTAACTGTAAATCCCCTCGAAGCTCCACATTTAATTTATTTCTGTTTTTAGTTAAAATTGAATTAACGTGACTGAAACTGGCTTCAACCATATACGAACTTGGAAACGCCAGCATAAATGGCTGAGCCATTTCGTAAAGTTTCACATATTTTTGTTTTATATTTATATTAGTCCAAAATTTATGTATAGTCAAATTTTTAATAAGCGTTTTTGCTTCAAGATTGGACAATAGTTCAGCAAGCTCATCTTGTATGTTGATGTCGACGTTATCAATTTGCGCCGAAAATGGCGCAATAATCCAATCAGGGATGTCGATGTTTTCCAAATCAACAAAGAGCAGTTTAAAATCATCGCTTAATTTTTGAAGATGATTTGTATATATTTCCAAGTCTTCTTCTTTTATTTTTAATTGTTGCAGATTTGAAAAATACTTATAATCCTTACTAGCAATGAAGATCTAAATAAATTTAATTTTACTTGGAAGCCTAACAGTATTGTCCGAGCTTGGATAATTGTTACATCTTTTCCTTGCAGTTTTGTTTGAACGTCATTAAATTTTCCAAATAAGTCTGCTAAATAAAAAATATGGTTCTTATTGTTTTGGAGTTCATTGCTTAGAACAGGATTTATTTCGTTCAGAAATTCTGTCGTGGAGTCAAATAAATTGACGAGCCGTTGCAAGCATACACCTCTAGACAACCATCTAACCTCGGTGTGCAGAAGTAATTGGTTAAATAACTCATTGTTTTCCTCACAAAGTTTGGCAAATAATCTTGATTTAAGAGGTTGAGCTTTAATTTGATTAATAGATTTAATACAAAACTGTAAAGCTTCATGTAACTCTGAACTCAAATATTTTGCTACTAAGTTGTGTCTATGCAACACACAATGAATAGTACGAGTACCGGGCACTTTTTCTTTGAGGCATGTAGCAAAACCTCGGTAACGCCCTACCATAGAAGGTGTGCCATCTGTGGCTACTGCTATTATATTTTCAAGCGGAATGTCATATTTATTTAAATATTCTTGTAAACATCTAAAAATTGTCACTCCCTTTCCATCGGTTTCAAGATATTTAGCAAATAAAAATTCATCAATGACTTCTCCTTTAATTTTACTGAAATATCTAACATACGCCATAAGAATAGCAGAAACGCCAAAAACAGATTCATCAAGTTGTATAGAGAACTTGCAATTTTTTAGCTCCGAAACTACTGTGTTTTCTATTTCTTCGGTCATTTCGTCAATACGCTGTTTTACAGAATTTGCACTTAATGGCAAAGACTTTAAAACATTAGTAGAGTCTTTTTTCATCACATTCTCAATGACGTCTTTAATTGCAGGTACTACAATTTCTTCTGCGATTGTGTGGGGTTTCCCCCTCTTTGCTATATTAAGCGAAATCTTGTACGAAGCAATTAATCCTCCTTCATTTTCAATTTCAGTAGACTGTTTCATAAAACTTTTTAGAGTTGGTCGACATGAGAATTTTTCTTTGAGTTTTTTGAAAAATTCTAATTCTTCATTTTTTTTTATCTGAATGAAGCCTTTCTAGATGATCTTTCATTTTTGACGGTTTCATGTATTCATTTCCAAAAGTTTTTTCGCATATAAGACACATAGGAATAGTTTCATTTGTCGGTGAACAAATAAATCCAAATTTTAAGTAATCCAATGAATAATACCGACATTTCTTTTTAGATACTGAAGCTGTCATTTTTAAATTAGGGTTCTGTAAATAAGTTAAAATTAAGTTGGTATATTATACTAATCCACATTATTAAAGCTTACCTTTTCACAAGTAACAATAATTAAAATTGATATCAAAACTAAACGAATAGTTTTATAGAAACAATAACTAATTATCCAATGGTAGATATAATAGTAGTAATAATGACACTACAAGCATTTAATACTGTTCACAGTTCACAAAAATAGCTGAAAATGCATATATTTGCGTTTGTAGCATCCAGTGTAGAATTGGACAAGCGCACATATGCACCTGACTCATATGCAAGGCTCGTATGGTTTGCGATGGAGACAAAGGGCGAACCAACGACACGATGCGTAACTGCCGTATAAAAAAGAAAAAAACTAAAACCACAAACATAAGAAGAAAGAAAACGGAGTACTGAAGATTCCCTTCTCGCTTAATGCATAGAAAGCCAACGGCAGTGTCGTCGCTCGCCAAAGGCTCCTAATTGGTTGATGGGTTCGCCAGCAAGAGACACGGATAAGCCTCAATCGCTCTTCTGGCTACATACTATGAGTCGTGCAAATTACAAACTGGTCACAAGGTCAAGTTGTGACGTCACGGTATACATACGAAAACACATAAGGAAAAAAGGGGCAGATTGTTTTCTGATTTATTATTTTATTTTCTATAAAGAATATAATATTAAGTCAATTATAAAAATATTTTAAATTTTTACGTACGCAGTTAGTTATGTGTGATTTGCGTATTAAGAACTGTTTTTCCTTCGAGTCCCAATAGACCCCCATTCGACCCCTTGGGTCAGATAGACCCCTACTGTTGTTAAATAGACCCCTAGGGGTCTATATAGACCACTTTGGCGACCCCTGATCTAGACCCTCAATATTACTACGAAAATTTCTGGAGAGCGTGGGAGAGAAATCGAGTCCAACTCTGAGGAGAAAGACAAATGTCACTTTATTCACAATTCTTTAGGATAACACACAGGTAGCAGAGCTTGAACAATAACAGCACTAATAGAAAACACATGACTTGTACAGATTATTGACACAAATACAGGAACAAATACAGAACTTATGAAGATCAGTAACACAAACACATACAAAACAGTACTTATGAAAACGTTCAGCTCACCAGCTTAAATGTTCTCACTACGCCCAAATCTCCATTACTTAGCACTCGAAAAGCAGATTCACTCACAGACTGACTGATTCCCTTGACTATGGCTCTTGGCTTATTTATACATCTTCCGTCCAGGTATGAAGTCATATGAGAAAATTCGCGAAAAGTCTGTAACTTTTTTCCCGAATGATATTTCGCCTAAGTTCCAGCCCTTTCGGGATCTTTCCATTTGTCACCAAAGTCACCAAGTTTCTAATCAAGTTGCCAAAATGGTAGCCATATCCGTTGCAAAGGCTAAGGGGTCAATACTTTAACTTTCTTGCTGACTGATTACATCCTTTCATATGTTTCTTTTCCATCACAAAAGAACCGCCGCAGGAAAGCAATATCTCATGTTCGTAACAATGATGAATTACTTTTTATTGTTGAAGAGGACAATTATCCATTCAATGTCATTCTTAGTCCAAAGTAGTCCTCCCTCGCTGTGATTTGCTTTGAGCATTGGTATTCGTCGCATACAACATCAAATTTACTTGTAAACGATATAACTGTAATGATGATGTACGCG
Source organism: Nephila pilipes (assembly GCA_019974015.1). Classification (NCBI taxonomy): domain Eukaryota; kingdom Metazoa; phylum Arthropoda; class Arachnida; order Araneae; family Nephilidae; genus Nephila; species Nephila pilipes. Next base: position 73,522 of record BMAW01114921.1, on the reverse strand, counting down.
ATGATGTACAATGATGGTGTTTGTAAACGATGATGAACTGTAGATTTGAGTACTGGGATGGCTAAGTTATTAGAAATTAGATAGACAGATATTTTTTGAATGGAAGCATCTCGCAAAAGCTGTCGATCTTTCAATGAAATGTCTTCTTCGGTTTCCATGTATTCTTCCTTTCTGTAGGTACGTCACGTTGCGACAAGGTATTATACGTATATATACTAGATCTGCTACATTGCAAGGGTTTAGTAGTTTCTGTAACCTTTATTCTATTACATTTTAAGCGCCAAATTTTAGTTTTACCAGCTTGTGAAGACTCAATGCTGGGAAGCAGATCGCAATAAACTTCAAATTGAACAAATGATTTGTCTTCTATATTCTACAACAATTACGTCATAGGAAAAATGCTTGGAATGTGCAAATTTTACGTGTAATTACTATTTTTATAGTTTTCCATATACTTTTGGGACAGTTAATTTTTCTATTAATACAGTATATTTTTATTTGTTGTATTAAGTTTATTTAGAACATTTCCAGGTGTTCTTTGTTCTCTCCTATAAAAGTTTTTTTTTTTTTTTTTTTCAATTCTTTTTGATTCATTTTTGAATCAATAAAGAAACGCAGTTTTGTTTTGTTCATACACTTTTCTATTCTTCTAAAAGAACTTTTCTTTAAAAAAAAAGAGAAAATTTTCAAACTCTTATAGTGTTTTTATACTCTATTTTTAAAACGTTTTTATGTATTTCACTTGGTGTGTGTGTCATCAAATTTTCCATGGTTAATTTAACCAACTTCCTATCAAGCTAAAGCTCTAAAAATTTGGGAATCGTTCTTATTCGCCTAGCAATGCAATATCTAGACATTGGCGAAAAGTGTTAATTAATATTTTCTTTAATAATGCAGTTTAGCCCAACCACTTGGAGCGATTTCAAAAATTGGTACCAAACTTGGCTTTTTTTTTTTTTTTTTTTTTTTTGGCTCAACGTTATATTCCGTAAAACGGATCAGGGTAGCCACATTTGGCAAAATATTGCCAAATAATTCTTGTTGCCAAGGGTGGTTGGGTTAAACTGCTTTCCAACCATTTAATTGACCCGATGAATTAATTAATTTTAGTTAGTTTTAACGTTTTTATGTATTTCACTTCGTGTGTGTCTGTCTGTGTGTGAATCAGTGTGTCATCAAATTTTCTATGGTTAATTTAACCAACTTCCCATCAAGCTAGAGCTCTGAAACTTTGGGAACCGTTCTCACTTGCCTAACAATGCAATATTTAGATATTTGCGACCAGTTTTAACTAATATTTCAATCATTTTTAATAAACTTTACCACCATATAAAAACCTTGTTTTTAAAAACGTTGGTTTTTAACTCGAATTATTTTCTTCTTAATTTTAATGGCTTATAATCTCTATTACCGATTATTCAAAATGTTTGCACAAAAACACCTTTTTTTAACCCTTTTTACTTTTATTTAACTGTAAGCAATGTTGAAATTGATAAATATTTCTCGATGAATGAAATACTCAAACAGTGAAAATTATTAACCACCATGAGGCAACAACCACAAAATATATCAGACTATTTTTCAAAATTTTATTGAAAAAGTTTTTGCTCAAATGTTTTTGATACATATGACTACCTTCACCAGAAATTAAAAAAAATTCAAAAACATGTCATAATAAATTTCTCTGAAATATTTTTACTTGTTTGATTAAAGCAAATATAAAAATTAAGTATTTTAATGTTCTATTAATTTATATATTACCTTAAGTTATGTGTAATCATGAATCAAGAAATATGACAGAAAACGAATAAAATTATTCAAAAGTTTAAGACAGTTATGAAGCAACCATTTTTGTCTCAAGACTTTCGAACTACTTTCTTTTAATGTGGATTCCTCCTTAGAATGTTTTGAATAAAATGATATTCATATTGATTTGCCACTATTAACCAACATAAGAGGCCTTTGTAACAAATCAAGTAACATGATAAATTAAATTAAAACAAACTCTGTCTGATTTGTTGCAAAGTAAAGAGTTCCTTGAGTGGCGAAATCTGCTCTGTTCGCATCGCATTGAATAGAACAAATTATTTTTTATGACTGTTCTTCTTTTTTCTCTCTATTTTCTCTCAAAATATAATTTTTTTTAGGAGAATATCATATCTAATATCAAACTTTCATTGAAAATCTACTATTTTCATAAAATTGGCTTCCAAGAAGAATTCTATTGCTAAGAAGTGCTCCAATTTCCTGGCG
>BMAW01114921.1:58879-71121 GCA_019974015.1 Nephila pilipes | reverse complement strand
ATACACTTATATAAGTAGCGAAGCGTTTAATACGAGTGTTGGTAGTCTAGTGAGTGATAATTGAGGAAATGCATATATAAGCAGTGAAACTTTTTATACTGATGTTGGTGATCTAGAGAGTGGTAAAGAAAATGTGTGTGACCTGAAATTATCAAGTGAAACATCTAAATCATATTTGGTCGAGTGAGGAGCTTTAGGATCTACAACAGGTCAAGGACTCGAACCCTCGTCTTCAATTCTTCTAAGCATTTGAACCCGATTGGTTCGGTAAGACAAAGATTAATTTATTGTAAACGTTAAATCAGATTAGGACTAATTGCTCCAGCTGAATTAGGCAAGGGATTAAGTATTGATTATTCTCAGATCTGAATAAATGAGCTTGCTTATCATCATAATTAGACTCGCTATTCATTCGCCTGTATTGATTAGTGAATATTACATATTGAGAAGTAATAACGGGATATTGCAAGACACCACCCAATAAGAAAGGAGATTTCATAAAAACGATGAACGGAAAGCAAAGTGGTATTCTGCTTTTAGAAACATGCTTATTTAGCCCATTCAGCAAATTTTAACATCCTTGATGATGTCATCTACCGACTTAGAAAGTTGTTTCAATATTGTTGACATGTTTGTTTCACAACATTCGGTCTTTTCTCTATGAACTTCAAGAATGCGATAGCAGTCATCGTGTTAGAAACATTTCCTTTTCAGTATGTCAATCAACTGTGTAACTTATGATACGTGTGCCTTACTTTTATGACGTATTTATACAGGGTGTTTTCAAAATAATACTTCTACTTTAGGAGCTAATATTATAAAAGTAAAGGTATTATAATCTTTTAGGTTGAATTAAAAGTAAAATGATTTCTTTTTAAAGTTCATAAAATTATAAATGTTCAATGTGAACACCGTCATAAATGCGAAGGACATGCATTCGATAAAAAGATAATTTCACATTTTCTTAAAAATGTACGGGTTTACAGTTTGATAGGCTGCAGTTATTCACTCTTTCAGTTCTTTAATAGTAAACTATTCTCACGAAGGTGTTGAATCAGGGCTTCGAGAGAGCTACTGTTCAAGGTCGAAGAGCAAGTTTGTCAACCCCTGGGCGACCAGTCCACCGAATAGTGTCACTGGATATCGTACGTATTCCTGGTGGTATCCCTGATTGTTTATTATTATGGCACTAAAAAGCACCAGGAGAGCTATTGGCGATGCACCTCGTTATCTTGAGCTTCGACGACGACGACAATTGAGCTATCATCAGATTTCAATAGCGCACAACGGGAAAACTTGATTTAATGTGCATCACTCCCGCTACACGGCGGGTCTTCACTGGTATCAGAACTCGACCCTATGATTCGATAAAAACAACGCCGCCCGAGAGCTCGCGACCAAGACTATTCGGGTAACGCCTCCAATCGCTAAAAGATTCAGTCAAAAAATTAAGTTATGAAAATAAAAAAAAAATTGTTTGAAAGTATTTTACTACTCTTCTATTAATTCAAACAAAACAACTAATTTTAATTATTAAAATACTAAAAGTTTAAATAAGAATTAATAATTTGAATAATATTCAAAATTTCGGCCAAGGTAATCGAGTGGTCGTAGTCGAGAGCTCCCGACCGGCATAGTTTCAGTAGCGTTGAGGAACAAGTGCTGATTTCACTAATAATCCGTCAACTAATGGCCTGATGCACGTACAATCTGTCAAGGTTCAAAGTCCTCACGTTGGAATAATGTGGAAGCTAGAAGAGGGGGGGATGTCAGCTCAATTGTGGTTCATATCACTTAAACTAGGGTTCCAAATTACGAGGTTCGTCACCAAAAGCCTTTTGTGTTTTATCTAATTGCAGCGTTGATAAAACAAAGTCAATCAATAATGAAAATTATAAATTATCAAAAATTAATATTATAATTAGTGTTTTGCGTATATTCGTTAATTATATCAATGAAACACTTGTACACTGCATTGAAAAGGTATCTTAATTTACTACATTTGACAACTCTTTTATATACTTTATTCGAAAGTTAATGGCCTTCAAAAGTGTTCAAATCTAACAATAGCATTCGTACTATCCATGTGTCCGATTGTAATGTTTATTCACAAAATATTTTTATTGAAATGTAGTTGGTTGTGTAATGAGATCGAATTACAAAAAAGTCTCTGACGTTGACTACCTCTCTAAATTGACTCAGTTTTCCCAATCCTGAAATGTACGCAAGTCAGCTTTTTAAGTAAATATTCTTTGCATATTAAATGTTGACGTCTTAGAAAATGGAAGAATAATTTATTAGTTTTAATTCATCATTTTTCATCTCTGCAACCTGACCATTTGAGTCCACTCAATGATTAGAAATAGAGGATTGGGAATTTACGTTCCTCAATCGCCTTATAATCTTTTACCCGGTATTTTATTATATTATTAATTCTAGCAACTTATGCTTTAGAAGTTGAAGATTTTTTTTTTTAAACTTGAAAACGTGTCCGGATCGAAAAAAATGTTTTTTTTAATTCATGATAAAAACCACGTACATTAAAATTAGATTAAACTTATAAAAAAAAACCATTTCAAAAATACCTAATGATCTAGAGATTGTGGTGAGAGAAAGTTACGTTGTCAAAATTAATGTCATTTAATATGGTTGAAATGTTTTTCAAATATTTAAACAAAATAATAATTTAGAGTTTCCAAATGGTACTTGTATTAACAGAGATTGTAAAATTTCTAAAAAGGAGTTACTACAGTTTCAAAAGAACAGAGTAGATTGAATGAATGGTTTTATTAACGTCACACTAGAAGTAACATGAAGGCTACTGGCGACGTACATCGTAATTTTGAACCTGGGTCAAGTGACGAAAACGACACCTGAGCTGTCAACTCCCTCTCCTAACTTATACACCACGCCAATGGGAGGACTTAAAGTTTCTACAGATTTAACATAAATCAGTCCCGGCTACACAGTGCGTCACTAGTAGCAAAAAACCAGGCCTCGATCACGCTCGACGAAAACCACCGGCCCTCAAGTCCTCAACTATGACCACTGGGCTGCCGCGGCCACATGAACGGAGTAAATGTAATTTCCAGAACGAAGTTAATAAAGTTTCTAGAGAACGGATTTAATGTAGTTTCAAAAGAACGAAATTAAAATAGTTTTTAAAGAATTGAGCTAATGTAATTTCTGAAAAAGAGTTGATATAGTTCCTAGAATGGAGTTAAAGTAATTTCAAGAACGGGGTTAATAAAGTTTATTTCTTTCCCTATTCACTGGACATTGAAAACATTTTAATAGTCCTTAACTCATGCATGAAAAGCATAATTCAAATAATATAGTTAAAAGAGAGAAATATAACGCTCTCATTAAATTTGAATTGTAGATAAATTTTGTTACATTTAGTAAAAATTTTATAAAATGTGAAAGATGTATCATAATGTAGATGACTTGAGAGTTGTTGGTTAAAATAAAAAGAATAAATTAATGATACATTATTATACTCACTATCTAATTGTTATTAAAAGAAACTGTACTTCAAAAAACCATATATATATATATATATATATATATATATATATATATATGTGTGTGTGTGTGTGTGTGTGTGTGTGTGTGTGTGTGTGTGTGTGAATGTGTGTGTGTGTGTGTGTGTGTATCCACCAGTCAATAAAAGGTTTACAAAGTCCACTAGTTATTAATATAATTATGAAAAGAATAGTTACTTCTGACAGGTAATATATCTTTAAACACACATTTAAATCATATCTATTAAAATTTATAACTTCATTTTACAATTTGTAAAGATATTTGCTTCTTCTTAAATCAACAGATGGCGCTGCTTCTTTACAATTCTTAGTAAAATCAATTCATCAATTATGAAGAATTACTGTTATATATATTTCGTAATTTCATAGTTCCTAGATCAGCATCTCGTATTAAACAGTTTGCCAGGTGTGATGTAAAAAGTTAATAATTTTTTTTAAAAAAAATTACTATGGAAATCAAAGAATAATTATAGACAATTTCAAAAACAACAACAATTGTATAGTATAAAGTGCAAAATATTTATTGTATAGTATGCAATTTGCTTTATTTCTGTTCTTTGCGAGATATAGGTATTTGGGGGGATACTTGAACTCTTACGCTTGATTAATTTATCTTGTTTTAAAATGGAGTTTTGTATGAAGATTATAACATTTTGGATTTTAGTATATTAGGGCTTAAGAATTATTAAAATTCTTACTGATATGTATTTGCCTTATTATAAAAATTCGAACTTTTGCCACTTTCTATTAACTCGGAGTAATTAATTTTCTTATTAAATAAATGATACGAACACATAAAAAGTTTCATTTGAATCAATATGTGACATGTTTGATATTTTCATAATTTCTATGAAAAATGTTATTTATTTTTATATTGATATGTTGAACAATGCGGAAAATTATGATTAACTATGGAGAAGAATGCTTTTTCCAAAAGACATCGCTTTTGAACCTTCACTAAAATAAATACTTATGTTGCATTAAAAGGGAAGAATTAGTAAAATAGAATATCTTGAAATGAAGAGCGAATGTCCATAAGCTATTTTAAAACTAAAAAATATTTGAATCAAACTAATGCAAGTTTTTGCTTTAAAACGTAATGTTCCATAAAACAGATGTAGGGAAATATTAGTCTTTTCACCTGTAATTCTAAGCCAATTAGAATAAATTTTTAGTAAGTTCGCTTTTTTTTATTGTACTTGATAAAAATGTAATTCAAGACCTGAACAAAATCCGATGAAAAAAATAATAATCGTCTGCTTCTATGTAAAATAAAGAATAAAGCAAAAAAAAGTTATATAAAAGAAGTTAATCAATGAATATAAAATATGCACTTAAAAACAATGTTAACCAAATAGTGGGTCGCGGAAAAAAAATTGCTGGGTCGCCACTCTTTCACTTCTTGATCTAATTCGATAGTGATACGAAACATCTAATGAATTAAATCTGGCCCTTATAAAGTAACATTGTTTTTAAAGTGCAAAGAGAAGTTTGTATGTGCTACGAAGAAAATAATTTAGAAGTTGCGTTTTGCGAATGCTGGTAATCACCCAGATTTTTATAAAGTTAACAGATTTGCCGAATGAGTTTTAAATGAGTTCACTGCAGTATTAAATTTCAGCTGTCATGGAGGAACATTTACTAGATCTGGAGACTGATTTTAAGGAATCTTTTCCCTCGTTCTTCAGCGACGAAAAGTGGATAAAGAATCATTTGACATTTATCTTTGGTTTCGAGACAGAATTTATCCATAACTGATAGGAGAGGAAAAAAATTGATGTTTTTGTGGCTGTCGTGTCGTAAAATATACCCAGGTACAGAGGAAAAACTATAAAATTTCGGACGCCTTTTGTCACTACCTATAAGAATGCAGCCGGATTTTCAACACTGATTTTCTTAAAAAATAAATGCTTAAACAGTTTGGAAATCGAACCGGATTTTAGAATAAAGTTACCATCTTTTCCCCCAAACTTGAAATTTGTAGTTAGCAAGAAACAACTTCACACTTTTCGTTAATGATTTGATCATACTCAAATTTGCTTTTAGCAATTATTTTTTGTAATAATTTCATATATGTAATTATTTAAGTACGCGAGAATTATATTGGTATATAACTTGCGTTTTATTTTACTTACAAATCTAAAAAAAAAAGGGAAAGAAAAAAGAGACAGTAAGTATTTGATGGGTAACGAAAAGGTATTTGAAAATAAACTGGTTAAAGAGGAAAAAAGTTCTTGTACAAAAGTTTTTGTTCTGAACGATAACTCTAAAAGTATTTTGACAACTGAAAAAAAATTGCCGCCCTCGAAGTTCCTTTATTTAGTACCCCAAAACCAATCGTTGTTACGAAAAAATTATAAAAAGGGATTGATTATTGTAAATTGTTACTGCTACTGTTTTCTGTTTCAGAATGAAATGTAAGCAAAAGCATTAAAAATTAATTATCTGCATACGACTAGGTTGTTTAAAAAGGCATAAAGGCCTTCATGATATTAATTTTTATCTTAATACCGACTAGGCTTCAAACACATAAGCTTTTCATTCGGCGAACAGATCATCGTTTGAAAGCATTAAGCAAAACACCGTACTTGAGCTTTAAGACTTAAAAATATTCTAATCTCTGTATAGAATTACTTTTCCTTTCTAAAACCACAAAAACTAACACGTTATTCCAAAGTACAAAAACTTCTTCGCCATCTCATTTCTTCAAGCATATGAGGCATTACGGAATTCTAAAATCGAATTTTCGAATTCTGTTACTTAATGGTCTTTTATAGATCCACACCAAATACATCACCGCTACTCCATATTTCGCTATCTCATGCTCCACCAATTACTTTTCGATCTTATCTCCTGACATTTATCTCAGCATGACATCCTCTGACTCATATCCTTCGGAGATAAGCATCGCACGCGAATTCCCTTGTGCCTGATGCCATCCACGCGTTCTTGAATCGTGATGTGCTTCGAGATGTGACGATTCACGAGTTTCTTTAATATATGACGCACAAACGCAGTTGCCTTTATTCTAAGAGACATTTATTCAAATATGTATTTTGTATATGAATATACAGTTTTTCAGATGATATCAATTTTAGATACACGACAGAAAAAAAAAAAATTTCCATATAAATGCAGAGTAATTTTGACATTCATTTAAATCTTGACATAACGGAATTGTATCGAGTATGGGTGTAAAATGATTCATTGAAAATTTCGTCAGACATTCTGACTTATGTATATTCTTTTTTGCTTCCTTGAAAAAATAGAAATACAATATAAATTATGCAATTGCTTTTGAGAAATTCATGTGATATCCATAAATATTTATTGATATGAATATTAAGTTGCACAAATTGTTTTAATAAAATTGATTAAATTAAAAAAAAATAAAGATAAATTTTTAATTTTGTAACAGATTGGCTAGTCATGTGTAAAAAGATGAGAAACTTTTTAACAAACTATAAATTTATTTTAACGACTTCCAGCAGCTATACTTGTGCGGCAAGCTCATATACTAACATTGATACACTAATGGCATCTCCCACCAAACCCAGTTCTTCGTTCCAAAAAGAAGGATGTTGCCAATACACAACAGATAAATTCTGGGTTGATGGCGTGGGAATAGCATCATATACATATAAACCAAATACATACATATAAACCAAAGATACCACAAAAGTACTAATGAAATAAAGACATTGAATACACACAAAAATACAAATAGATATTAAACACAAAATAGGTCCAAACATTGGCAATAGAAAAGAAAAAAATTTCAAAGAGGAGGTTAGTATTATTCTAAGAAAGGCCACTTAAGAATAGTTTAAAACTATTTTGAGTAAGAAAATATTAAACTTTGGCAAAGTCTAAATGTATATATACACTTACAATTTGTCAAGTCTCACTGTTTTCTGAATGTGTATATATATATGTGTGTGTGTGTGTGTTTATCATGTGATTTCCTTATTCTCTCTCTCCCTCTCTTTTGAATAAATAGATTTTTTTAAATCCAGTTGATGACTGTCCTTTAATTTTGTTTTTAGATAATTTTAATTCTCGTAGATCTTATCTTTTCATATCTATTGTTAATTTTATTTTTTAAAAATATATTTATTATAATTTTTTGAAAAAAAATTATTTAATTTTTGGTTAATAATATTAATACCAAAAATATTTGTTTTATTTAAATTTAATTTATTCATATGGTTTCTTTTGAATCAATCATCGTCTACTTCGGCGGTTAATTCTTTCCCGGAGACTAGTGATAAGCTTACGTATGAATATTGTAATATCTTACTTAATCTTAGAATTTTGGTTATTGAATTGATTTTTTTTTATTTATTTGTGTTTTGTTTAAGTGATGTAAATGATTTTATATTTATTACTTTCAGCTGACGGTAGTTGTCTTTAAAAAGTTTCTACGCTATTTATGTTGACATGTCATTAATATTTTTTACATTTTGTCTTTTACATGCTTAATTTTTGTTTATTTAATTTATATTTTAGAATTTTGCTTAATTAATATGTTTTTTTTTTTTTAAATATTATTGGTTTTACAATTTTTTTAGATATTTATTTTTGTATATTTTTGCTGTTTGCATTCAATTATATTTGATTAAAATTTGTACAGAATTTACTTTTCTCTGTTTTCTATGATTTGTTTTCTAAATTTTGCTAATTTTTTTGTTTTTTACCATATTTTATTATAAAGTAATTCACTGAATTGGGATGGTTTGATCAGTAATAACGTTATAAAGTAACGTTCTGATTTTCTTCCACTAGGCATTCTCTCATAATTATTCAGTTACTAGCCAATTTATGTTTATAAGTTTTAATTTTAGCTTATTTAATTAATTATGATAATTTTTATATGAATTATATTAATTTTACTTTAGTTGCTTTATTATGTACTTTCTTAGACAATAATGTAGTAATTTTCGATTGATACGATTAATTTATTTAGGATATGATATATATATATATATATATATATAATAAGATAATCAAAAAGTAACATGAAATCCAAAATGGATACACAGGTGTTTCAATGAGTAAGAACTTAGGACTAATTATAGAGGTGTTTTGATATGGTTATCTCCTGACCTCTTGTGACTTTATAGGGTAAGTAGCTTGATTTATCCATGAAATAAAAAGAAAACCTGAAAAGAGGAAAGCAATGCCTGATGTGAAACATACTTTTGAAATTATGAGAATTAATATAATTAAATATCATGATTACAAAAATCCTCCAAGAACAAGCAAATATAAATCAAACCATTTGTCTGTTTCTAAAAGTTAGACAATAATGTCAACTTGTAAAGTATAGTGCACATAAAAATAAAACTTTAAGGGATTCAGGATAACAAATACAAAGAATGCCAGAGTGATCAGAGCATCTGAATTAATTATGTTGTTAAAGTCGCACTGTGATGTGATTGTTCATTAAACGCCTCACGTAATTATGGACTTCGATCAACTGAAAAAAAAAACGCCACCTGAGGTGGCACCTCGATCTATCACGCCAATGGGAGGACTTGGAACCTCGACCAGATTTAACGTGCATCAGCGTCGGCTACATAGCAGGTTTCTAGGAGCATCAAGGCTCGTACCTACGACTCGACGAAAATTGCCAATCGCGAGTTCGCTGCCATAACCACTAGACTTCTGTTGCCACGCTGTTGGCAGCTGAGTTTCTTGATTTTCAAGCATGTTCAAGTGACGAGGAGGATACCTGAGCCCCTTCATCTAACTTCCACACCAAATCAACATGAGAGCTTTAAATCTTGATATATTTCATAGGTATCAGCGGCTCTATATCACAGGTCCTTTGTGGAATCAGCACCGGACCCACAACTCGACGGAAACCTTTTTAGCCGTGAACTCACCACCATGACCTACCGCGGCCTCTAAGATCATTCGAATTACTGGAAATAAATAGGAAAAATTTGTCTATCTCAATAAAAGCACACAAGATAGTAAATTTCCGAGAACAACATTGATAGAATTATCATGAAAAGGATTGAAACCCGGCCAAGTTAGAATAACTAGATCATTGACTTGAATGCAATGACCATTGGGCTTTATGTGGGTAGAGAAAAGATACAATAATTGAATCAGTAGTGACGGAAAGACTTGTCCATTGTTGAATAATTTAATGAATTCTGAGGGTGCATTTTCTTTTCGAGCTGTTTTTCGAATTCCAATGTTATGGAAGGAATAATATTATAGTTAAGTCTAATGATCTTATTCTTGTCAGAGGAATGTCAGTATCATCAAAATCAAAATCATAATGTTATTGTCATTAAGTTCATTCAAAACTAACTATAATGCATTAAAATTATGTTAAAGCTGTTTACTTGAAACCATTACACAAGGAATATGTTTTCAAAATATATTATACATTCAAGCGAGCTTTAACGCAGAACTTAAAACGTTTTAAGAAACTATTTCTATTGCTGACACACACAAAGAAAATAAATTAATAAGTAAAATAAATAAAAATAAATATTTGTTATTAATCGTTATTAGCTCAACTGTTTTATATATATATATATATATATATATATATATATATATATATATATATTCTTAATATTTCAAAAATTTAAACTTGAGCAGAGAGAGACAGTGAAAGCTAATTTCAGAACACATATAAGAATTATATCTCAAATGAAGGTAATTTTACATCAAGAAAGCACATTTTTCGAAAAATAGGTCCAAACATTTGAAGCCCCAGGCTTTATTGAAAATCAATGAATCTAGGGCCTTTACTTTTTTAAAATAATGTTTTTATGTATTTCAGGTCTCTCTGTGTGTGTATCGGTGTGTCATCAAATTTTCGATTGTTAATTTAACCAACTTCCCATGAAGGTAGAGCTCTGAAACCTTGGGAATCGTTCTTACTCGCCTAACAATGCAGTATTTAGACATTTGTAACAAGTTTTAACTAATATTTCAATATTTTTTTTAATATTGCCATTTAGCACATTCACTTGGCGCGATTTCAAAAATTGCCAAACATGGCGATTTTTTTTGGCTGAACAATATTTAGACATTTGCGACAAGTTTTAACTAATATTTCAATAATATTTTTAATAAACTTTGCCTCCTTATAGAAACGTTGTTTTTTATCTTGAATTATTTTATTTGTTATCCGAGTTTCGAAATTCTTGTACTTTCAGAAAGCTAAATGTATCCGTTGTGTAATGAATTATTTGCTTTTCGTCAGTCTCCGACACTTTCTACGAATTTGCGCCAATGCTTGGTTAGTCGGACAAATTCATCTAAGAAAACTTTCGATTGTTGTTGTCCATAACAGACCTCGATTGCCGCTTTCATCTGGAAATCAGAAGAAAAGTAACGCCCCTTAAGGTGTTCATTCAAAAATAGGAAGAAATGAAAGTCACAAAGTCGGGTTCCTTCTTTGTTTCAATCTGGTCTCCATGTGGGTCGCCATACTCTCCAGTTCTAAAAACACCAACGACACTCGGTAAAAAAAAATGTACAGAGTCAACACTTAAAAATTTGATAGCGCTACGGGCCAGATTAAAAACTGGATACTTTACTGAGTCTGGAGTATTTTATATGAAAATACGAAAAAAATTAACGCATCTTAATTAGTTAAATCTATCTATTACTTCATAAAAAACTCAAAATCATAACATTTATGGAAATATAAAATACAAAAAAAGATATTATTAAATTAAAAAAAAAAAATTTAATGTGACAATTGCTACTTCATGTATGAGGGAATGTTCATCAACCGTTGCACTAAGAAGCAACGTGAGGGCTATTGACTACGAGCCTCAAGATTCTAGAATGGCATTTAAGCAGGCACCTTCCCCTCCAAATTACCACCCCCCGCCAGGAAGAACTTAGAGCCTCGATAAGATTTAACATGCATCAACCAGCAACAACGAGGTTTTTTTATGTCATCCGGGCTCGGACCTACGATTCACGGTAAACAATACCGGCCACGAGTTCGAGACCAAGGCCATAAGACTAATACGGCCTGCTCAGGTATTACAAAAATACATAAAATAAAATAATTATCAATAATACATTAATTAAATAATAAAAATATTGCATGCCTTAGCTTCTCTGAAAGAATTTACGATCTATTCCCTCAAAATGAACTCCTTTTGAATTCACCATCATCATTTCCCCCTCTATTCTTAATCATCATTATTATTATCATTAACAATTGGAGGCTCATTCCCCATCATGAATTCAGAAGGTTCCTTCCGTTTAAGGGAAAGATTTCCTACTTAATGAATTGGACTAATCCAAATTAATACTCATGCAATAAATTACGTCTAATGTCTTCACAGAATCCCAGTGAATATCCTATAAGCAAATTTTATTAATTTAATAACTTTGCTAAGCTTTCATTACTTATTACATTTTTAATTCCTTATTCCTGATTGCTTATGCTGGGTTTCATACGATTTGATCTACGTCCACGGTAGGTGAAAGGTCAGGGTCCCGAGCTCATGGCCGGCATTGTTTAATTCGAATCGTGGTTTCGAGTTCTAATGCCACTTATGATTCGTCGTGTAGTGTGGATGATACATATTACATCTGTCGAGGCTCATTGTCCTCACTTGGGATGATGTCGAAGTTTCGTGAATGGGCAACTCGGTTGTCTTTCTCCTCCTTTGTAAGAGAATAAAAATCACGACACCCGTTTCCAAT
>BMAW01114921.1:0-40461 GCA_019974015.1 Nephila pilipes | reverse complement strand
ATATATATTGCTACATTTGTATAGATGTTTTAAATTTTAAACAAATAATTTTTTTCTTCTCACGGTCACATTTTTTCATCACGAAAAAAAAAAAAAGCTTTCAATTAAGTCAATTGCTGAAAAAAGAATAAAGAAGTCTTTGCTGTCTCTAAAAGAGTGCCTTTAGATCAGAGTTTGTAGACGATGAGAGAGAGGGGGGTATCCCTGTTAAAAATGCACCCCCAAAAATACAAATTTTACTCTCATGGTATCTTAATTGTTTTTCTTAAATAATCTCCCTTTTTGTAATTTTTATTACTTTATAAAATTACATCAATACTTGAACAGTTTTAAATAAGAGAAATGATATTGATACAGAGCATTATTTACTTTTAATGAAGAGGTAATTCTAAATTATAAAATTGCTTCGGTCATAGTAATGACGGAATCCCCCCCCCCCCCCCAAAAAAAAAAAAAAAAAAATTTCTGCAAACTCCTCTGAGTTAATGATTCAAATTTAAATATATTCCATAAAAAATATGCAGAAGATAAACCGAAAAGGAACTTAGAAGACATTTATTCATCATATAAAATGAAAAACAAAGGAACTGCATTGCATGGAAGTAATAGTTTTTATCCTCCCTTCGGGTTATTATTTCAGCTTATACTATTATTTAGCTCATTTAGCTCAGAAATTCTTCCAGAAGTATTTTCTTAACATACTTTCAAAATTTCGGTGCACAATTTTGCTTTTTGAGTAATATGATGTTTTTTGCTTAAATAATGATGGTCAGTAATCTTCAGTTCTGAGCAAAATGCCTTTTTTCAAAGTTTTAATTAAAAAATTTGCAAATTGGAAACTGAAGCTAATAAAAATTCTACGCTTTTTTTTAAAACTATGTCTCTTTTCAGATTAAATCCTGACTGGGATGTTTGAGTAGAAAAATACATGCATTCCCCCAGGAAACTATTTTAGAAGAAAAAGAAACTCTTCGAATTTGATACATGAAACGAAAAATCATCTTTTCATTTTTATCTGAGAAAGCAAAAGATTGGAAAAAAAAACCGATTTGTCGTTTCTTATTCGAATCTGCATTTTGCTTCATTTGTAAAGATAGTTGTCGTAATTCATTCCGTACTCAGTACCTTTTCAAAGTTCTAGTCATAAATTACCTAAGAATATGCATACAAGATAACTGCTATGGGAGGAAACTCATTTCCCAAACATAAGAGAGGAAAAACATCTTTGACGAATGACGGTAATTATATCTAGAAATAAGCTCTTTTTTTAGAATATTCCCTCGAGAAGTAAGAAAAAAAGAAGAAAGGCCTTCTAAATCAACTTTACCCTTCTTTTAGAAAAGAAAGCGGGAGCAGTGAATGATGGGAAAAGTCTTTGATTAAGTGAAAAAAGATGTCCAGCTAATCAACTACGATTGCGATTAAAAACCACGCCTCTCTTAGTGATTCTATCCAGTGGAGAAAGGAGTCACTCCCACCAGTACAGCAATTGGATTGGAGAGAATGACGTCTTTGTTTTGGGCGTGGACGATGCGCTATGCGGTGGCGGAATGCGGCATTCTTTCAGACTCGGAGACGCCAGAGAAGTTTCATCCCCTTCTGCTTTCGTAGACTTTCGGCTGCTAATTCTTTTGAGAGTTGCGACGAGTTTGGATTTTTTTTTCTTTCCCTGACGCAGTAGCGTCGATCTCAAAGATGCGACAGAGCGTTATTCTGAGAGGAAATCTAAAGCTTTTAAACAAAGATTTTGTCTGAATCATCGGATTTTCCCTCCTGTAACATTTCTCATATTTTTATAAATCTGGAAATGCGTTATGCCAATAATTTTGGCTTCCAACAATAAACTTTGTTTTTCATGTACATATCTGAATGCGTTACATAGATCACAGATGCTATTATTAAAGAATTTGTCCAAGCGAAATATACAAAATACATAAAATGGTCTTGTAATAATAATACTAAGCAATTTAATGCAGATATACCACAAAAAATGTCATAAAATCATTGAAAATCACGTTAAAATAATTTGTTTTACAAATGGCAAATTTTATACGCCATAAAAGGTCATCGAAAATTCTCTCTGCAATTTAATAGTTCCTTTTTAATAGGAAATATAATTATAATAAACATTATTCCATTCTGTAGAATTACATTATTTGATACAGATTTTAAGACATTCTCTTTTTTCATGTTGAAAAATACAGCGGATTAAATACTTAGCAGATACAAATAGTTATAATTCAAATACATTTAATTTATAAATATAAATAGGATAGCTCAAATTTCAGATTTAATAATGTTTCTATGTCTCTGAAAGACACGTGATACCCGCAAAATATTTTTCTATCTCATGTGCAGAGAGGTGAATGCTTACCATAAAGTTAAAAATTTATTTTCATTCTGTAAATAAAACTATTTGGTATTTGGAATATTACTTATAAATAAGAACTAGCTTAGAAATTTATTAATTATATAATTAATTATCATCTGTGCAAAAAATTTAAGTGCTATATTTATGCGTTGGACTCTTCGCTATTTTCTCATCACTAACCTCGGGGACTATATAGTATTTTGAATGACATAAAAATTACTATCTCCTTCCTACCCAAATGAAACATAATTAGTAGAATTAGATGAAGAGGAGAAGTGAAGTGAACTGAAACAGAGATAGGGATATATAAATGAAATAGAACTGAAAGAAAGAAGATGGCGATGGAGTATAAAGTGAGCTTGAATTTGTAAGTAAAATTAAAGCATCATAATTCATATTTAGAATTGAAGCGAATCTTGTTGAAGTATTAAGATTGGAATCGGCTGAAAGCGAGTGAATTGATAAGCTAAGAATTTTTTTTATTTGATCCTAATATACAATTAACGAGTTTGAAATTCATGAGAAAGTGATCTTATCGATTCTTCAGTGTTAAACACAGTATTTCATCTTGCTCTTATGTATCTTCAATTGGAATCTAGAATTTATTAACTGTGCTATTAAAAACAAAAATGGCAGTGAAATTAAGTAATGAAGGGCGGTTGTCACTCATACAATGCACAATTTAACGCGTAATCGTAAAGAAAACTACATACAAAGCAAAGTTATTATTCCAAATTTAATAATAAAAATACAATAAAGCATCGATAAATCGATTCCCAATAACTCAGATCTTCAGATAATCGGTATCGCTTGCGTAATAGTAATTTGATTTGCTATAACTAATTTATTATTATAATAAATGTAAAAGAATAATATTCGTGAAAATTACAAATATTGCAAAAAGAAAAAAAAAATGTGTTGTTAGGAACATTTAATGTTACATTAAAATAGATTTTGAATAAAATACGTAAGATTTAGCAAATCACTTCTTTTCAATTAATGTATAAACAATTTGGATTTTCGACAATTAAATAGAATTCTAAGATCTAGCCTTATATTTTTTTTTACTTGAATTCAGCGGTGAAATAAATTGGCGATCAATTTGTTTAAAAAAAATCTACTACGAGAAAGTTTTGAATTTAAAATTTTAAAAATGTAACTTGACTTTTGTGAAATTTACTATTTTTTCATTACGATATCATTTTAGAAAAAGTATAGGATTTTCGAATGTTTAAATTTACAAGAAGAAATAAAAAATATTGTTAGAAAGCAAATTAGTTTATAGAAATCCAGATATAAATTAAGAATTTATTGTATTCAGTTATTTATTTTTTAATTAACAATTTTAAATGTGTAAAAATACTTTCCATTCTTAGAATAGTATCCCATAATACACTGTAATACTTAGATGTTTGGATGATGATACTTAAATGTTTCGCTAAATAATTTAATCATGTTTGCCATTATTTAATATCCGGGTGGGGGATACCTAAACAAACAAACATGCATATAAAATAATTTTTTTTTGTGTATGTGCGTATTTGTTTCATGTCAAAAAATTATTTTTAATAATTTATTATGATTAATTATTACTAAAAATTATCATTATTAATAATTTATTAGTGTGAT
The DNA here is from genome assembly GCA_019974015.1 of Nephila pilipes. Lineage (NCBI taxonomy): Eukaryota > Metazoa > Arthropoda > Arachnida > Araneae > Nephilidae > Nephila > Nephila pilipes. The sequence goes on along the minus strand of BMAW01114921.1, from coordinate 36,461 downwards.
TAATTATTATTAAAAATTTATTATTAATCATAAAATATTATTATGATTAATAATTATGAAAAATTTATTATTAATAATAATTTATTATTATTAAAAAATTATTTTTATTACTTAAGACGAATAACAAAATCACTTGTTTCTTCAGAAACACAAAAAACATGTTGCCTACATTAACAGCCAGATTTTGTACACGAGGGCTAAAAAAAAAATACTACAAAAATCTCCTTACATTTTTTTTAAGACCAGATTAATTTTTCTCCTTCATTCTTCTCGTTGATTTACTTTTCAGTTATCCAATTTTACTTCTTTCGATGAAAAAAAAAAAAAAAAAAACTAAATACAAGAGAGACAAATGCTCATGAGAAGTTCCTAAATTTAATACGGAATCTATATCAGCATTTGAGAACGAGGTTTAAAGTAAAATGTTGATCATAAAATGAAACATTTTCTAAGAAGTATGAGAAATTCTATTTGTAGCTTCACGAGTAACGACGCTTTAAAAATAATTATAAATATAACTAAAAGATTATTATTTTAATTACTCTTTGAAGAAAGCTATAAATTTTTTTTGTAGTTAAAATCATTATTAAACTTGAAACCACGTGTGATGTAATAATATTCGATTTTCTAATTTGTCTTATGTCAAAGGGTTTAAACGATATATAATATTTTATAGAATAATTTTACGTTGCTAATTCGAGAATTTGGTGGCATTTAGATTCAGGAATGAAAGAAAATCTTATTAATCTAAAACGAGTATATAAAAACAAAACTATTACGGACAAAATTTCCTTTTTTTTTCTAGAGTATATATGAGAAAAATAGTTAATAACACTAAACTTTTTCTGTGTTAAAATAGCATCCGGATATAAATAAAGTGTACGCCTGAACACAGCCAACACTTTTGAGTAAAAAAAAAGGTTTTGATTAAAAAAAAATTATGTAATTGTTAAACCAAACAAAAATTTCAACGAAATCTCAGCTTGAAGTAACTGTTAAGTTCTCGACAAAGTAAAATTATTTTAAATGAGTAATAATTAGCATATAGAAAGCGAACTTCCTTGTCCCAAGCTACACAGAAGCAATTACTATCCAGAGAAAAAAATAGCATCTTCAAATTCATAATACATTTTCATTTTCATAAGTCAAAGACTCTAAATTAAAAAAAAAAAAAAACTATTGCCAATGTTCACAACAAAAAGAATAAAGATGTATGAGAGTGCCATAAAAATCAATTATTAATATGATATATGCAATGATAAATAATTAAATTAAACAATAATATTCTGTTCAGGATACTAAAATAAAAGCAGAAGATGATATATTAAATTAAATATATCTTAGAATTATAAATATACGAATTATCGATAATTTGTAACAAAAAAAATATAATTTATTTTTTGAGTCAACTAATGTGTTTTTTTTTTACAAAGAAACGTATAATTTCTCAATGGTTTCTCGTTTTAATTACACGCATTGGCTTTAAACCATCTTATTTTCGTACACAGAATAGCTATCTGAATTGATAATTTACTTGAAAACATTAAAATTTTAATATTGTGGAGTTTTTTTCTTATTTGTATTAAAAATAATACACTCGCGTGTTTTTGAAATGTTTCTGATTTTTATTTAAAATTTTGTATCTAAAAAGCATTTGGAATATTTAATCGGTAAATAATAACATTAGAGGTTTCAAAATGTTTCTCTTTCTCTAATAATAAATACAATTCAAAAACCTCCTGCGCCTTTTTTTTTAAAAAATTTTAAATTTCTATACGAACACATATTTGGTGAAAACTTAATTTATCAAACTTTAAATCACTCAGGAGAGTTTTAATATACTGGAAAAAGCGGTGGAAAATTTTAATAACTAAAAAAAATTAATAATAGATAACAAATATATTTAAAACACTTTTTGTATTTAATGCAAATGTATATGAGAAATTATTCATGACGAAATTTCATAAATATTGAACTAAATTTAGAGATTTTATCATTCTAATTTTTGCGTCTTCTAAAGAAGGAAAAGAAAGATAATTTAACAAAAATGCTGGTTGCGTAAAATTTACTCATAACCACATTGATTAAATATTTCTTTTGTAATGATATTGATTAGAATCAATCACCCATTTTATTTTGAATCCTTAAGGTGTAGTGAAGTGTCATACATGTCATCAAATTATTACTTATCGAAAAATCTTCCTGAATTTTTAACAATTATCAAATACGCGTTCGTAAAATTGCCTGTAGTCCAATAGTATGTATTCCATTTTTAAAATTCTACGTTTCATTATTTATATACTTTCAATAATTGATAAAATTTTTTACTATTTTTAATAATTCGAAAGCTCTACGATGATAAAATCTTAAGAATATTTTCCATTTTCGCACATATTCATAATATGCCAAATAATAATTATTTTCATATATTTACATATTTTTCTCGACCAAGATGGGATTTAGAAAGAGCTTAATTAATAAAACCTCTTATTTTTTCGAGAGATATAATACTGTGTAAAAATTGGTACCATTTTACTTATTTATGAGTAGATGATTATTTACTTAAATTTGTATAAAAAAATTAATCTTCTATCTTTTACCTACACTAATGATATCGTTCTCCAAAACACAGTTTATATCAAATTGATAATCATTCCATTAATTATTTATTTAGGATTCGAGAATTTTAACATTTTTTTTTAAATTGAAATTTCTTATTAACACGAGAGGGTATAACAAAGTTTGAAATAATGATAATGACCTAGATATCTGAATAAAATTTATCCTACACAGTAATTGATTCTTAAGTACCTAGTGTTGCACATTACAGCTATTCACGTGGATTTGTTTAGCCGTAGATTGAAATAACTCCCATTACAGTAAAAAATTTGAATCTTTACTGAAAGCATACACAAGACCGGTTTTCTACAAATGCAGAAACTTAGATATTATTTCCCCCCCTCTAGTGTGTACGTTTTAAACGTTATAATTACGATAAATTATTGGTAAAACAATTCACTTATCAGCTTTTCACAGGTAAATCGGTAACAATATATTTTTGATTAATAATTTAAAACATAAGTTAATGTGTTACAATAAAAACATTAACTACTATCGTAAGCCGAAACTGAACTACTTCCAAACTTATTTTCTATTTATATGTCAACCACGTAACTACAAAATGTAACTACTAATTTCATTTTAACGCGTGCTTATGTTTTATTTTTCCTGTTAAGCTCTCAAAAATGTAAAATTATTCAAAATGAAAAGTAATTGCGAAAAGTAAGCGTACTTTCGAGCTCCAGGCTCCACAGAAGCAATTACTATCAAGAAAAGAAAATACCTTCTTCAGATTCCGAACGCACTTTTATTTTCACGAGCAAAACTTTCCAAAGTGCAAAAACGTTGCCAATGTTAACAACAAAAGGCATAAAATTCACGTGTTAAATTAAACATTGAGTACAAACGATAAATTATAAACGTAGACCATAATATTCTGTTCGGTTATTATAATAAGAGCAAACGATGAAATATTAAATGAAATATATCTTAGCTATGTAAATATACATTAAGCATACTAAATGTAACTAATATAATTATAATATGTTACAATGTCAATTTTTTTTTTAACCTAACAGTATAGATCCTTTTTGTTATGGACGCGAGTTTTTGTTGATGCCATTTTCCCAAAACAACAACATGTTACAACATGTTTCAATATACAATGTCTGGATCAAAAGATCGGTATTTTTTTTAAAGGGATTGCACTTTGATGATCAGAATCAACTTACTAAGAATGAAAAAATAATTATTTTGAGGTTGAACTTTAGCAAGTGCCGACAAATAGAATAATTTGGAGGTTAAATCATATTGTATCTTACAAATCTTTGTGAAATATGGATGCTTATGGAGTAAAATAGCTAACTGAAATTCATCAGATTCAAATTCATGAATGTAATCTTTACCTATCCAATATAAATTAAGCATCATCACACAATTTAATTGATTTTTTTGTTCAATTTATTTGAACGACAGTTTCGCACTTTAGCACACTTTATAATGTTGGATCACAGCTTGAATGCGGAGCATAATATTCAAACAAAAAATATATATTCAATACAATATTCAAACTGCTAGATATAAAGTATTCCAATTTTCTTTATCATACCTCCTAGAGATTTGTTGAACTTTGAAAGTTTCCTCCTGTTTATGAGACATAACTTGTCATATTAAAAGTTAAATAGTTTCTCTTATTTTAATGCTATCACAATTTAATATGATTTTACTTTTTAGCTTATAATACGAAATAAACAAAGCAAGTTATTGGTTTCTAAACTGGGGTATAATTATATCAAGGTTGCCGTGGTAGCCTATTGGTCAAGGTCGTAGATTAGCGGCCGGTGGTTTTCGTTCAGTCGCGGGTTCGATCCTTGGCCGCCAAAGACCCTCCGTGTAGCCGGAGCTGATGCACGTTAAATCTTTTCGGGGTCCAAAGTCCTCCCGTTGGCGTGGTGTGGATATTAGGAGAGGGAAGGTGCCAGCTCAGGTGTCGTCCTCGTCACTTGACCGTGGTTCAAAATTACGAGGTCTGTCGCCAATAGCCCTCATGTTGCTTCTAGTGCGATGTTAATAAAAGCTAAACTATATAATTATATCTAGAGGTACGTGGAACACTGCCAATGGATACGTGAACAAATTAGGAAATATTACATAATAAAATGCAAAAGATATCTGTGTATTCAATTTAAAAATATTATATTTTGGAAGTAAATACAATTTTTGATAACAATTTAGCGGTACGAGAATAAATAAATTTGTGAAGCACTGACAAATAGTTATAATTTGGTAGTATAATTTGTGGATATTCCCGAGGAGAAAAATGAATATTTTTAATCATCCATTTTTTTTTTATGTTTTATTTGTGTGTGTATGTGTGTGTGGGGTAACTTAATGTTCATGGTTGTAAATTCGTAGCCGGCGATCTTTTTGTTGAGTCGTGGGTTCAAGTCCTGATGCCACTGAACACCCTCTATGTAGCGGGGCTACAAAAGCTACGAAAAACGGCAGTCTGTTTCAGTTCTAATCTGTACATGTATATTTTCCTTGGCAAGAGTATCCTAGTAAAAAAACAAACATTTCTTGGCTCGTAGTAGATGTGATAGTTTCAAGGGTCAACATTTCAATCTAGATTTTTCTAGTAGCTTTTACTTTATGACCCTTAGATGAATTAAATTCGATGTTCAAAAATATCTAAAATTTCGATAAAAATACTTAACGACAACTGGCTGCACAGGAACTCTTTTGTACAAATCTTTATAGCTTCTTTTTCTATGTAAGTGTATTGTTGTAGGAATGCAAACATTTCTTGTACGGATGGAGGCTACCGCACGAAGGTTTTCGCTTCATATTGGGGTGTGATATTGTTTTGAATAGGAGGCCACTTCGGGATCGATTTTTTTTTTTAAAAAAAAATGGCAGCTTTATTCGCAACCTAAGGGGTCATTGTTTTAGTTGGATCACCTTTCTCGTACCAAATCAGTTTTCAATTTTTAATCGCTTGCTTCAATTTTAATTACATTTAGCTTAAATTTATTCAATTTAATAATTTATCGTTTGCTTTAATTTTAATACCTTATAAGTTAACAATTATCCATTTCTCGATATTTCATCGCTTACTTTAATTCTTATATTTAATTGAGTAAATTAATAATAATTATGGAAAAAAAAGTGCATCTTAGATGGCTAAAACTGTTCTTTGTAAAACTTTGCATTGAGCTTTTATTCAATATTATTCAATTAATTTTTTCCGTTAATTTCATGTAATCTATAACTGCCAGCACATTTCATTCGGAAGCAAGTTTACTGAAACAAATGTACCCTAACACACATTTCATTATTTTTTTATAAATCAGTCGTGAGATTGTTTATTGAGATTTTCATTAAAAGCTTATCTAATATCTGCCAAATATAATCTATAATTACTTTTGTTGATCTTCAAACAAAAAACATTTCCCCCTGAAATATATAAATTACCTATGTAGTCCCAAATATAAAGAGCCTCTTCCCAGTAAATTTCTTCATACATGGAATTTTTTCAGTAGACCAAAATTCGTAAAAGTCAAGCAATGTCGCAGCGTTAAGCATTTCTTTCATAGAGTGATCTGACTACATGTGAATAAACTCAAGCTGTAGCTCCTCTGGTGTTGCGTCAATATCAGAGGTGAAGGTACAAGAGAGCTAACTGAAATCTTCTTGTAACCTCGTCCTTCAAACTCCACCGATGATCCCTAATTTTAGCAGAAACACTTTCAGGTACTTTCTGTTTTTCTAATAAAGGGAAATTATAAAATTTGCATTCTCCTGCCTTCCTTGCGAATAGGCCTTGTTTTGCTTTGAATGAAAATCTCAGTTCTAGACGGATAGAAAAAATCAAGCAGACATCAGTCAAGATTGGCATTTTCCACTGTCCTAGCCCTTTTTCTTTTCATTCCTTCATCATTATTAGATTATCAACAAAATGACGAAATTTACCCAAATTTTTCTACCATCTACTCAGAGCAGGCTCTGGTGCCGGGGAAGAGTAGAAGTATTGTGCGGCAATTTCCATTTATCTTGTCCCTTTCCATACTTATTCGATAACTCTGAGTTTTCCCTCGTTTGTATGAATCTTTTGTTGATTTTAAAAGTCTTTTGGAATCATTTTTAATTAATACAGAAATCATTTATGAGAGAAAATTTTTTCATTACTCTAAGAATTCAACAAATACAAAATGGTTGAACATACCACTAATTTCATTAACCACGAGATTTTGAAAACAACTTTTTACAAAGGGAAACTCCCAGGTGAAACATCTCACTTTACAAGAAATGGTGATTCATATATATATATATTGTAGCGGAAAAATTTCTTCTTTTCTGGGAATGAAAATCAATATCAACTCTGAAGATAATGACAAACGATGATTTTTCATACATCTTCAAGACAACATACGGGTAACACAAAACACAATTTGGACAATAACAGGTGCACAGCGCTTGCTCAATTCGATGACACAGATACAGAAATAAAACACATTAAGTACAGTCACAATTATTTCAAAACGTTCAGCTCACTAGCTTATTACTCTTTACTGCGGACAGCCTCCGCAATAATATTCTGCACTTCCATGGAAGGCTCCGACGATTCCCAACAGATACACGTTGTTTCTTCGCATGATCGTCCGGCAAGCTCCACTTCAAGTGCCAACAGCGCTCAATTGATTCCCCGATCAATCTTCTCTACAGACTCCCCAAATACAGACTCTCCGTAACAGTTACGCTAGATTTAGGCCGAATCTCCAGAAGATTTACTCGGCTACGAATGCCCTATCGGTTTACAAAGCAGATTCCGCAGATGACTGATTCCGTACAGAGACCGATTACTTCTTAGACTGACTCCTACTCAACTGTAGCTCTTGGTGTGCTTATACCTTTCTCGGTCAGGCGTGACGACGTATGTGAAAATTCACTAAAAATCCGTAACTTTCTTCCCGTTCGATTTCCCCCTTAGGTTCCAGCCCCTTCGAATACTTTCTATGTGTCGCCAAGATTTTCGCCACCAAACAGTTGACAAATCCGTCGCCAAGATGAAGAGATTGTTGCTTAAACTCTCTTTTGTCAACTGATGACATCTCTGTAAATCAATTTTTTCCTTAAAATAGAAGATTTGCAGGGTGGCATCAATACATATTCGTTATAATATATACTTTGGCGGGGAGTTCTTTCATGGAGAGTAGTTGTAGGCTTAGTACCAATGTTGTATTGTTTTACTTATTCTTAAAATATTTTGGTTGTAGTTATTTTGTTTTATTATATATTTGCATTTTGTTTAAATGATTTATATGTTTTATAATTATTTATTTCTGCTGTCGGTAGTTGTATTTAAAAATATTGTACACTATTTATATGGTATGTCTTTGGTAATTGTTATATTTTATTTTTTGTGAGTGCTTTGTTTAGTTTAATTAAATAGTTTTTTAGATTTTTTGGTTTCACAGCTTAGTAAAGATTTATTTATTTAAATTTTTGTTGTCTGCTGTTTATTTGAATTTGATTATATTGGTACTGAGTTTACTTTTTTCTCTTTTCTATGGTTGATTTTCTGAATTTGAAGATTTTTGGTTTGTTACCATATTTTATTATAATGTAACTCACTGAAATGTGATAATTTGATCAGTAATGACATTATAAACACACATTATTTCATTCCGAAGTAAGAAACACTATAAGTTACATTATTGCCATTATTCTAAATTTTGTTTTTGTATTACTGGACTTTCTTTCTCTTATATTTTTCAGTTACTTCTTTGGTTTTGTTTTTAAAATTTTAATTTTAGTATGTTTAATTAATTATCATACTTTTTATATGAGTTACATTAATTTTACTTTTTACTTTTTTTACTTATTTTTTTAAATATGTAGTTTTTTGATATTAATGTACGAATTTTAGATGGTTATTTAGAATTTGTTTATGATGTGATATTTTGTGAATTATAATTTTGATGTTTTGAACACACACACACACACACACACACACACACACACATATATACATGGAATCATGGACCCATTTGATCCACTGCAGTTAATTATTTAGTGGAGGAGCTACTGCTGCTGAGACCCGGGACAGAAAAATACTTGAAGTTCTTTCTTATCGGAATTATTACTGTTTAAAATCGTAACACAACTATATTTAATTAACATTTGTGTAATGAATATCAAATAGCTTAAATGACGTGGAAAATAAAATATCTTTAGATTAAAGAAACAACTTACCTCTAGCAGATAAAAGTATATTTAAAATCAGCTTATTAATCTGCCATTTTTGACGTTTAAAAATGTTATAACTTTCTGTTTAAAAAAAAAAATTAGAATTGCCTTTTTTGTGACCTGAATTTTTTTTTTTTTATTTTTTAAAAAAAAAATTTTTAACCTCTGGATTTTCAACGGCAAAGATTGCCTTTCCGTTAAGTTTTACTTGATTCATTTTTTTTGTAATCAAATATAGTTTTTAACCAACTTAATTTTTGAAAAGTTTCTCTCGCTAGAAACTATTGAAACACACTATGCTAAAAACAATTTTAATGTCAAACTCTTAAACACAAGCATGGCACATTTATAAATAAGCATCTACTCAGAATGTAAAGTCCTTTTCTTATATTCCTACAAACAAATATACATATTTTTAAAAAAAGTTTCTTTGCAATAATTGTAATGAAATACACAAATAGTTAAGCAGTCTTCTTTTGTGCTTTTTTGAAACAGCTTTAATTTATATTTTCTATCTAGCTATTTTACATAAAACTGCCAAGGCGATTTAAAAGAAACCTTTTTTCAGCTTCTTCGCAAATTTGAAACTTCCTTTGAATTTCTTTACAGCTGCTTCCTGTTTCATCTATGTTTTTCTTTCATATGCATTTTCTTATAGTTTTCTGCATCTTTTACTCGAAACTTCTAAAAATTTGATATAAAAGCATTAGTTATCTTTTTGTACACCATTTAAACCATTTTTATTTGTTTCTGAGTCGGCTGTCATGACAACCAACTTCATTCAAAAAGTTTCTGACAGGCGACGTTACGCTTTAGGTTTCCTGTTTTCATTGTAATTCAGAAGAAAGTCGTTCGTAAAAGATGCAGAGAAAAATATTTTCAGAGGAAATCAGGTTATGAACAATTTTTTTACTTAATAAGCTTATAGTTAGATAGAACATGTAATTACCGAAGATGATTAAGAAGAAGCTGATTAGGAGTATAAATTTGTTTTTAAAAACATTTTTTAAAAAATGTTTCTGAAAATATCTTTTTTGAAGGATGGAAATCAAAAGTCCAGGACATCATCATTTTCGGCAATGTCATTCAAATGAAAGAATTTAAAGTTGTATAAACTGGATCACGTCGGATATGGCATTCACTGAATGATACTTGATAATAAACAGAGAGCAACTTTTTCCCAAATAAATGACGTGAGGTCGAAGATCCCATTTATATGGAGACGTTTCAACTTATCTGTATTCTACAATGACTGTTTCACTGGTGCTTGATAAACATTTCTTTACGGATGACATATTGAATAACTGGATTCCAGCCAAAAAAAAAAAGTTTCTTTTTTCATTCGTCTGGATTCATGCCATGCTTGCAGACAGATTTTTTCTTAAAGAAAAAATAAACCATTTATCTTTCAGTTTATCTGATGCCAGGCTAAGCAATTTTAGTGAAACAAATTCTAAGTTCATTTTGATAAAGAGACTTTTTAAAAGATCCAAGTATTTACAACACATAATGATAAAAATGCCATTATTATATTGAAACATGTTCAGTGGCGAATCAAAGGGGTGGGCTTAGACTCTACGTGTCCTTCACCTGTCATAATTTCACGTGCAGAACAAATAACGTACCTACACAGGATATTCCAAACAAATTTAAAAGCTTTTACTTTGTTGTTTTACTTCAAAGCTATTCGTTGAGTCGAAGTACAGAATCTATCTTACGGCTTCTATCGTACTGTTTAATTTTTTTCTTAGTTTGAATTAGATTCTTCAGTTTATATTTAGATAAAGGCTTGAGAAAGCATGAATAATCAACAAAATAAACAAACACAATTAAGTATTATTAACTTTTTGATGAGAAAAAAAAAACAATTGCAAAGCATTTGGAAGCTTCAATGAAAAGGAGAGTCATCGACAGGCTTGAAGCTAGTTGCTCTCAAGTGGTAGGTTTTGGACAGTTTCCAAAAATACCACGTGCTAGTTATAAGCATCAATTTTGAACAGTGGTACCGTCACTAAGAGAACTAAGCAAGACTACCGAAGAATTTCAACTGCTGAGTAAGATCGTTGTTTATTAATAAACACATGAAGGTATTCACAGATTACAGCTAGAGTGTTCCTTTCAAAACCGTATTGATACATCTAGAACAATAACTTCTTGATGAATTGCATGAGGGGGAAACCTGGAGATTCAGCACATCAAGTGATTATCGATAAATCTTCAATTAGAAGCAAACCAAGGACTACTATGATCTTCCCAACAGAAAAGAAAACGTTACCATAATGGGGGTCATTGAACCTCTACTTGAATTATATCCTTTTGTGACTTTGGACTATGCGCGATTTTCTCTTCACTAACCTTGGGGACTTTAATTGAGATTGATTGCTGCAAATAACAATTGCTTCCCAACCAAAATGAAACGTGATCATGCTAATTAGAGGCAGGTGGAAATAAAGTGAAATGAGATAGATATGACGGTATATGAGAAAAGGGAAGTTTTGTGGAATTAGGACAAGTGGGACTAGCGCTGAGTGTATGACTTACGAGCGATAGCGGTAGTAGAGTATTTGAAAAGTCAAGACAACCTCAACAGGAGAGGTTTTGCTAAGAGAGTATTAGCTCAATAATAGTCGAATAGGTGAGTTAATCCAAGGGGTCATTAAAGAGAGCAAATATTCTTTAGACATTATATTACAGAAATTAATAAATAGATAGTTGTGTGAGAGACTTGACTGGTGTATCCGTGCGTAGATTATTGACTTTTAGAGTTAGTTGTATTTGACTGAGTTACGGCACAAGAGTCGGGTAGAAGAAATAATTCGTCACACTTTTAAGCAACCATATCCCACTATAAGTACAAGGCGTGGATTCTGTGATCGTAAAGTAATATACTATTTCGGATCTTCGAGTCTGGAAGGTGCTAGACTAAACTTCATTTTATGGACGATAATGTGATGTCTCAGAGAGCTGAAAGATTCAAATAAAAATGTTTGATAGGCATACACATCGTATGAATTAATAGGCAAATTTTCGATCCGTAAAGCATGTCTGGGAAAATTTACATTACACATAAATTGACAACGACGAGAAGAACTTTAGACCCGTCTTCCAGATGAACGAGTTCATTTCCTCGCATTGAAAATGGAGAGCACTCTTTCATGATGGCCAACTGCAGATAAACCTTTTGTTTGGACAAAAGGATTATCTGTAGTTAGACAAAAGGATTATCTGTAAATAAAATTTTTCCCTTTTGTTCTGTTTCCAACAGATAATCCCCGTTGAAAAATCGTGGAGAAATCGTTGGGAAAAATCGTTGAGATGATTGGCAAGATGCATTCTAATTGGGAGGAGTTCATAACTGCATATTTTGGCAATTTTTAAGTAGATATGTTTTTAAATACTTACGGAAAATGAGAGAGTTACATCTCTTTAAATTTACTAACGTTGCACAAAGGAGCAATAGGGGGGGGGGTTGCATTAGCAGTCACCAGGGAGCCCATCCAAAGGGCTTAGAGCTGTCCAAAGTTTGCCTTCCTTGAAGAAAAATACTATCACAGGAATGAGAACAGAGCAACGGATATAAGAGCACGAAACAGAATTTAATAAAATTTACACGTGTTATTTACAATAAGTATTCTAATCCTTAAAGAAAAAATGTAACAAAATCACAGATTTTCGATGAATATAATTATAGCAAAAAAATTACTATCTCAACATCATTCAAAGATAATTTGTTTTTTCATAACAAAACTTCCCCTACAGGATAACCAAAGGTAATTAAACATACAATAACACAAAATACAATTTTAAAAACTTGACATTTTTACAGCTGTTTATAAAATAGGAAGCTAAAAACGGCAAGGGGAAAAACTGTCAAAAACCAAGAAAGGAACTCTGTAACGAGGGAGTGATGGTAATGTTTCTGGCTAATGAGCCAGATATGGCTAAACTATGATCTAGACATTTAAAAAAATGGTAAAAAGGAAAATGTTGGTTGACAAGAACGAAGGTCGAAAATAGAGAAAGACCACTTAAATATCCCAGAGAGCATGTCATCCTGAGTTTACCAAAGACAGTAAGCCGCATGGACAAGAAAAATATCACCAGAATGCTTCTCAGTCGTGATTCTCGTATCTAATAAGGAAGGCAAGCCCCAGGGAGACTGAAATTATTACAAAGAAAAGAAAATAAGTTTTGAAACATTGATTCATTGAATCAAATAGGCACATGAAAAGGCAATGGACACCACAATCTTGAGTTACGGTCAAGTGAGAGGTTGACGACACTTGAGCTGACACTCCAAACTTCTGTATCATTCCAATGTGAAGATTAGGAGGCCGATAGATGTAATGGGTATCAGCTCCGCCACATAATAAGTCTTAATGGAATCAGGACTGGAACTCATGACACGAATCGAGGTCGCATCCATTCGGCCTTATAATGAAGGAGACAAAAATATGAGATATATTTTATTCATGAAAATATGAATTGACTCAAGCAGAAATGAGAAATATAATAAAATAAAATGATTTTTGAAGGTCATGTGATATTAACGTTGGTTCACATTGTTTAATGGAGTATTTTATAATATATATATATATATAATTATTGCATATTTATTGCCTTATTTTAATTTTCTGGCCTTTCTGTATATATGTACAAAACTTTATATAGCTCTAGCTAAATTATTTAACTGTTTATTTAAATTTTCCTTAACAGAATACCAACTCATTTTTACTAACTTTCAGAATTTTACAACGTTTTTTTTTTTTCTCAGCTTTTCAAAACGGTCGTGTATTCAAAATATTAAGACTTTTGTGCTAATCAACATAAGACTTTCACATTTTTTCTGCTCGTTTTGTGTTAATTGTTTGATAATTTTGCGCATCGATCAAGGACTTAGATAAATAGTTATTATTTAAAAACCCACAAAATCAGATGTAACTGTTTTTTCTCTTTTTTTTCCGTATTATCTGAGAGGAAAAAAAATTAAAGCTATAAATAACACCTCGACGTTGACTCTATTGCATTTTTTCTTTCAACTAATACTTTGGGGACTTCAAATGAATGCGGTTGAATTGAAAATCTCTCTGAATGGTTGAAATGTGACTTACGTACATAGATTAGAGCTACTGAATTGTCATGAATAGAATTGAGGAGATGAGTATAGAAACAGCGAAGCATTTATATAATGATTGGTACTTTAATTAGCAAAAGGATTATGAGTTAAAGTTATTAATGTGAGGCATATGTATTAATATCTACGTTGAGTAAAAAGCTTTAGAAGGAATTAAAGAAAGTATCTACAAAAAATGTCAAAGATTCGAGCCCGATAAGTTTGGCAAGATAAATACTGAGTTTGTAATGCTCCCCAACATTGCTTATGTTAAATCTAGAGATAATAAGATTTAACTAAATAGTCATTATCACAATTCTAATTGAAAAGACGTTGGAAAAATACAATTATAGTCAATTAACTATTTTCAAAAATTATGTAAGATTACTCTCTTTCCAATAACTTTAAACTCACCCGAATCCTAGTTTAAAATCAAACAATAAAGATAAACTCCCTCTTTTCGAATGAGGCACTGCTCGAATACTCTGATTACCACTCACTTCAACTAAGAGTCAATTCTACCTTTTCCAATCACAGCCGATCAGATACATCAATTTACACCAATTTCTAACATCTACCGACTTCTCATTACTATATGTTCCCTATTCCTTAAGATTCTATTTCTTTTATATATATCTGGCATCAATTCAATACATTACACTTTTTATCTTCATTTCATTTGACTGGAAAGGCGTTGGGATTTTAAATATTAAATGAAAAAATAACCCAGTTGTCAGTTAAAGAATGACTCGAGAATAACCCAACGTTACAAGTTATTATATTAAACGATAGATCTAAGGTGCATAGCCATTATTTCCGCATATATAGTAGATTAGGAGTTGAGATTTCACAGAAGTGAACAAAATAATCATCATTTAGTGACTTTCTATTCATTGGACTATTAATTAACAACTATTAAAAAGTTTAGTAGCTCTTAAACTTTTTAGTTTTGCGACCCCAAGCTTCAAAATTTTGAATAACCCCCTTCCCTTCTCAACCATAAGCATGCATGAAAAAATTATGTTGTTTCGTATTTAATTTAATTTAAAAAATTATTTAATAAATACATATTAATTTTAATTTATTCTATTTTTTAATGAAAATTTCTTTCGTTAAATTACTGAAATACTCCTGCCTTTTCTTTTCTTACTCACGTTCATCCCTTTATTTATGTGTAAAAAATAATTTTACCTGAAAATATAAATAAAATGTAACTTCTCATATAATATATTGAAATAACGTTATATGTATTGGTATATACTGAATCGAAAACACACCTTTGGACTATTCGCGATTTTCTCTTCACTAGCCTCAGGAGCTTTTTGGTAATTAGAACTGAATGAGATTACAATTCCTTGCCAACCAAATGAAACGTGATAAGGTAAATTAGACGAAGATGAGAAATGTAGGATTTGAATTAGGGGTAGAGTGATATGTAAGCGAAATAGAATAGACCGGAAATAGAAGGGGAGGTAGATGATAACTATAGTTGATAGATGTACAGATTGAGGTGCATCATCGTAATTGATCGCTTACATTGAAGTAGCTGGAAATGATTTCTTATCAGAATACTGGGGCTCAATCTGTTATAATCGAGAAGTGCTTGAATCAGAAGGTGTGATTTGGTAAGCTAAGACCTTATTATCTAAAGTTAAACTAGGATTAACTGAGTGAAGAGGTATTCGAGAGAGAACGGTCTTGCATTTTCTTTGATTGATAATAAAGTATTTTTTCCTGCTCTTATGTTTCTCCAATTGGAGTTTTGAACTGATTGACTATTTAATTAGACTATCAGGCGGCTGTTGAGGTAAGTAATGAAGGTTATATGTAGCAACCAAATTTGAATAAAACAATAAAATACACTACTATACTGTTCCTGCTATGCACATTCTTGTCACGAAACAGATACAACTGACTATACTAGAAACATAGCTTTTCCCTTCTCACACTTGTTTTTTCTTCTGCAATGCATATTTTATCTGTGTTCAAATATGATGATTATAAACATTTTCTGATGAATATCTAATAAAAATTTTGTCCTTTTGTTATCGTATCACCTAAAATGTGACACAGTGTTTCGAAATTGCTTTTTTCGTTTTAATATCAGGATACTGCAAACTTAAATAAGGGCGCAAAAGTAAGAAATGAAACATTACCAATGAAAATCGATGGATTTAAGGTAGAAGTATTCAACAGTGTGAGAATTGCATGTAAAATGCGGGGAGGTATCGTGAGTTTTAATTGTTACAAAGAAATCATTGAGATATATGGGAAGCCTTAATTTTATATATTAATTGATCTTTACGTACATAATACTTCAAGTTCCAGATATTCATGGTAATTTGTTTAGTTTCAGAAAGTCGTAGATTGAAGTCACCCGCAGTATGGAGAAAATATTCAATCAGCTGAGTTTCTACACTTATTCACATGTTTTAAGAGCCCTGGTGAGTATTAGAGAACTTTATCAAAAATAATTTTATGACGTTTTGAAAGGCATATTATTGAGCAAAAATCTATTCTATTTTAATTATTTGTAAGGATTTGCTTATTTACTTCATCTTATGTGCGTAAATCGACCTTTTGACTTTCTCCTCAGCTAAAAGTATCGCTCTTCAAAATTCGCTTTATATTAAATTGATAGTTATTCCATAAATTATTTTATTTACCATCTCAGTTTCAAGAATTTTATAATTTTTTTTAAGATCTGAATTTT
Source organism: Nephila pilipes (assembly GCA_019974015.1). Taxonomy (NCBI): domain Eukaryota; kingdom Metazoa; phylum Arthropoda; class Arachnida; order Araneae; family Nephilidae; genus Nephila; species Nephila pilipes. The sequence continues at coordinate 19,827 of BMAW01114921.1, read as the reverse complement.
CTTTATTTTACGAGGAGGTATCGCAAAATTTTAATTATTATAGAGAAATAACTAAGATATTTGGTTAGAATTTGTTCTACATGCTAATTCATTTTATGTACATTTTTTTACAAATTACAACATTTTCCCGAGAGCTAAGAGTCAAAATAAAACAACTTGGTATGTTCCATCTGTTCACCCCTGGTATAGGAGTTGTCGTCTGGGGGGGGGATCTCTGATTCTTGATTGCAGTGGGCAGGATCAAACAACTCTGATTCGCTTTCTCCGCGGACATCTTAGAACTACGAAATATTCTGAGGATTCTAAGCGTTTTGAGACCTGCACTAAATGTATTTCGGAAGAGGCTTCACCTTAACACATCCTTACTTGTCTGAGCCTCTCTGTGCAGGGAGTTATTGAGAATCCTTTGATGGCCTTGGACTTCTTCAGGGTCCACGGATGGATGGATTTGATATAGATCTGCCATTCTCGGGGATGTGCAACAGCAACAAATTACAACTATTAATGCTAATTTATTTGGTTACAAGAAGTAGCTTATAATAACACGTAATATGTAAAGTCTTAATTATTATCTGAGGTACCATAAGATTGTTATTATTACTAAAGAATAAATGAGATATAAACGTAATTTTTAATTATTATTCTCATGACTCTGCACGTAGTCACCTATCAGAGAGATATATTTCTTCCAGTGTTTCTTGATCTTTCCAAGGCCGTCGTTGCAGATCTCAGCAGAAGGAACATTATCTTCTCCTTAGTGTGAGTTACTTCATTCTACGGCTTCCTGAAACCGAATAATTTGACATGAATAGCTGTAATTCACAACATTACGTACGTAAGGATCAATTAATATGCAAAAATAATTTTATTCAGATATTCTGGCAGTTTCTAAGTAAAAATTAAAGTAACAGCACACCTTTGAAGAAAAGTTTTTGAAATAGCCTAAATTTTGCCTGCACATCCATATTTTATGATCTCATGAGGCTTCAAAATCAGAAAAAACAACTAAGAAAAGTTTCGTTAGTGTATAGTTTTACTATTAAAAAGGCCTTTATTATAAATATAAGCAAAAATTAAGACTGCCTACCAAATATTTTAACTCAAAATAATATAAATCTATTGATATTTTATGAATTAAATAACACTGAAAATTCCTAAAATAACACAGATGAACACAGAATTAAATAACACAGAATAATCTTGTTTAGGGAATAGACTGTTATTTTGATAATATAGCCCTTACGTAGGAAGCTATCGTAGCCCGAGCTTCGAACACAGAAATTTTACTTAAAACTCATTGTGATTTTTACTTTATTGCAACATAAGAAAAATCTTCTAAAAATCAAAAATCTTCTTTTGCCCATGGCGAAACTCATGGTCTAAAATTTAAAGGCTGATAGAAAACAAATCTCAATAAGCAATTTTCAAACCACAATGCATAAGTGGAGAGAATGTGGTAAACCACTAAACGACACTGTAATGGAAAGCATAAAGCGCGAGTTTTCTTACGCATCGTCATTTCTATCATGGATTTCAAGAACCATGCCAACGTACAGTAATCAGGAAAAGGCCATGTCTCCTGAAATTCACAGTAGAAATGACGAGACCAAAGAAAACTCGCACTGCATGCTTTCCATTACAGAGCCGTTTTAGCTGTTCTCCTTTTGCTCTACTTCTGTGCATCGTTGGTTGAAAATTGCTTGTTTTGATGTTTTCTACCACCCCTTAAATTTTTACCCATGAGTTTCGAAAGGGCCCGGTATAAATTTCAAAAATAGTTCTATTCTATGTATAAGTACTTGAAAAACAAGTATATAACATCTCAGGTTTATTGATACATATTTTAAGATATTGAAAGGAAAAATGTAAAAACTTGTTTATTGTAAAATTGTATTGAATTTAAAAACTTCCTTCTCGTCAGAGAAATTCTTGATCAAATAATACTGAAACAGCTATAACACAGTTACTGAATAAGACAGAAACGAAATTCGAACAGATTCTTAAAGATAGAAGATTTAATTTTAATTTGAGTCCAAAAAGGAAAAAAGAAATAGATTTTAGACCAAGACGTGTTTTGAACGTGTAGTGGCACCTTAAAATTATATGATACCGCCACTTATATATTCGTGGATGAAAACTGTACATATAAGTAAAAGATACGACGAAAGCATATTTTTAGGAGTGAATTATGAATTTAATTTCAAGTACGAGAAATGGCGTATTGCAAATCTTTCGCAATAAACCGCTTTTTATTCTCAGGGATAAACTGGAATTTCTGTGTAAATGCTCGCGGTAGTCGCTAATTATCCATTATTGTTAAATCGTTAGCTATTTATTAATTAGTATTAAGATATTTTTATGAGCTCTCAGATCGTGATATGTATGAATTATCTATGTTTATGAGTGCTTTAAATTTTAACTTTATATTTACTATATTTATAGAATAATAGAATAATAAATGTAAAATTAAGAAGTATATGAATTAGTTTTAAATCTATTTTTTGAAAGAATTGTCGATTCTCTCGTTGATATATTTTCCAATGTAAATGTTTTTTTCTTAAAACTGCTGAACTGATTTAAAAAGTTGTTAAAATATACAGCCGCAGTTGAATGATAAGTACGTCAAATTTTAAGGTTTTAAATCGAAAAAAAAAAAAAAAAAATCGAACATTAAGTAGTGTGTGTGTGTGTGTGTATGTTCAGAACTCGGGTACCAAAAATTTTAGAATTTTACAAAAATTAACATCTGAAAAAACTAAATGTTTAACTGAATGAGATTTATGGACAGAGTATTACTTTATTTGATTTTTAATGTAATTATCCTCATATCTGAGAAGAAAATTATTTTTTTCCCTTTCTTTTTAAAAGTAATTGAAATGGATCTGTATTTAAAATTGTTAGAAAATGTACTTTTTTGTTCGAATTGCTGAAACTGCAGTCACGTTATCTTAAAAAATTTCATTGCAATTATACGTGGAATATATTTCAGAGACCAATCGAATGGAAGAGAGAAAAAAAATTCAGACTTTTAGTTTAAAAACATATCGGTAGAGGGCGCTAAAACTTACTTCTTTCGAAGACCGAAAATTGGCGCTTAAGTAAAAAACCCTTTAAAGTTGGAAGAATGAGTCTATGGGAGTATTATTAATTACTTTGGTTTCTAGATTTTTTCAAATAAAAATTATGTAATGATATTCGACTTTTTTTTTTTAACTGGGATCAATCACACGAAACAATCAGATCATTTGTAAAATGATATATAAAAATTCCATCATAAGATTTATATGTTATAATTATAAATAAAATGAAGTAGAGTTTATTTTTGTTTACCCCATTTTATCACTATTTTTATAAAAAATTCTGAAGAAGTATATGGGATAATTATAAATGAGCAATTATTAGAATCATTTAGAAAGTATAAGATTACGTATCAGATTTGATGATAAATTAATTATTTTTATTTTACTTCTGAATGGCAACACAAAATAACAAAAATTCGAAATATTGCATTGAACTTTGATTTCAGTTTATTGGTTAGAAAATAAAAATTTTACTCTTTTTCTTGTAAAGTGTTTTATTTTTAAAACAATTTAAATTTTATATATTTATTACCGAATCCATATTAATAAAAAAATAATACTTTGAAACTAAAGTATTTCAGAAAAGCCAAGTGAGGGATAGTGGTATGTATAAAGTAAATAACATTTTCTGAAAGCGCAGGGAAAAAAAATAAATTCAAGATACAATTTTATTTATGAAAAATAAATTTATTAATATGAATTACTGGATAAAGTACTGAAATCAGCTACAAAGCTTTATTGTATTCTAGTAATATTTGTATTTTTAAAATCTTTCATTAACTTTGCAAAACGAGCATTATGATAACTTAATTTTAATATTAAAAAATGCAAAGTTGATTCGCTTCTTAAATCCTTTTTTCTCTTATTGGGACAAAAAAAAAAGCCTGTAAAAGTTTGACATGACTTGCATTTTTGATGTTATATTTTTATGGCTGGTTCAGTTTTAAAATAATGCTTAGGATGTAAGAAAAATAAATTAGTTTAAGAAAAATTTAGCTAAAAAATTAAGCAGTTTCAGCAATCTTTGTGGTCATATGTAATCATTCAATTCTTTAATATTTAATTTTTCATTTGCTAAATTGTGAGTAAAATAATTTAGGAAATAAACCAAGACATCCACTATCTCTTATTAAAATCTTGCAAAGCTAATAACTTAATTGTTAATCTAATCCATTACGTCGTTCGTTAAATTCTTAGCTTTAACATTTAAAATGATAAAGAAATTTATCACTTTATGGGGAAAAAATGTTGAATTCTTTGACAATGGAAGCATATACTTTTAAAAGAAAAAGAAATAATAAAAAAAAACCCCTCAAAACCAAATGAGAGGGAAAAAATAATTTGATGATGTTTTCTCCCGTAATTTTTGAGCTGATATTTTCCCTTCTCTCCCCCCTCTCGTCCTTTTTTTTTCTAACTTTTAAAGCAAACAATTTAGGCGACATGTTTTGACAAGGATTCTTGGACAATTTCTTCCAGAATCTCAACCCCGATGACATTATACTAAGTGTTAAGACAGTCTTGAAAGAAAAAAAAAAAAAGGTGGAAAAATATAAGTCTCAAATTGTTTTGTTTCAATTCCATGAAATTAAATCGTCTGCGCAAAATCGATTCGGACATCCCCAGCTTAATTCGACAGTTTGAAAAAAATAAGTTAAAAAAAAAAACTCGAACTTCCATATTCCGACGCTGCACCTTCCTCTCCCTTGATGAAAAAAAGGGAGAGATAGATAGAGAGAGAGAAAGAAAATAATAATAAAATAAAATAAAAAACAGCACATCGTCCACCATACAGAAAAGGATGCGAAGTGAAGAGGGGACACATCAGTTGAAGAGACGGATGACGAATGGATCTAGAGAGTAATTATTGAACAATTGCGCATGCTCGGAGAATTTTTTTCCCCTGCAAGTTTTTTTTCATTTTCTTTTCCTTTATGATTTTTAAAAACTCTATGCAGTTGAAATATTAAACAATTGAAATTTTGATACAAACTTTTCTTTAATTAAAGTTAAATCTACTTTTCAAAGAGAAAATCACAAACAAATTTTATTTAATTTTACCATTTTCAGTTTAACTTATGCGTTTTTGATGTTAATTTAATTGAAAACAATTTGAGACTTAACGAAATTTTTAACTGCTTTAAAAAAACATTATCCACTACACTTGATATTTAACTATATTATTTTTAACAGGACAAAAAATTTAATGCCGAAAAATATATATTTGAAGAAAAAAAATTAAATAAAATTTTACTTGAATAAATGGATTGATAATTCGATTGTTTTAAAATTCAACTTCTTAAAGATGCTATCTGAAAAATTCTTATCAACAATCTCAAAATTTCCTCAAGACAACACTAACTCTCTGAACATTTTATTTAAAATATTTTCAAAAATCGTGTAATGTAGTGATTTTATATGGAACGGCCGAATTAAAGGGATCCAATGCTCTGTCAATAATTTTCTTTTATTAAAAATTTATAAGAAAAAACTATATTCACAACAGTTAAACATGCTTAATATATGTATTTCTGAAGCAAAAAAAAAAAAAATAAACTTCGTTTTTAAACGAATACATAAAATTCATACTACTTCTACAAATTTAAATATTTTTCTTTCTCTTTCCTATTAATGTTTCTCACAATTATGTTCATTGGTTTGGTCAAACTAGTTACATTTATAATACTACAAATTCTTCTGAATCAGACATTACAAAAATCAGTAAAAAGAATGGTATGTCTAATTTTGTGGATTTAAATTCAAAAAAATATATTCTTCTAAATTCCTATCCTACTCACGGAATTATGAAATATACTATGCAGGAAAAAAAAAAAGAATTTCAAAACTTTATATAGATTATAAAAAAAAAGTCTTTGAATTTTAAATACATGATCAACACACATAAAAAATAAAAATGCTGAAAAACGTAATTCACAGCTTTCATGGTCAAAGAAATTATTTGGCATGTTGTAACTTGCTTAATATTGTAGTTAGAGCTCTAAGAATTTGTACATATATTAAGAAACGTCATGCACTTAAAATAAGACACTAAAAACCTTTTCATTGTGTTGGTCATTTTTAAGGTATTGAGTCTCCTTAAACAGCAAGATCCTCAAGAATTCAACTTATTTATTCATTAAATAGAAATGAATGCTCATCGCGTAATATTTTCAAAAATTGCTCTTAAGAAGAATTTTAACTGACCATAATGTTGTGTTAAATTCAAATGTCATTCCCAGCACCACCTACTACATGACGGACAAATAACTGATCAAAAGAGGACATAAAACTGGAGGGGAAAAAAAGAGAAAAAAAAAAAAAAAATGGACACAAAACTACTATAAAAGCTGTACAGAAATCATTAAAATCTTTAATTGAACCTAGAGCAATGAAATGAAACTCATTCTTCCGAAAAATGGGAAAAACATTCGTATTTTCTTATAAGTTGTACTCTATTTTATGTATTATTTCCTTTCTGATTAATTTTACTTCTTCGTGGCCTAGTGGTCACGGTCACGGTCTCGCGGTTGACTTCGTTTTTTCTTCGAGTAGTGGGTTTGAGCTTGATGTCTTAAAGATCCGCTGTATAGCGGGGCTGATGAAGGTAGAGGTCCCTAGCCCTCCCGTTGGTTTGATGTGGAATTTTGAAGAGGGAGGTACTAGTTCAAGCGTCGTCCTCGTCACTCGACCGATGATAAAAATTACGAGGGCCGTCCCTTTGCTTTTCATAATGACGTTAATAAAAAAAAATCTGACCGCATTTTTTATTTGTGATACTTTTAAAATGAACTTAAGTGATGTCGCTATACACATACACACAATATCAGAAATGACAAATGAGCCTTTAACAAAATATTCTACGAACATATGTTCAAAGTATTACCAAATCAAAAATTCCAAAACCTCGCCTCACAAATACATGGAATTTACAAATCTTGTCTATTAACTTTCATTCAAGTTTACAAAGGAAATATGACTTGTTTCTTGGTATCTACATAGTGAATCAAACGCAAGCGTTTACAAATAGAGGTTTTCTTCAAATTTTGAGGTGACAGGCACTAAAATGCTTCAAATTCTACATTTTTTTTTATTTAGCTGTTAAAAAATAGGAGGCTTTTTTTGATGATTCTGTTGAAGTTTTATTAAATAGAATTTGGTAAATGTAACTTTTGAAAATTGAAACTTTCAATTTTAAATACGTTTGTCATGACAGAGGAAAATATCAGTATTTGCAATTTACTCAAAATGTGGCTTTTTTTTCAGGATTCTGATGTATTTTCCTCTAAATCTACTTTATCTATGGAGCTGATATTTTCCACGTAATTTTACTCTTCAGTAAATGTCAATTTCTTTTAATAAACACTTATAAACTCTAGGCATTGCATAACATTTGTATAAAAATTAAATGAAATTTGAATCACAAAATTTAATTTCTTTTACAATTTCGTTAAATTTAAAATTTGAAATTATTATTATATTCATTGAATTGGAATGTTATGTTAATGAGTACTTTGTAAGAAATCCCTAGTAGCAATTGTAGCGAAATTTATGCATGAAATACCAAAAAGCAAGTGCTCATCTTACAATTGTAAATAGAGCAATTGATCATTAATTCCTCATACACAATTATTTATGTATATAAGTGGGATTTCATTTGCGTAAATATATATATATATAAATAAGTACACATATATTTCAATGCCACAATATGACTTGTATCGCTTTTAACTTTAAAAAAGTGGGCATTATTTAAACATGGCATAAAATGAGCTCATGTTCTTTCTTCTCAAAGTCGTTTCAATTACCTTAAATTTTGAATTTATTTTTTAACTCCCTTATAGAGTTACCAGAGAGTAAAAGCTGATAGATGTAGTATCTCTAAAGTATGGTTAAGAGACAACACTTGAATTAATACCTGTCTCTTTCAACTTCCATACCTCAAGCGTTGTCCTCGCTACTTGACTGTGGTTATTCACAAGGCTTTTCACCAATAATTGTTGCATAGCCTTAAAGTAGCATTAATTCCACTAACCAACCTATTTGAGCGAATGGTCTTTTTTAATCAGGTTAATTTATCGAGTGATGTCATTAACGTCGCCCTAGAAGCGACACGAGGGCTATTGGCGATGGACCTTTTAATTTTGAGCCTCGGTTAAGTGATGAGGACGACCACTTGAGCTGGCAACTCCCTCTCCTAACTTCTACACCACACCAACAGGAGGACTTTGAGCCTCAACAGATTTAACGTGAATCGGCCCCGCTACACACCTAGTCTTTTGTAACATCAAGGTTCAAATTCACGACTCGACTAATACCGCTGGTCACGAATTCGCGACCGTGACCACTATGCTTTACGGCCACATGTAAAACCAGGAGTTGGATTAATATCTTGACTCGAATGTAGCCTGCCATGAACCTCACTCTTTTAAACAGTGGGCCGTCACCCCTTTTATTTTTCTATATTATCGGTGGAATTAAGTATTAATACAAATAATAACTTACAAAATATTGAAAATCTAGATGTAAAACTGAAATTTATTGAATTTTTTCTCTCCAAAATTCCCCAGCTTAGTAAGAGTATTCATATATTTGTATTTTTTTCTAGTCTCACATTGTCTGAAAGAGATTTTCCCACAAATATGATAAAGATTTTTCATGGCAAAAATCTTAGAATTCCTAAGCAAAACTAATATCTGTATAACCACATCCAAATTTGTAGATATCTATTTTTATTATGAAATGATTGCTGTTTTTTCTGCATCGGTGATGAACCTTATGTTCAAATTTTTAATTATTACAATCAAAATATAATTAATATAGAAATATCCACAATGATTTCATATCTTTATGAATGGTTGCTTAAAACTGTATTGATAAAAATGGGTTTTTATTAACTTTTTTTACGAATTTGACGTAGATTTTAAACTAAACAAGGTGATTTATTTCTTGAAACGTTAAATTCTGATATGGAAACAAAATGGAATGGATGATATATTAAAAGCAAAGTCTTGGATTAATGGTTAGAAAATCGAATGTTTTATCCTCACTTACAACAAGCATCAGCAAAAAAAAAAAAAAAAAAAAAAAAAGACGAGCTGCTGCATGTTTAAATCTAATATAGAGTGAAGTGGAGTTGGAAATGAGGTACTATTCAAATATTGTCCTCGTCACATAACAAGTATTCGGTACTCTATTATTTACTGTTCAGTTTTCCCATGACATCAAATTAAAAAAAACAAAACAATCAAACTACATTTATTGTATTATGCAAGGTAAATTATTCCGACTGAATCAAATTCTTGCTATTTGATTCGAAAGTTTATATATGCGTTTTCATTCACGAATGTAGAATCCATTAATTATTGTCCTTTGTTAATACCCTTAACTTTTGCATTGTGCAAAATTCTATAGGAAATATTTCGAAATCATGCAGCCTCACACAAAATGATCTAATAGAAAATGCTAACCTATATTAACCATTAAATAATCATTAACGTTGATAAATAATAGTTTAACTATTTTTCTTCTTATAATTCTTTTTTAGTAGCTTTGTGTATTAACCACCCGAATAACTATTTTTTTTCATCTCCAAGTTACATGTCTTTTTCTAAATTTTTTAAAAAAAAAATGTCTCCGTTGAGTATAATTATATAAGATGATACAAAAGAAATATCTCGTATTATATGAACCATTTAACACTTATGAATTAAATTTCTTTTTCTTCCATAGGAGCACTAACCTCTGTATGTCTGTCCTTTAAGACCTCTAGAAAATTCTAGCTTAGGTTTAGATTTCGAAATTTTTTTGTTCTTTCCTTGAGCAAGATCGCGCACATGCGCACTCAAACAGCCATTACTCCCTTCACCCTCCCTTAGACAATCGAACTAAAAGGGGACTGAGGGAGCCTTGGAGGGGGAGGAAGCGGGGGTCGTGTAGGCTGGTCGGCGCCAATCGGCGCCAGTCAGGTCAACAAAGGCGACGGGCCACTCCGTTTTATGTAATGGCTCCCCTCCTGCTCTCCCTCCGCTCCTCATCAATCCCCCCTCCGTTCTCTTTATAGTTCTTCCATAAAATTATTGAGCGGAGTAAAACGGGTAGTCCCAAACGATATATATCGCAGCAAACGACTACGGCCGCCCCTCCAAGAACACTCTAAGGCCCTCTTGTCATTTCATTTACTGCCTGGGAGATATGCAAATGAAGATATTGAGGAGGATTAATATCTACGATAACAGTTCCTCGCATAGCAAAGGGAGGGATTTGTAATATTTTTTGTTTTTAAAAAATGCGTTTTGGCGTAAGCGAGTTTGTTACATTGTAATGTTGGGCTCTCGTTGTTTTGGATATTTGGGCATGCAAATATCGAAGGGGTTTAATGGTTCATTTGAATGTAGTGAAACGTTAGTTTTGATTAACTTCCAGTTTTAGGGTTTTGGATTAATATAGGGATTGTAATGCAATCACGCGTTATCTTTCTCGTTTAAAATTGGCGTTGCATCGTTCATGGGAACCAGAACAATTCGTATGAAGTAAAATGATATTTTGGAGTGATGTAATGTATTTCTTTCACAATATGGTAAAAATATTTTAAGCCAGATTTATGATCTTGAATTATACTTTTTTGTTCTCTAAATAAATTAATAAAAAAGAAATAAATATTTCTTTTTGATTTTTTTTGGGGGGGGACGAGGGCGGGAGAAGTACTTTATTAAAGCTGTCTGAGCAATTGATAATAGTATAGTCAATGCTTAGTTAAATTTAATTTTAAAACGTTGCGCTGTAAGAAAAACAGAGATAGATAATTTTATTATCATATGTCTTCAATGGACTATTACCTCAAATTGAAATTTTAACAAAAGCTTAAAAAAATTTCTGTACAATTGTTTATGTTCCTATGTATTTTTAATAATATCTTAAATCACGGTTCATTTCTAAATTATTTTGAGGAAAAGTCTTTTTAATTTGAGTATTAAAAATACGTATATTCCTCACTGGCACATAATTTTTCCTTTTTATTCATAATGAATTCCAAAAACAGGAATATTTATTTTCATTTTAAAGCTCCAAACTACTTTTCAAAGCTGTTAAATAGATACGAGTACTTTGATTGAATCCGCATTTCACGTGCAAAAGTTTTTATCAACGCATTTTTTCTTTATAACTGTTGATTGTTTTAAGCAAAAAATAATCTAGTTTCCTCTGTAACTATTAAAAATACCCGATGAAATTAAAACATCCAAATTAAGCTACCGATACGTAAACCAAAACAGGCTTTAATGCATTTTATGTATTTAAATAAATACTTCCAACAGAATATTTTTAAATAAATAAATAAAAAAAAAATGGAAACTTTTATTTAAAATACTCCTCTACTTGCTATTGACTTGAATGGAGCTTTAATTGGCTTCGACGTTTTGGGTATATTTGAGTCCTACTTGGTCACCAGGAAAAAAATTTTAGTCTCGTTTGAATCCTTGAATTTCTAAGAAATGTTATATTTTATAAGAATATTTTTTATAATACTATATGTTTTATGAATTTAAAATTCATTCAATAAAATTATTTAAGGAATACTTTTGAAGCCATATACATAGTGTCAAAATGCATAGCACTAAATAGAGGGAATTAAAGTCTTTTTTTTTTTCTGCTTAAGGGATATCGTGTGAAATTGTTGTATGTAAATAAAAACTCACCAGTGTTTGGATGTCATCAAATTTTGTTAAATCTATTTACTGACAAAACTTATTCCTTACTGTTGTAAATGCACACATTCAACTAGAGTATGCACACACACACACACAACACACACACACACACACACACACACACACACACACACACACACACACACACACGAATATCAATATTGAAAGTATATATATATATATATATATATATATATATATATATATATACATATATAATATTAATACATTATAAAATGCATGGAGAACAAAAGCAAATTTAAAATTAGCAATACATTTTTTGACAATATTAAAAATCAAAATTATTATTCATTTAAGTTATTGATTAATAAATTATTAAATATTAAAAGTAAATTTATTTAAGAAATAAAGAAAAGAAATACAAAAAATTAATAACAAGTAGAATATGTATTGGTAAACTGCAAGAGGAAATTGAAAAATGAAAATTCTTTCCCACAATGAACGAAACCGAAATAAAGCTATATAATATTGCCAATAGATTAGGATAGTGATTCTCTACTTAAACATGCTTTAATGATCAAAACTTACAATCATTAAGAGTTCTATTAAACAAAGACGAACGCCTAATGGAGCAAAATGAGGAAACAAAATCGGCAAGAATAAGAAATTGGAGATAAATAAAAATTGTTTAGATAATATTTAATTTAAATAAAAATTCTCTGCAAACTGAAACATAAAAAGGTAACAAGCCCTATTATACAAAAAATATTAATTATAGTTAAGAAATAAAACTACAATATAACTTACTCTTCTTTAAACAACTTGAAATTCAAATTTTTAAAATTTTTTGTGATTAACATTTAAAGAAATTCACACACACACACACACACACACACACACACACACACACACACACACATCACATATTTATGTTTGTTTATTTTGTTATTATTATGTTTTTTTGATTTTTAGTTGGTTTGTAAATTTTTAGATACTTATTTATCTATAATTTTGTAATTTGCAGTTTAATTGAGTTTCTTTAACACTTGTACTATGTTTACTTTCTTCTTTTTTCTATGGTTGATTTTCTAAATTTACTGATTTTTGGTTTGTTACCATATTTTAATAAAATGTAATTCACTGTATTGTGGCAATTGATCAGTGATAACATTATAAACACGCATTATTCCATTCCAAAGTATTGAACAGTCTTAATTACATTATTTCCGTTATTCTAAAGTTTGCTTTTATTCACTAAATTTTTTTGTCACATATGTTTTCAGTTATTTCATGAATTTTTGTTTTTAAGTTTAAATTTTAGTTTGTTTAATTAATTATAATTATGAGTTATATTAATTTTGCTTTGTTTTCTATTATTTTTTTCTTTAATTATGTAGTTTTTTAGATATTAATGTAGTGAATTTATAATTGATATGATTAATTTGCATATGATGTGTTATTTTGGGAATATTATTTTGTATGTAAAGAAATATATATGTATACACTTACGAGCAAAATTAAGAGAATTTGCACATTATTTCATCTAATAAACAGTTTTTAATGAAATTTGATACGAATTTACATTTATAACAGATAAAGAGAGGTATCATCCAAAAGTCATTTTAAGAACGCATGATTATCATTAAAGTTCATAATGCAGGGAAGTCCGAAATCACTCTGTGTTATCGAACAAAATATATGTCTAATATGGGGTTTGGTCTCCTTCCAGAGACAAATGGGTCGCACAGCAGGATGAATTGGGCAAATCCTGTCACAGTCAATTTAGTTCTTACAGCATGGTGGGTGTTTGCTTCGGGGGGAATCTCCGAGGAAGGAGAGGGGGAGAAGTGAGAGACAAGAGCGTCCCAGACATTCTGTGTAGGGTTAAGGTTAAGGTGTGGAGATCTGCTGCCAAATCCATTTATGAATATCCTCACATTCTAGGTAATCATCCACCAGTTGAACCCTTTGTAGACGAGTGTGTGGTTGTCCATTAACATTCCCCGAGGACCTATTACGCTCTTAAAAATCAAACATAAGGTTCTAAGATCTCCTCTCTTTACCACATAGTAGTCAAGTAGCCTTTGTCAAACATATGGATGGGTGTGCGGCTGTCCAAACAATGCCTACCCGCTCACCATAACTCCATCCCTTACCCCTTCACCAGTGTAATGATCCTTCTCCAAGATGAGAGAGGGATGGTATCGTGTCCCAGGCTCTCTCCAGATACAGATATGCCGAGAATAAGCATTCAAGTCGAATCTCGAATTATTTCTACAAATCACGGTATTGCACAGAATTTAGGTCTGAAGTCACCATTCAGAGTTTGCAATTCACCAAGTGATTTTGATTTCGTCAGTGCGGTCATTACAAATCTGAGCAAAAGGGACACAACCTTCTCTATGCTGCGGCTTACTTTAATCTACGGCTTCCTGAAACCAAACAAAGTTGCAAGAGTTGCTGTAATTTACAAGATTATGTACATAAAGATCAGACCCATGGGGTGACTGGGGGTGACAGAATAGTCCCACTGTAGCTCATGCATGTTGTGAGAGGCGACTAAAATGAGTACCCAGGGTCTGGGGGTATAGCCGGGCACCCTGCCTCTAGGGATTATATCAGGGAACCTCGGGGACTTGCCTTCTTTAGGTTAGCACGGGCATTATGACCCCCAGGCACCCGACTGTTTTTCTTTTCTTTTCCTTGGGGTTTACTGTGTTTGGTAAACACGGGAGACGCACCCCCTGGTTACCCTTGTGATCTTTCTCTATTTTCGACCCTCCTTGTCAACCAATTTTTTGTCTTCTCTTCAATTTGTTCACGTCTAGACCACAGTTAAATCTTGTTTGGCGCAGCATTGCCACATCTGGCTCTTGCGCCTATATACTTTACACTCACTCACTCACTCACTCACTCATATGAGGATCAATTAACATGAAGAATAAATTTTATTCTGATATCTCGTTATTTCTTAATAATAATTAAAACTTTACTATACCTCCACCTGCATTTCTAATTTTTTAAAGAACATTTCTATCATACTCATTGAGTTATTGAAACTAAAAATTTTTTGGAACAACATAAGGTGTTGAATGTAGCATTTAGGTAATCACATTTAATATAACACATAAATAGGGCAAATAAAAAAAAATCAAAATGAGTTCAGGAAGAAGATTCTGACAGGAAATGATTTTACTCAATTTCGGAAAAAGATTAGGGAAAACCAAACTTCTTAATGGCTTTTTTTTTTTTTTTTTACTATTTCGGTATAAGAAATAATTAAAAAAAATAAATAAATTTACAGCTAAGTAAAAAGGAAAGTAAATTCCAGAAAATTTCTAATATCGGGAGGCTAATATTCGAATGATATAACGCAAACAAAAGAAAAGTGTGAAAATAAGATAGCTGAACAGAGTTCTCTTTTTTTTCTTCAAAAGCATTATACGCAGACTATTTATTCAGATTTTAAAACTTCCGCCGTCTATTTCTGTCTTATTGAAAGGTTCGCTTAACATAGCCAAAACATTTCATTTTAAGACCGACAAAAGGAAAAGATTATATTTAGAACGTACGAAAATGTAGATGGAGAGGAAGTCCGAAACACTTAACTTATATGTTCCTTTTCAAATCTTAAAGACTTAAAGTAACTAAAAAGTTTCCAACGAGAACAAATGAGCTATTTTATAACAAGTTTAAGCAATCCTTCTTTTTAAAATTAAATAGCAATAGAAATCGTGGGCACGTTTACTTTAAATTAGTAAAGCGACTGTATAAAAATCTGGCTTAGCTCTTTCAGTGAGAACCTAGAACAACTTTATTCTTAAGAATAAAAACAATATTCTACAAATATGCAGTTATAGAAGTAGCAAAGTAAAGCAGACGATTTTTTTCGATCAAAAAATCTGTATTTTAATGAAGAATGGAAAATTAGTTTATCAAACGATATTTTTGTGTTTGTGACAACTGCTAACAATTAAATGCAAGGAGATTGTATACGTTATATATAATATAAATTTAGTTTGATAGTTAGTAGTATACAGATTAAAATAACATTACACATGCATGCAGTACCACTATTTTAGGGCCTTACAAATTCATATTTTAGCATTGAGATATATGTGTACTTATGAATATAAAGAAAATCCTATTTATATACATAAATAATTATGGTTGAACAATTCATAATCAATATCTGTACTTACATTCATTAATCGTGTACTTACTTTAAGTACCTCTTATATATAAGCTGTCGCCTTTATAACCTCGAAATTAGCAGAGTATTTATCATGATAACATTCTAACAGGTCAATTGAAAAGTCCCCGGCCTACCATAATAAACAAATTATTTTGGCAAAATTAGTTTTTTTTTATTCAACATAATTCCCTTCAAGGGTGATACACTGATTAGAGCGACCCTCCAACTTTTCGATACCATTTTTGTAGTACGATTTGTCCTTTGCTTCAAAATAGGCCAAAAAATGAAAATTATTCCATGCGCATCCCAAAATACAGACGCCATAACCTTGCCAGCCGACTGTTGCGTTTTCCCAGGCTTTGGAGCGGGTTCATCGTGTGCAGTCCACTCGGATGACTGTCGATTGGACTTCGGAGTGAAATGATGGAGCCATGTTTCATCCATTGTCATATATCGAGGCAAAAACTCGGGTGTATTACGCTTGATCATCATCAAACACTGCTCCGAATCATCAACTCGTCGTTGTTTTTGGTCAAAAGTGAGCTCGCGCGGCACCCATTTTGCACACAGCTTTCTCATACCCAAATATTCGTGAATGATAGGATGTACACGTTCAGTTGATATCTTTAGAGTGTCTGCTATTTCATTCAATTTCAATTGATGGTCATTCAAAATCATTTTGTGGATTTTTTTAATGTTTTCGTCGGTAACAACCTCTTTTGGGCTTTCACCGTCTTCGGTGCTCATTTCACCACGTCTAAACTTAGCATACCAATCCTTGATGGTTGATTTTCCTGGAGCAGTGTCCGGAAACTCGGCATCAAGCCAAGTTTTTGCTTCAACTGTATTTTTTCCCTTCAAAAAGCAATATTTTATCACCACGCGAAATTCCTTTTTATCCATTTTTTTCACAATACCAAAAGTTGCTTCACTCAAAATGCTATAATTCACAAACTAATGATCCGACAGCTGTCAAATTTATACACGCATCTTTTGAGAGTTAGGGCTAAGTAAAAAACATATGGATTTAATTCTAGTAGCGCCATCTATGTGTCAAGCCGGGGACTTTTCAATTGACCTGTTATACAGAGTGTTTCAAAACTTATGGGCAAAAATTTAAGGGGTGTAGAAAACATCCAAACAGGCACTTTTCACCCAACAATACATATACACAGAGCAAGTGGGGAAATGATAGACAGCTCTGAAATTGAAAGCGCAAAGAGCGAATTTTCTAACACATGATCATTTTATTGTATTGTGAAAATTGCTTGTTTAGATGTTTTCCATCACCCCTAAATTTTTGCCCATTAGTTTTGAAACATAATTATGCACAAAACATAAAACATATTTATGCATACACAAAACATAATTATGACTTTAAAATCTGACTTAAGTTAAATCTTAGAAATTCTAAATTTTTTATATAAATACTGCACTATATACTCATCTCTCTCTCTCTGTATTATATATATATATATATGTTTGTGTGTGTGTGTGTGTGTGTGTGTCTGTGTATATATAATTGTCAGCGTTTATTAGAAAATATAGCATTCACTTTCTAGGAAATAAACCCATTTTACGTAACATGTAGAAAATATCAAAATATCAGCAGTATGGATATATTTTAATGAAAATGTTTCCGATTCCCTGAAAATTTACATTTTGAAGAAAGCGCAAATAAAGATAATTTCCCGAATGTCATGGTTCTTTCATTTATGGTCAGTGAATTTATATGCAGTGTAGTAGTAAATCAGTGAAGTCTGATCTAATTTTCAACATCAAAATAAAAGAAATAAATCAAAATTAGAAGAATTTTGATGTCTCAGTTTGCTTATTAGAGATTGTGATGTCCCAAAGTGAATTTCTTCCAATCCTATTCACCTACGAGATGATATCACGTTATTCAATAGTCTTTGGTTACATAGAACGTAAACAATGTTATTTAGTTAAGAAAATGCTCAGTTTTAAAGTTGTAAATAATTATTAGATATATTAGTGAAATTTTTTATGAACACAATTGCTTAGAAAAAGAAAGTGTCCAATTAAAATTCATATAAAATTTATTTCTGTTGATAATGAATGTATGAGTCAAAGAGCAGTTTATGTTTAACATTTATACAAAATATTGTATTTCATACCAATATCATTAATAGTTTCAGAATTTCTTTGGTAGATAAATTTTTGTTTTTAGA
Source organism: Nephila pilipes (assembly GCA_019974015.1). NCBI lineage: Eukaryota > Metazoa > Arthropoda > Arachnida > Araneae > Nephilidae > Nephila > Nephila pilipes. The sequence continues at coordinate 1,694 of BMAW01114921.1, read as the reverse complement.
AAAATGAAGTTGAAGTAAAAAAATAAAACAATGTTTATTTATATTTTTATCGATAAATATGGCAGTTTATGAAATACCGTTAAACTTTTGACATCAAAACATTCAGAAAAATTCGGCTCTAATATATAATTTTCAATAATCCTCGTATTGTGTCTAATTGCGACAATAATAAGATAAATAAAGTCTAGTCATCTACTATGTAGCCCTTTCATATGATTTCTATCCTTATTTAGTCTTATGTATATAAACTTCAGTTCCTATACTTCGTTATATTGATAGATTAAAACATTTTGGTGCTTGTGTTGAAATACATTTTTATGCGAGTACTACCATATTTACGTGTACAATCAGCGAATAGTATAATACAAGCTTTGAAGGATCATATAAATAAATAAATAATACACAAACGATTTTTTTCAATAGGAATTTTTTATTTTCATTTAATCAACCCTTTCATAGAGCCGTTCAGGTGTTTCATAGCAGAGTTGTTCTATCTTCCGAGAACACCTCCCAGTAAGAGTCCCAGCACACCTCCCAGCCCCTTTTCTCCCAGGATTCCGTCCAGGAGATCAGTGAGCAATATCTCGGGACTATCGGGGGCTTCGGCTCGCCTCGTTCTTCCGTTCAAAGTCGTTTCCGCCGCCTCCGACCGAAGAGACAGGAGCACGACACACGTGCACAGCATCACAAAGAGGCAAGAATTCATCTGCGGACGAAATTCGAAAGATTGCATCGATCATATGATGACAGAATTTAATACTTCTTAAAAAATATTGCTAATTAGTGCACCAATTTACTTTTTTTTATGGCTCTATAGGGAGGAAATCTTAAATTCATGCCTGTTTGTCATTTCTACACTTCTGAACTTTGGTATCAATTGTTTACTTAATACATTGTTATTATTTGAACATTACGACTTTTTTGATCGTAAGACATATATAACAAACTACCTAAATTCAATTTAATTAGTTAGCAGGGATGATCTTCTTCAATTAAGGTAGTTAGCAAATCAATGGTTAAATGCCCATGGGTTAAAGGTTTGATGTTCATTCTCACTATAGATTAAGGAGATTCTTGACAGTACTGATGTCAGTTTAATACGAAGGGGTCCACAATAGTTAATGCAAGGGTGTATCATGATATGAAAGTTAAGTATTGATTTAGATCGGTTATCATACCATTTCTCGTCCTCTTCCCCCTTCCTTCAATTTATAAAGATTATACTTGACCATACATATACAAAACGAGGATTTCCCCCAAAATATCTTTATTTGAAGATAGACTGCGTTTCTAATGCAAGTTGGTGTTACAGTTGTGTGCCGTCCTCTATTAAGCAGCTTTCAAATAAATCTGAAATCAATTCATTTGTTCGTTTCGATTCGAAAGCCATTTGTTGCCAAATCAAAAAGTAATTACTCCCACGTCGAGTTGTTACCGTCGATGAGACCAGGGATCATTATTATATATCAGAAACCAAGCAACAACTAAGCAGTGAGTGGCTTCCGGAGAACCTACGAAATGGAGAAATTTGGAGAGGAGGTGCCAATATATATATATATATATATATATATATATATATATAACACATGTTATAAGAGGACCTTTTTTTACTGCCCAATTCAATTGTTATTTTTATTAGAATTAATACTATTTATGATTTCATAATTTATAATTATTACACGTCTTTATTACTT
>BMAW01114915.1:15000-40490 GCA_019974015.1 Nephila pilipes | reverse complement strand
CGCATTTTTTATGATTTTTTCAAAACAAAATTTATTAGCTTATATTAATAATTTCTTCCACCACAAATTTGTACATTAAAAATAAAAGGAGTTCTTAAAAGTAATATGAATCCAAAAAATTATCCTTCGTTAAGATATAGCTTAAGTATTATTTGAATTTCTTTTACACAGAGCACAGCAAACTCCATCTTGCCTTTCCTCCCGTTACTCTACCTAAATAATTTATAGATCAAATTAATAAGCCTATATTTACTCGTATATACTTATTAAGATTCGAATAAATATATGTTGACTGCAAGATATTTGAATTTTAGTCTCTTCTGTTTGTGCAAAATATTTTGCATCTTGACTTTCTCCGAATGAGCTTACTTAAAAACCAGATGTTATTTAAATAACAGAAATTAATAATGTTTTAAATTTTTGTGAATTATAAGGCTGTAGACTCAAAATCATAATCAAAGGGAGACAAAATTATTAATTAATTGCCTTTTACACTAATGCAGTAACTTAAAAACTTTACATGAAAGCCTTTGCAAAGAAATTCGATTTTTGATAAGGTAGTTGCTTTTCAGCGCGAAGGGGAAAGAACGCGGGGGTGAAATGATAAATTATTTAATTGTCTGAGAACTATTTCTCAGCTGATATTACCTTCAAAAGACTAGACATCCTATCAAACAATTTTCCAAACTTTTGGAATCCAATGAGATGGAAAATTATGTTTACCATTCCTCTAGGTAATTTATACTTAGCTTAATTAATGCAAACAAGTTCAGTAAATCACTTGGACTAACAAATGACAACATTATTTATAAAGACGTATGATGTCTTTGCTATTTTAAGGGAATAGAGACTATTATTCCAAAAGAATGTCATGCAGTATGTATTTGTTATCATTTTAAGAAACTTATTTATTTTAATAGTTATGATTATAGGGGATTTTATACAATTTACTCATAACATAACTAATATTTATTTAAGTTAAAATTTAACTAATTATTTTTTTAAAATTTTTAATGAAATGTATTAATGGATATGAATGGATATCAGTTAACCAATTATTTAAAATATGGAAATCGTTTAGTAAAGAAATATTTTATCGTATAATTTATAATACGGAGACAATGAGGTTTATATGTTTCACTATGTTTTTTTTTTTTTTTTATCGTTTAACTTTATTGAAGATTATACTTTCTAAATTATAATTCAACTCTTTTTTTTTTGCGTCTTTATATGCCACTAGCTTTTATTTATTTCATTTTATGACATGAATACAAATGCATCTTAAATATAGAAGAAAATGTTTCGTCGGTGTTTAAGTTATTACATGCGAATTAAATTTTCTAAGCAAAATTAAAATTTTGTTGAAATATTTTTAAGAAGAACATTAAAGAAGGCACTAATAGTAGCTTCTCTAATAGGAAATTTCTTCTTACAGACAATAATAGTTCTAAATCTCGATTTGTTTTAATGAAATTTTATTTAACTGTTCCCCACATATTTTTCTCTTGAAAGCATCTTCCGAGAATTAGAGCTCACAAAAAAAGAATCTGTTACTTTCCAAACTATTAGCGTTCGATGAGGTGGAAAATTGTAGCATTTATCTCAGTAATTGATATACAGTCTTAGCTATATCCGCAGAGGTGATACAAATAACTTAATTTGACAAATGGAGCATTTTTCATTATAAAGATGTGTAATATATTAACACCATATATTAAAATTATACTTATTTAATTTTTTTTTTACTTAATTTATGTTTTAACAAACTGAAAAACTGGACATAATGAGGAAATAACAAATATGTCATGATTGAAATATGTAACGAACTGCATTCAAGCGGGCTACCGGAAGAATGGCGACTGCCGAAAAAAACCCAATAAGAATTCTATGCTTGAATCACGTAAATCCTAATAGAATTCTAACAGAGTGAGCAATAGTATTTTTACTGGCGCAAAGGCCAGTTGTGGCCATGTTGCTCCAAAAAGTAAGTGAGTGGTGTAAAACAAGTTAAGTGTAAAGCTGTGATCTAAGCTAGTGAAAAAATTGAAAAAAGAAAAAGTTATTGAGGAGAAGGGTCAAAAACAGAGAAGGATTGCTAGGGCTCGTTACCCTTGTTTACCAAAGACAGTAAACTACTCCATGGGAAAAAATAATATCATTGGGGTACCTCCGGGTCATGATGTTCGTACCTAGCTGAAGAAGACAAGACTTTCAAACCCCATGATATAATCCTCAGGGACAGGATGCCCGGCTGTACCACCTCATTCTGGGTACACATTCTAGTCACCTCTTATGACATGCATGATTTACAGAGAAACTATTCTTTCACACCCAGTGACCGCTTGAAAGAACAGAGTTCTAAGGCATATCGGCCATAGTGAAAATAAAAATTTAATATGTTTTTAAAAATTAATCAATTAGAATTCAGTGTTTAAAAAATTAGATCGATGGAAATATGATTGTATCTGGATTAGCTACTTACTTTAAATGATGGAAATTCGCAGTTTTATTAATATTATTAAATACCATCACTATATTGTGATTATACAATTTCCGATGTTATTTCTTTATTTTTATTTTAATAATAAAAATTTATAAGCTCTTGCTCAATTATAGCAACATTTTGAAATGTGTTTAACATTTCTTCACTTCATTTTATTTTATATTAGGAATTCAGATGGATCACTAAAAGAGCAAAATAGTTACTTTTGACTTAAATTAATTTTAGCTTCGTATAAAATAATTCAAAATACAATTTTATATTTGTCAAATTCTAAGTAACTGAAAGTTCACTCATTTATAATTTAAGTGCTTAAATTAACAAAGTTGGAAAAAAAAAGTTCATTGAAAATTAACTTATAGTGTTAACTTAGAAGCTGTGGATGACATACCTATTTTCCAATAATCTAACAAGAAAGAGGAAACTCTATGGTTACTGAAAAAATAACATTTGTTTTTCAAGCGTATTTTTATAATATTTGAAATATTTTATATATTTTACCTTTAATACTATCAGATTTGAATGTACAGACGAAAAGTCGTGGCATAAGTAAAGGAAGACACCCAATAAGTCTATTGTTTTAAAAATATTGTTTTAATGATATACTCATATCAAGCGTATTCATTGAGTTCATATGTAAGGTTTTCATAAGCATAAATATAGAATTTTCATCCTACACCTCCTAAGATTATGATGTTTTCGTTAATTGCTCATTTTTCGTGCATTAAATGTGTCATTAGAACTAATCTTTTCTATTAATTTTAAATGCTGAATAAAAAGTAATATGACCATTGATTTTTTTTTTCAATTTGTAAAATATTTTATTGTCAATTATTGTAGCTTTTTAAATTCAATTTGTAAAAGAATGTGATGTAATATTTTATTAAAACATCGCTTAAATATTTTTCAGCATCTCAAATATCAACTGTAATAACCCAAAAAGAGTAATACCTCCACTTCTTTACCAGAAACAATATTTTATATTGGTTTATTGATAAATTTATCCTATTTTATTAGTATTAATACATTTACTTTTGAACTATTTTCAGTTGCTGTCGTTTTTTCCTTTTTCCTCTGTTGGTCACCTTTCCATGCTCAACGTCTGATGGCCGACTACGTTCCAGCTACACCTACCCCTCTGTTCGACATGGCTTACACAGTGGTCAGGCACATATCAGGAGTTTCATATTACCTGAGTCCCACAGTCAATCCCATTTTGTACCAGCTAATGTCACTCAAATTTCAGCAAGCGTTCAAGGATACGTTCGGCCCTTTCAGTCGATGTTTGAGAGGAGAGTCGCAAGTGACGGAGCTGACACCCATGACCACTAATGTTCCCACCGAATGCACAAGGGCAAGCACTAGAATCAGAAGATCTCCATATGGATCTCCCCAGACGACTGCATTTAATATTTAATACGTGATGAAAAGTAAAGAAGATTCACAAAGGAGAAAATAATTTAATGTCAAATTTTTTTTCATGTAGAAGTATGAAGCTTGTTGAACATAAAAATGTAAATATTGCTTCATCATATGTTGTTCATTCACCCACAATATGCATTCTTTACTACTTTTCCTGGCGAATTCTTAAGAATACCTTTGGATAATATATGTACCCTCTTCGTCAAAAAAAATGTACATAAAAGAAATAGTCAGATTGAAATGATATGACATTTAGAAGTGTGTTAGTACTCACAAAAAACAAAACCAAATGATAAGAAATTGAGCATAGGTATGAAAAGGCGTTTTGGTCGAAATGCAAAACCATTTCCAATTCTCAATAGAATATTGTGCCACGGTTATTTCTAATGCATTCTGCTACACGTCGCGACATGAGGTTGCTGATGCTCATAACGGTGTCTGGACATCATTTATCCCATACAGATTGAACCTTGGCATGTATATCTTAAATATTTTGCATTAGCGATCAATTCTTATTAGAATGGCCAATAGCATCCCATATCTTTTCTATGGACGACAGGTCTAGTGATGTTGTTCACTGAGGCACAATGCCTATGGTTTCGAGGCAAGCTCTAGGGATGGCAGCAATATGAACACTTGTGTTGCCTTCTTAAATTAGTGTAATGGGATGGGTGTGAAAAAAAAAGAATGGCCACTGGTCGAAAGAACCTCACTAATATACATTTCGGCCTTCAAAGCAGTTTTAATAAAGGTCAATGGTGATTAAGTATCTTAAGAAATCCATAACATTATATTTTGTTGTCTGAATGTTAGAAGTGTACGTTCAGACAGAGAGATGTAATTGCACAGCTCACAGAGAATGTCTCACTGATCTTATAATGTATGGAATTGTAGTAGTTGGTGTTTTTCGTATTTTCCAGATAATTCATCGATATTCAATACTTGTAGTTTGTGTAGTACAGAAGATCACCTACTCACCTACTTCTCTGAGCCTAACTTTCATGAAAGATAGCTTCTTTGTACCCATTTCGCCAACAGTGTGAAACTGTAACATCTACGAGACCGATATAACTTGTAATCTGACAGAATGATCTTTGGCCTTCAGAGAGTCCTACGATGCCCGCCTTTTCAAAGGCGCTCATTTGATCAAATGGTGGTTTTCTTCTTCTCAAAGGCATTCCAATCTTCAAAGCGATAAATTAAACCCAATTATATAGTAGTTGAAATTAAAATTGCACACTAGGTGATAATCTTTTGAAAAGTTCTTACTGTGACGCGTCAGAAGCTTTAGCCATTTGCATATCTAAGAAAGAGAAAACATTTTTTCAATTGAATTTACACACCCTGATTCCTTCTGGGTGCCTTTTTCGAAGATGAGTAAAAAATGTATACATATATATATATATACTTGTGTGTGTGTGTGTAATTCATGTAGATATTTAGGTTTCTTAATACATCTTCATCCTTTATGGAATAATTTGGAAAAAAAATTTAATTGATGGACATTTGAGCGACTAAAATTAAATTAATAACGAATACCCAAGTAAGATATCCCCTTCGTATTAAAACTCCAAAGATAGTTCAAAAAAAAAAAAAAGGCGTAATGTTTAATTAATTGATTCCGAAGAAATTTTCCCTCCCGTGCAGTATTTACATTTAAATCATACAGATATAATACTTTTAAAACGCAAGTAAATTGCATTTTATTACAAAAAAAAAGTTTTTTTTTCTGTTTAAGTATTTACAGCGTTGTCATTGTTATGATGTACAAATGGCACAAAATAAGGTTTCATTTCTGAATAAATGAATAGTATGAAATAAATTCTTTTACACTAAAATGCTATCATTTAGTATAAGAGATTTGATTGTTTTAATTATATCCAAAACTTGAATTCTGAAATGGTTTTCTATATAATCCAGGAATGAAATTATGAATTTGTGTGTTAACAATAATGTTTGTACCTTTTCAATAATTGAAATTTTTTTAAATTAAATATGTGCCGTCAATGTTCGTATGTAATACATTTTTTTCACATTTTTGATGGAATTTGGTATAATATGAAATTCTATTTAAATATCCATTTAAAACTATTGGAATCTATTTTCTCTAATTGATGTAAATATAGTTCATATTCGCACTTTCTGTGTTTTTGTAATTTTTCAGCAGTTATTTTTGTTTCATGATTATGAGAGAAAATGGCTTAAAGAACATCTCTCCATCCATCTTTGTGAAATAATAATATTGATTTTTGGCGTCAATATCGTAATTGTGTATAGTTACGTTTTTGATGAAGTTCTTATGCACTTGTTGCTCCTTTATTTGTGTGTAACTCTCTTATATATGTTGTCCTTATTGTAGTCTTAGTAAGCATTAAATGTTTGAAGTTGCATTTCTGTGTTATTTGCAGTTATAAGTACAATAGATATGTTAATAGGTCATATTTATAAAATTTTCATCAAATATATATAAACCATCCTTCTCTATGTAATAAATATTTTTTTGAATATGTCACACAATTTTATGATTTCTGAGCTTATTTTTGCCTCTATGTGGAATGATTTAATTCAAATTGTAATAAATGTAAATTGTAATTTTTTGTTGTTATCATTTTCTACAGATTAACTTCTTTAAAATTAAAAATATATATATATGACTTCTGATTATATATATTGATATTATTGACAAATATTTTTGAAGAATAACTTTGCAAACTTTAGGAGTAATAATTTTTATATAATAGGTGTATTATTTTTTATTCGGTATTTTAAGCCTTTATATAAAACTTAATTTATTATTTCATATTTAACATTTAATAAAAAAATATATGTGGAATATTAATATTTATTTTCCCATAAAGTGTAAATGAGTCCAAAAAGTCTCCTATTTTCCTAAATATCTATCTTACGATTGTAAACATCGAAAGAAAGTTCATAGGTTATATATATATAAAGCACTATTTAGTAATTCACGTGTTCTTTAAAGTACTTTTGAAAAGTTTTGTACTTTAATATAAACATTTCTAGTATACTCATATTATAATTGACAAGAAAATATCAATACCTTAAAGAATTATAATTGTACAGCTAGTAATGATTTTTTTATTTTTGTCTCAAAACTAACTAATTTCTCTAGCTATTAAATGTCACATGCTATTTCACTTTTCGCGCTGTTTGTCAGATTCTTCCTTTTTTTTCCCTTAGTAATCACTTAAAGAACTCTCTATTCTTGTGTAATTCCATTATTCCTTTTCCAGCCTTTCACGATAAGGCTTAAAGATGAAGTGCCTCCTTCAGAATTAGACTATTAATAGAAGATGACTTATGCCAAAAGCATTTCTTATCATAAAAGGACAAGTACGATTTCATTTCAGTCCGAAGAATATGCATATTTTTGCTAGAATTATTTTCTTTAATTTCATATCGAAAATACATGCATTTGCATGACCCAAATTAAAAGCTTTTCTAAGGTTTAATATTCCATAAAAGTATTACATTATCTTGAAGTTCTTAAAAAGATTTTTAATTCCATTTTTATGATTAATTTAAATGTTATCAGTGTTTTTCTTTTTTTTTTCTCTTCCCATTTCATTAATACTTCTTTTCCGTTCATAATATTTTCAATTAATTTATTCTTAAAGTTAACGGATTAATTTACTCCCTTTGAAAGGAATCTTATAACATTCAGGAAGATATAATTTTGAGTTTATCTAACTTAATAACATAACAGAAGTCTTACAATACAAATTAATTCCATTAGATCTAATTTTTGCTCTTCATCAGATGAAAGTTACATAGTCTCGACTCTTAAAAGGCTTTATTAAAGATAATACAAGATAATTACTGTAACTCAGTTAATCAAACCTAAATTAAAATAATAATAATATAAATTTCGTATCTATTTAAAATTGTGACATTTTCTAATACAATTTTGAATAACTAATCAAGTTATTGCACTCAGAGGAACCCACAAATATGTTGCGAATTCACTCGACTTGAAAGTTTAATAACTTAGTTTTAAATCACAGTTCATTATACTTGTATCCAAAGACATCTAAATGTACTGAGATCATTCGACTTTTCAAACAGAAAAGGAAAATACAGTGGAAAATTAAGAAAATAATAATTGTTAGTTACACAGAGATTCCAAAAACTAAGTATAACCCACGCACTTTATTTATTAAAGGACAAAATAATATTCTTAAAATACCATTTAAGCATAACATTTATGGAATTCGATAATAAATATATAACGAATTACAGTGGTCTACAAAATGAAGTGAAGATTAGTTAATACTAGAGGGTATTGTTAAGCTTTAATCATTACTAAAAAATAATCGAGATAGAAACATGATTTTGTTAGTTTTAAGACTTCTCTTCATAGTCTCTTCCATGGTCCTATACATTTCTCATCATCTCTAAACTGTAGAACTCGGTGGATTGCGTCGAAAATTATTACTTAGCCTCTTGAATAAAGTCCTTTCTACTGTCAAATCTCCAACCTCGCAAAGGGTTTTTGAATTTTGAGAAAAAGAAAGTCGCTTGAGTTTAAATCGGGTGAATAGAAATTATATAGCCAATTTTTAAAGTCCCGTGACTTTTATTCCTCAACCTACAAACAAGTGAGAAAGTGCATTGTCACCAAGAAGACGAAAGCCTTTGGTGATCATACCGTGCTGTTTCTTGATCAGAGTAGCACGCCATTATAGGCACCAAAGATGGTCTAAAAATTTCCAGTAGTCTGTTAAGACGACTCTTTTAAGGGGAGGGAAAAAGGAGAAAGGAATTAAAAAAATATAAGACGAAAGGAAAAAAAAAAAACTAACAACTACGTCACTTTCTCTGAAAACTTCTGCACTTCAACTCTCTTGGAGGGGACTTCACTCCTTGTTCATCTCTTTGGTCTCTGGACTATATTGAGAAACCCAAAATTCTTCTTTAGTTACAAGGCGACGAAAAAACATCCTCTTCATCTAGATCCTAACGATTCAACTTTCCCTTGATAGGTTGCTCCGTATTCATTTGTGAAAAATAGTCAGGAAAAATGGAACTCAGTGTGCTGACATCTTTTATATGTGCAGTTTTTCGGGAAAGATTAACCACACACTGGCATAAATAAGATTAGTCTTATTCAAGATAATTTGAATGGTTGCTCCACTTTCTTTATTGTGGCAGCATCGTCCTCTTCTTTGGTAGTCTATGAGAAACATGTAAACAGTCTGACAATTCCTTTTCACTTTACAGTAGTGTTAAATGACGGATTATTATTTTCATAGACAGCCATCATTTCATCGTGGAATTGCCCATCACCATAACCTTTCAAATAAGGTAACTTAATCGCACTTCGAACCTCTACCTTTTTCATACTGAGGATTATATCAATCTACTGCTTTTTGAAACCAACATTAGGCAAATAATGTTCATTTAATTTGAAGAATAAATTTTATCTTGATATCTCGGCTTCTACCAAATATAATCATTAAAACAATACAACACCCCTTCGTACTTTTAATATCACAATACGTATTTACATTGAAATGTTTATAAGTCATAAAATTGAGTATAAATCTAGCAAGTAAAAATGCTGAAAAACTTAAACTAATATTTTTTGCGTGTCCTTTCGCACTCAGAACACCTTCCAAAGAAGGTGCATTGATTTGAAAAAAGTCTGTGGTTTTTTTTTTCTAGTTATTTTTGCTCATTTTTCTAGTAATACTTTTTTTAAGAGTTTATGCTCTTTATATTATGTTTTCGGAACGAATTTTCAAATTGAGACCACAAGTTTGTGATGGTGGATATAATTCCATTTTATAGTAACACAACAACCATAATCTAGAAAATTCAGTAAAAAATTAAATTTCACTCTTCAGATTCACTAAAATCCTTTATTATACGACTCTGCCGACTCAGCTAGCCCGTTCTAGCGTCAAATCATATTCTAAGCTGCTGCAGGAGGATTACAAAATCTTTGGCATCACTCCTTTACATTTCAAAATATTCTGCAGGCTGCATGTTTGTGTAATTATCTTGTTGAAACATATAGTACAACTCTATGCCCATTTCTATGTTTTTAATTCTACATCATTCGTCAATAAATTAAAATATTTCATTTATCCATAATTTCGTCAATAAAATCTGTATGAGATATGTATCTTTATACTAAGATATGTATTATTATTCATTATGATTAAGGATAAAAAAAAACATTTGGTTTTTAATTTAATAAGAAGAAACTCTCTCTATGTTATCAAACGATAGTTATACGATTTAAAAGAACTACTATTAAATTTAGAATTTGTACTTTAGAAAAGTACTTTTTCACTCATTTCAATCTAATTTATTACTGAAATGCAGTTGTGGGTTGAAACTAGCTCAATAATGCACTTAAAAAACATTAGCAAATGCCTTTAACAATGCTAAAATCTTCTAAAAGCATACTTCGAATGACGAAATTTTATATTAATATCATTGCTTTGCTTCATTCCTTCTTTTTCTCAATTTATATAATTAAATCTTACATATATTAAAATAATCAGAAACAGCAATTTTTATTTTGTTTATAGCTTAGTTTCTCTAACCAAATGAATTTTACTGTGACTAAATTTGCCATATGGCTTTACAACATAGAATACTTGTATATGCCAAAAGTGTTTTTACTCGTTCTCATGTTATAATAAATTTCTTTAAGAAATACAAACAATTATTGTCAAATTCTGATCTCTTTTATATATAATTCATTAAATACTTCAATTAACATAATTAGTTCACAATTCAAATTTTTTATAAATTTCATTAGAGTTGCTCATGAGTATCAATTTCCATTCGAACATCAATAGCCACTGTATGTTCTATGCATCATATGACACATTTTTAGATTCAGTAACTGATGAACATATTTCATGAAAATCTTGTATGGGACATTTATTAAATTACTTTAAAATGTTATAAAACCAAATTTATTTAGGCTAACTTATGAGCATTTAAGATCCTATTTGGTTAATTTTTGTATTAACATCTTAAGGGTAACAGGATATGCAGGGAAAAATAAAATACTGAATTTAAGACTCTTGTTTTTGTGAAATATATGTTTTAAAATTATTAGTAGACTTAGGTTCTTAGAGTGCTTAATAATGACATATTATTTATTTAACACAGCTATAAAAGTATTAAATTTTTTTTTCTTCATAGTTAAATATCGACATGATTATTCAGACATTTGCATTTATGAATTATTTTTAAAAAGATCCTTCTATAAATATGCAAAATATTTTACACCTTATGTATAAAACAATGCACAAAAATTGTGAATCAGCTTTTTAAATGGTATCACTGTATATTTTCTTTAGAAAGTTATAGAATTTTGTAGCTTTCCAAAAATTACAATTTTTTATTTTTTTCTTAAGTTCTTTATTTTCTTCATTCACTATGTTCTTTAAGTTTTTTACTCAACTTATGTTCATTATTTATTCATTCACTATGTTCTTTACTTAAGTTCTTTACCAAATTCCATTCTTGAAAGTTCTTTACCTTTCTTAAAAAATGGTACCTAAATACTGATATAAGTATGTCTGAAATATGTTGTCCATATTCAACAAAGAGGGAAACAATATTTTAACTAAAACAATTACATTTTTATAGTTCTACAAAATGGTTAAGATATCATTGTTATTCACACAAAGAAACCTAAATTTTATATATAATTTCGAAAAAAAATATGCGTCTCAAATGCTCAAAGAATCTGCAATACATCGATGTCCTGTTACCCTTAAAAATAAAGTTTTAAGGCTGTCAATAATCTGCACCTTTCTCCCTTTTTTGACTTTAGCTGTTTTTTACATCACTAGGGCAAAAAAGAACAAAAAAAAAACTGAGGATTTTTGAACAAACTATAAAGCTAGGCAAGACAAGATAAAAATCGATTTGTTAATCTGTTTCACTCATGTGTCTTATCTAAGTTCCTTCTAAAAGGATCTTTTAAATCGAAAAAAAAAAAACATTGTAATAGCTCATATTATATGTTTTATAGTAAACATTCAAAAAATTGCTTCGTATTCCAACTATATTATATACAGCAAAACAAACTCACCACATTATTAAAGTGCTCATTTTAAGCAGTATTTAAGTTAAGAAATTTCAGTCTACATAATATTTACTGTTTATTTAATGCGATTTTTAAATATACAGATGAAAAGTTGGATGCAAAGCAATGTCAGTTACCTATTACTTCTTCATATATGAGTTTTCACCAAGCACTGTCAAATTACTACGCATTACATACTGCATATTCACTACTCAATGTTTTCCTCGATCACGAAAGGTCTTCTAAACAATAGCTTTTAACTGAGCATGAATTGGCTGATATTCAACTCTTTAAAAAGTGATGGTTCCCAAAGGTCAATTATTTTTGATAGATTTTTATCATTCTGATAAGTATTTCTTGCTCTGTTCTGCAAGCATTCTGCTCTAGTTCATTTTTGAAAAAACTATTTTTAGAGTAAACCTGGTAATAGTTGATTATTCGTCTTATATACTATCACTACTTTTTCCTCGTAAATAAAAAAAAATAATAGTGATATTACCAGCTTCTATTTTCTTTTAGTGCAATAGAAAATAAATTTTAGAGCGAAAGATTTTCTTAGGTACTTAAATGTTTTCTTCTAAAAATAAATTACTAAATTTTTAAGAATTTAATTTATTTCAATAGATATATGAAGACAATAGGCCATAATTTGAAACAAAAATGAAATTTTCATAATCTTTATCAAATAAATAGAATTGAATGCAAGTGTTGAATTGTTGAACATATTTTTTTCATGGTGTAAAAATATTCCATCAGTGACATAATCTATAAATTTAGCTATGTAATTTTAAATGAAAAATTATTGTATTCCAAATTAAAGAATATGTTGTTTCTTATGAGTTTATTAAATTATGATAAAAATAATTGTAATAAAATAAATTGCAACTCTGAAAAAGATAACATAATTTAAATTAGAAAAACTTTGTTTTAGATAAGGTTTATTAGAACTAATAATTTGTTGAACATGTGTGCATATTTTAAAGTATTTTAAGGTATTTCTCTCAGAGGACACATTCTGTTAAAATGCGCACATTTTATAATAAATTTAGAGGAGAAATTTACGCTGTTTCTTACAATGAATTTATCTTAAATTATAAATGGCCTTTGGAAATTTAGATAGTCTAGACGGAAATATTTAAATGTGATAAATAAAATAATAAACATCACTTCAGGAAGCAATTCTTGAATGACGAAAAGCTTTTAACTGAAGAAATTCAGAAATATAGTTTTTTGAATTGAATTTCGAAAAGTTTTATATATATATATATATATATATATATATAGTAACAATAAGGGAACTTAACAAAAGAAATACACTCATAATAATATGTTATTTATAAAATATTTTTTTAATAATGTATTAAACTGAATCTTCGGAAGAGTTAAAAATTTATAAGAAATAAAAAAAGAGAGAAGAATATAAGCTCAAGTGAGTTTCTAAGAATTCTTAAGTAAAATAGAAAGTTTTTAAATCCCATTCAGTATAACAACGATTGATGCGTCTTAGTTGAAAAAGATTGTAAATTTAGCACATGATGTGGATGAAACAAATAACATGTACAAGGATTAAAATATTTCAATTAAAGTAAAATGACAACAAACTGCAAATTTTAATGATTTGTTGAGGTGTATGTTTATATTATTGGGAATTTGTTAAGAAAGGAATTTCTGTTTTATATTGAACATTCATTACTTTAAGACATAAAAGTAAGAGGAAAAAGGAATTATTATTACAATTACTTTTCTGTATTTTGGATCTAACCCATATGAAATCTGCATAAAAAAGCTTTATTAATGTTATTTTTCTTTATAAAAATAGGCATTACTTTAATTCATAACCGGCTAAAACATACACTTCTACTGTATATCATTAAAAAAATTCTAATAAGAAGTATTTAAAAAGTTTATTCCATTCAAAACTGTTTGTATTAAATTAAGTATATTCTCTTTTTAGACTTAAAGGAAATAAAAAGAGGAACCACTCGTCAGACACAGATTTATCTGTTTATTTTCCTTTCAAAGTGAATAAAATTACAACATGTGAAAACTCAAAGAAGCTACGAATAAAGGAACGAATTCAAATGAGAGAGCTTAAAGAAACTTATAATCTTATTTTTTGGCAACATACTTAAACAACATAAAACATTTTTAGGAACTTATAATTTTATTAAGAAAGAGTATTCTGTAACTATTTTATACATTCAAAATCAAAAGATGAAGAAAGTTTAATAAAACATGTCAATAAAAATTTTTTACTTAATTTGTGTTGTTGTTTTGGGGGGGAATTATTTTATTGGAAATACAGAATTATTAAAAATGATTCATCCAATTTCAAATTTCTATATTTCAGAAATACATGACACAGAATCATAAGTATTACATGAATACAAAAATAATCGTAGAAGTCTTATAATGAGAAATATAGATTACCCTTATGTGTTCTTCGAGAAGCTATTTCACGAAACCTGTTTTAGGAGCTTTCATAGAGCTACCTCAGAAATGGGTGGGTCACAATGGACCACAGCACTTGATGTTTCGCAGCTGGCCACCTTAGTTACCTGATATGGTAACTAAGGTGGCCAGCTGTGAAACATCAGCTATGAGATTTGGGAGTTTGTAAAAGATAAAGTGTATGTGCCACAATTATTCACAAATTTATGTAAACTTAAGCAACGGATTTCTGTACAGGATCATTCTGTGTCAATTATCAATTATCACTAACACTTTACAGCATGTTTGGCAGGAATTTATATATCAAATTTATATTATAAATGTAACTAAAGGAAGTTATGTTGAACACTTATAAAAAAAACATATTTTCCAGTTGCCTTCATGTATTACTTAACATTTTGTGTCGATTATTTACGAAAATAGGGAATATTTAAATCGGATGAATCATTTTGAATAACCTGTATTATACAGGAAATCCATCGTTTTGAAAAGAGTAAAGTTTTTTTATGAAAGGTAAAAGCATATAGTTTTCTTCAACGAAAGAAAAGCAAATTTTGTTCATCTTATTACTATACAATTGAATAACGCAATAAGAAATAATACTTTAATTTTTTTTATAAGAAAAAGATGTGTTTAATTTCATTTATCATTAAAACAAGGTATTTGTATCATCATTTCAAGTAATCAAGTTAAATAATTCAATTAGAATTTTAAAAAAAATATTTCAGTTTAATTTCAAAATTCTTTCATTTTAAAAAGAATACAAATTCACTCAAAGTCAATAAATAGTTGCACTCTAAAAGAAATTTAGTACGTAAATGCAAAATAAGGCATTGTTTCGTCTCTGTTAAATATGCAAATGATTAAAGTAGCAGCCGTTTCTGTGCCAAAGATATGAGCAAACATATGAATTACCGTACCACTAATGTGTGAGCCTTTAAAAGGTTCTCGCAAGTTTCATTTTTTTTTTTTACTTCAACTTGTATGTTTTGTCTTAATTTTTAGATTTAAAGTTTAGAATACCTTTGAGAGGGAAATGACAAACATTTAAGCAATTTAACTCAAAATTGCACAAAAGAGGATGGTCATCCCGTTGGTTTATGCATCATTTTTATCAAAGCAGATGTTATTGTTTCACGCTGTTGCAGAGCTTGGATACGATTTTGGTATCATTCATGACAAGGGGGCTCTGAGAGAGCCACACCTCGACAAGTAGATACGATAGAAGAATTGTTTGGCAAGTCCGACGTGAAGCACCTACTTCCACAATTCTGGAAATTTTGCGAACAATAATGTTCTCTCTGTATCATCCTGTACGTGCGAGTACGTCACGAGAGCTACAAAGTTTTTTACTGTTTATACGGATACTATAGAGGTGGTTATCCCTGACACCATAACAACGTCGGTGGAGACCACAATGGTTGCTCAAAAGAACAACACGGAATCATGTGAAATGACAGTAGGCCATTTTTAATGATGAATCTTAATAAACACACTCGTGTGTTGAGGCAACGTGGTCATCGCTACGATGTTTCAATTGTTGTTAAATGTCACACATTCCTACAGTAGGGTGTTATGATATGGGTGCGATTTCGTGCTATGCCCGATCATCATTGGTCTTCATCAGAAACACTTTGATGACCCAAATGTGCTTTAGTTAGATATTTCGACCGCTGGCTTTTCTGCTTATGAACGCCTATCCTACTTTATGTCAATGCTCATGTTCAATCAGGGGCCATCTCAAGAGTTCGCCTACGAGCCATTTACACTACACCGTAGGAAACAGCAGAGCCACATCTGTTGCCCATAGAAAACATATGAGATGATGTGAAGAATGTACCGCAAACCACAAAATTTGTAATCTACATGACACATTTTCATCTATTTGGAATGAGTAGAATCAAGACACCTTTCAGAGCGTCCATGATTCCATGCCATGATGTATGGCCGAATGCATTAGAAGCATTGGCGACAAATTTTGGACCAATATCCTATTCAGTGTTTTATATATATATTGGAGTCCCAAAATATCAATAACGATATTTTGGTAATCAAAATTATATATCGCTTTAAAGAGAATTATCGTTATAGATGGATTCAATTCCGAAAAGATCTGTGCTTCCTCACTGCATTTAAATAATCATGAACAAATATTTCAAACTTTTGTCTAATTTTATCTTCGTAGTCAGTCAAGTAATTTTTAGTATTTTCTTCCTCAGAATATCCGCAGAAAGTATCAATTTGACTCTCTTCGTCATTTTGCATGAAGCCATTTCCCCCATATTATTAATTAATGAATGCTGCATTTTCAAAGGTTTAAATTGATGATAGCTTTGCTTATTGTATTTATATTTTTAAGATTATTCAAACTTAAATGTAATTATATTCTTCGAAATTTAAAAAGTAAATAGTGATGCGAATCTATTTTATTGCTTTAATATATTTATACATTTATAGAAAAAATTCATTGAATAATTATTTTTGAACTTTAAATTTTATTTTATATTCCATTCCAAAGCGAACCTAAAAGAAAATCTAAATCTTTTTTTTTTAACTTGACTCAATTCCTTGCATGGTGCATTCAAACTTCGCACAAATGTTTTTGAAAGGTTCCGATAACTATCTCAGTAACTAAAAGAACACAGATAGCACTTTCTAGAAAGTTTGCAGAAGTCAAAACTTTGAAAGGATGAAAAATGCTTTTCTCTCTTGAGATAACTTTCTCTTCTAACATATCCTTCTTTCACACAAGCACTACTACTATTTGAAACAAGGAAAATTGATGTTTGACAGCTATGGTCATTTATACTTATAAATACGTACTATACGTCATTTATATTTATAAATGACGTAAATGTGTAAAATAACATATAGAATTTTAGAGTATATTTTCTTTCTTTTTTTATTAAATTTTCAAATAAAAACATTTAGAACTGTAATGTTGATAATTATTTCAATTGAATTATGAAATGATACTATATTAATGTATTGGAACTCATAACATTAACAGAAATATCACAACATGAAATCTAAGGTATCACGGAATTCGCGCTTGTAAAATTTTGCATTATTACATGAATGTTTGATTATAATGCAGGTCTAATATAATTTTTGAAAATGGCACTTTTTATGGTATCTATCATTTCCTTTTATTCATTAGATTTCTTCCCCTGAGAGTTATTATTTAATCTGTGGATTTAACTAGGTAAGTAATGAAACTTTAAGTGTATTTTTAAATTTCAATTAGTTAAGTTTATTTTATTAATTTTGAATTATTTTCTGCGAGGCTTTTGTACATCATTTTTCCAGAAGTCCTATTTATTTACTATATTTCCGCCATTTGAAATTAATTTGTTTTATGTCCAACGTACAATTTATGAAAATATCATTCATAAATTAGATAATTTGTGAAACTATAATTATAATTCAGTATTTCTAATTATAAATATAATTTAATAAAACAAATGAACTTTTATAGTGTCTCTTCTAATTTACCACCTTATTTTTATTTTTAAATGATAATATGAATACCTTGATAATTACACAAATTATTTCAAACCAAAATGAAACAAAAAAATGCTCTAATTTGTAAATTTTTCAGTACAGCTAAAGATTTACATTTAAATATTAAACGCATAATCTTTTATTGAATGTTTTTTTCTAGTTTATGGTAAATGCCTGATATAACCTTTTATTTATAATCAACTGTGTATAAGTTTGGAAATTTTGTGGAGGGGGGCATATTTAATTTTTAAAAATCTATCAATTAAATTAATACATTATTATATTTCAACTAAATAGTGTATTTGAAAACAAAAATCATTTCTATTCTGTAAATCTGGGAAAAGTAAACAATTTTATTTTATCCAGGTTTCTACTGATAATTATGTCACAATGATTCTTTATAATAACTGAAAATAAATAACATACAACAAACAATGTAACTGAAAACAATTTGGGTTGCAATGAACGCAGCAGTAACATACTTACATGATTTATTAGTTTTTAGATACACATTTACCATGTGATATTCATTAAAAAACAAAGTAAAATAATTATGTTACAGTCTTAAAACAATACTTCAATCTCAATTGTTCGTGCTGAACTAAAAAAAAAAAATTCTATAAATTTGCCTTATAGAAAAATTATGTGTCACACAAATTGTTTATTTTAAAGTGAAAATAATTGAAAACAGATTGCTACGATTTACATTCATTACATTATTTTCAACTTCTAATTACGTAGCTTGATTTATTTTACATGTATAGCGTCTTATTAAATATCCTTTACCATTTCTCAGAGGTTTACCATCTAGTATTTTTATTAATGTATTATTTTAAAATAAGTACCATAACTAAAACATTTCACTACAACTGTAATGGGAAAAACTGTCTAAAATCTCCTTACATATACGATCTGAAAAAGTAGGGCTCATTAATATTTTTCTTGAACATAACATTAATCAGCTAACTCCAAACCAAAGGAAGATAAATTAACAATGGAATTGAAGTTCATTTTTATAATTGTTAGTATAATTTTAATGTTATGAACTTTATTTTATCAATCATTTTTTGAACTTCATAGAGCTTATTAGCTGTATTTTTTTTTTTATCAAAACTGTAATTTTCTGTTTCGAAATTTTGTATTATTTGATGAAAAATATATTCTTATGAAAGAAGAGATTTTACTGTCAGAAATTTACTTCCTAACAAGAAGTATTCAATAATTATTTTAAAACGTCTTTTTGTGTGTGTATATATATTATTGTTACGAAAAAATTGTTTTAAATAAATATAAAATATTTAAATGATTTTAACAGTAGAATTTGCTAAATGGGGGAGGAACGTTATCTACATTATTTCATAGTTAAAATAAAAAAATTGTTTATGGTATAATACAAAAAAGTAACGTTAGAGTAATAACTTAGAATATTCTACAATTTCATTGATCATTATTTTTCAAGATTGAACAGTTTCTGTTTCTTATTCAATATTAGGAAATGTTATGCCATAAATGACATGTACATGCGCTAATTCTCACTTCCATTGCATTTCATAATTTTTATTGGATATTTTATATTATTTTGATATTTGACAAAATCACATCAAAATACAACTGCATTTTTATTAATCCTGTATTCTACTATTCATGTATTTCCATTATCTACGAATATCTTATCTATTTTATATGTATTTTTATTCTATCAATTAGAAAATGAAAAAAAGATTGACATCTACATTTTTTCTGAATTTCAATTTTCTTTAAACAAGGCAAATCTCATTATACACTATGCGAAATTGAAAATGCAACTCTAAGAAGGACTGGTCAGTAAATTAAGCAAATTTTAAGGTAGACGCAGTCACCGAGTTTTGTTAATGATGTGAAATATGCAGCTCTCCAGCGCATGTCGAAGAAAGTATAAGAGAAGGAACCTGAAGAATGTTCACTTTGCAAGCTGTTATTTCTGCATTGTAGAAAATTTGTTATTGCCTCAGAGGACGCGAGTAATCGAAGAGAATGCCAGCCCGTCATCAAAGGAGGCAGTTCCAGCAGACAGACGATTTTATGAGGGACATGGTGATCGGACTGAGAAGGGCAGGTTGGTCCATATGGCAAATCTCAACTGATACACACATGGACGCATCCACAGTGCTGTAGCGAAGATTATTAGAACATTGAAATGCGGCAAGTTTGAGAAGTAATGATGCAGCCAGAGTGACGTCAACACGCGTGGATCGACGTAATCGCCGACAAGCGGTGGCGATCTCGGAAGCCACTTTTACCTCCATTTTGCAGCATGTTCAAATAAACCTGTATGTTCCCATATCGACCATAATGATGTCAATTCGATTGGTTGCTAGTGACATGTACTCCTGGCGTCCGTTTGGAATACTGTCATTGAACCCAAGGCATAGATGCCAACTACTGTAATGGTGCCGGGCTCGAGCGATGTGGACGACGGAATGGCACAGGGTTATGTTCTCAGATGAGTCACGCTTCTGTTTCTCCAAAGATAGTCGCAGTGTAAGAGTGCGGTGTCGACGTGGAGACTGTTTCAATCTGGCAGCAATTGTGAAACGCCCCATCACTCGACAAAGCGGCATCATGGTTTGGGGCGCAATTACGTACGGTTCTAGATCACCTCTAGTTTATATTCAGAGCTCTATGACGGTCCAACTATAAGTGGATGATATGCTGTGTTCGGTGACACTCTGCTCAATGCCCTTAATCATCCTGATAACGCGCAACATCACACTGCTCGTATCATCCATGGGCTCTGCAAGTTGTGCATATGCTTCACTGGGAACCATTATCTCCTGATCTCTCACCAATTGAATACATTTGCGATGTGATTGGACGCCATTTGCAGACCCTGACATTACCACGTTCACAAGACGAACTGTGGCAAATGGTTGACCAAGAATGCAGAGCCATACCTCAAGATGCTCTCCGTACTCTGATTGACTCTGTATCTAGATGTGTTGCTTTGTAGATTGCCGTCCACGGTGGTCCTGCAAAATACCGAGTATACGGCTATTCTGCCTCTGTATTATACATATCATTTCGACATAACGATCACTTACTGTTTGTTGCTGTCTCTATCAGTTTGCTGAGTTTCATTACTTTCTGGACACTAATTCTTGGCGTTGCATGGCTCAATATCATGTAGTTTATTTTCAAGAGTTGCTAATCATAAAAATTAAGTCTTTAAGTATTTCCATAATAATATTTTGGAAAACTTTAAGTTTAAAACAGTTTACTCATTAAGATAATAGAAGCTAAAATGAAATAGAATTTAAAATTAAAGGAGGGATATGTAACAGATGTTTTCACTGAGAATAAAGAAGTATCATGCTCTAACTTTTACAATGCTTACTTAGATTTACTTTCATTTTTAAAAAATTACGCTACCATTTGGGGTTATCTATTCATACTATGATTTTACTACAGATAAAAGTTGAGATTTTGACCTCAGTACTTTACCTACATTGTAAATTACGGGAATCATAGCCAATGGATCGGATAGAAATGACAGTAGATTTCATCCAACCATTTCAAAGGGAGAAATTCATGGGAGGTAAAATATATTAGTATTGAAAGATTTCAACTAAAATGAAGTAAAACATTTATTTATTCTGCAGTTATCTTAACCGTTTTGAACTTCTGAATAAAATCGTTACGAATAATACCGATGTTTATCTCTCCAGCATCTAAGTTTTGAGTTCTATGTACTGATATGAACACCAAAATCTCAATGAATTTAAAAAATAATTAGACAAATTTAGGCTCCTCATGATGACTCAATGAAAACTCTTTTCTCAAACAAAGCGTACATATTTCTTGAGTTTCGAATATATTTTGTAGAAAGGTTCAATATTGTTAGTGAAGATTTGCAATACATAAAAACATTTTTCTGATTTTGGTACATAGCATTATTAATATTTGTAGATAACTTTTTTGTCACAGAAATTATTATTTCAATTACATTTTATTTTATTTCTTAACTATTAAATGCTC
Source organism: Nephila pilipes (assembly GCA_019974015.1). Classification (NCBI taxonomy): domain Eukaryota; kingdom Metazoa; phylum Arthropoda; class Arachnida; order Araneae; family Nephilidae; genus Nephila; species Nephila pilipes. Next base: position 18,522 of record BMAW01114915.1, on the reverse strand, counting down.
AATGATGCGAGTGAAGCATTCCTCAAAATACTAGTACATATTCACTTAAAAAGGAAATTTTTAAGAAATTGGTTAATTATTTGTTAATTTTGCACTTAGAAATAACATAAGGAATAATTCGATATCAAAACCAACGTTTTTAAAAACAACGTTTTTATATGGTGCCAAAGTTTATTAGAGAAAATTATTGAAATATTAGTTAAAACTGTTAGTTATTTTCTTTAAAAATTACTTAAAAAGAGACATTTGTGAGCGTATTAAAAAATTCATAATACTCATAAAATCAAAACATGCATTTGAAAGTTTGTAAGTCATTCTATTAAAAAAAATGGGAACCAGAATTCAGAAAAAATTATTGTGATAAGACATGGCGCCAAATATTGGAAACTTTCTTTCTTGCGAATGATTACTGACTAAAAGTCAGCAACCCTTACTATCTCGGAAATAGTAAAGATGAGATAGTATCTCCCCTTTGTGAGTACAAAAGTTTTACGATACCTCATGCTGCGTGGGGAGTGCCGGGTGATCCCAGAGGGGGAAAGAAATTTTTTCCTCAATCCTAAAAGCGCCGAGAGGAAAGAATATTTTGACATATTAAAATTATTGAAATATTAGTTAAAACTTGTCGCAAACGTCTAAATATTGCATTGTTAGGCGAGTACGAATGATTCCCAAAATTTCAAAGCTCTAGCTTGATGGGAAGTTGGTTAAATTAACGATCAAAAATTTGATGACACACGCACACACTCACACATACACCAAGTGAAATTCAGAAAAACGTTTTAAAAAATGGCAATGGACCTGATTAATTTTGAGTCTCTGTCAAGTGACGAAGACGCTACTTTAGACAGTTCCCTTTCTCTAAATACTCCAAAAAGCAATTGGCAACAGATCTAGTAATTTAAACATTAACGTTAAAAGCATATTCACTTTTAAGTGATTTTCTGCATCTGAAAATTTCTTACAAAGTTATTGATTTGACAATCTGTCTGTGAAAGTAATAACAAGATTAAGCTTAATTAATATTTGTTACAACAGCGATAAACAGTTACTTTGTTAATTTCATTATTTGAGCTCGTTTAATGGAGCAGAGAGTAAAATGCTTACATAGCGGTCAAGTAGAAAAGTAATTATTTGATTATACATAATATACATTCTCTTTTCAGAGAAACAAAAATATAACTCTTGAAGAGCTAAAAAATGAATTAATTAGTTTTAGTTTATAAGCGAAAAGGTTGAGTAACACACTGCTCTACAAAAAATCTATTTAATACGACGGAAATTTCCCTTTTAAGAAACATTAATAGGGATAATTTATTTAACAAGATTAACCGGTTTGATTAGTTTAGGGGACGAGAATCATTCTTTCACAAGGAAGTTGTACAAAGAATTGTATCTAGTTACAAAGAATTGCTACCTAGAGACGAGGTTACTCTGTATGGAGGGAGATACATGTGATACGAAAACTGTTTATGTTATTAAATTAAGGAACTCTTAATTATCCTGTTACCTGAAATAGTTTTTCCTCCGAAATTAAACATATGGCAGTTAACGAAATTATACACTGGTGTTCAAAATTAAGAGAATTTTCCGATTTGGTCGATTATCTCTAGAGCTACTGGACAAATTTTAACGAAAATATGTTTGCAGTAGGGTTGATATAATACAAAAAAATAAACATTCAACATTTAAAATACACACACATAATCATGCGTAATGCTAATCAAGGTCACAAGGTAAAAAACAGCAGTTGCAGAATAGAACAATAAAGATGCATTAATAGCAATAAAGATGCATTATGGTCCCCTCGTACAGATATACAGGTCTTGCACCTTAATTTTATGCTGGAAATAAGGGGATTCCGGAGTTTTTGTGGCAAGTGATACCACTGGTTCAGTAACGCTGTTTTCAGGTACTGGATGGCTTTCGGAGGGAGGTTGCGAATGACATTTGCCTTCCGCAGAGCATCCCAGGCATGCTCCATTGGATTGTGGTCTGGAGATAGAGCTGGGCCATCCTTCCCGCGAATATCCTCCCTTTTTTGAAATTCGTAGACCAAATGAGCTCTATGTAGCCTCGCGTTGTCATCTATTAAAAGGAAATCATGACCAATTGGACCCTTGAAAAGGAGGATATAGAGCTCCAAGACCTCTTCCCAAAACTTCTCAAGAGTCGCAGTGCCTCTTTCAAAAACATGAAGGTGTGCACGGCTATCTGACATGATGCCTGCTAAGACCATCAAGCCTCCGCTGCCGTAATGGACGATTTTTCAGAAATTGGAGGGTAGGTAGTGGGTCCCTGTCTCTCTCCATATGAAAGCACGGCGAGAATCACTGGTTAGGCTGAATCGGGACTCATAAGTGAAGAGAACGATCTCTCATTGATCCATGCTCGAATCTCTATGATCTTTGCGCCATTTTAAGTGGACTCTTCTGCTCTCAGAACTGAAAGGGACGCAACCATGTTTTATTGCAAACAGCTTTTTCTCATGAAATCTTCTGGAAACAGTGGACCTTGAAACTCAGGTTTCTGTGGCTGCATACAACTAAGGAGAGACATGAGAAGCTGTAACATCCCTGTTACGCCTCTTTATAATGGACAAATGGCGATATTCTCTGGCCGTCGTGGCTCCTGGACGACCTTGCCCAGGCTTTCTCTCAACGGATCCGGTATCCTTAAACTGTCTCCATAAGTTGGGCTCGACACTGGGCGTTAAATCGAATTCTCTGCAAATCTGGATTTGAGAATGGCCTGCTTCTAGCCAAACCGCAATGCATCACTTCATCCCATCATTTAAACTTTGGTCGTTACTCGATTGTTCTGTTTGAATTTTAATTTAAGAGATTGCTGCAAAAAAACACCAAGAGATTCGGAAACGAAATATGGATTTTGACACGAGCGCTTTTAAATTCTGGTTTTTGACTAGTTCCGTCTTTATACAAGTATACGCTTACGTATTCAACGTACAAGATTTTGCATCTTTGTTTCGAAACAGTATTTTTACATTTCGTTAAATTCTCTTCATGAAATTCTACAAAATATGCAAATTTTCTTAATTTTGAACACCAGTGTATTTAGTAATCAAGAGTAACTATGTTAATGTTTTAATACATTTAAACAATCAAAAACTTAAAGTTATAATTTATAAAGAAAAACATTGAATAAGAAACATTTTCCACTATTGAAGAAATAATTTTGTATGCAAATATTAAAATTTAAATTGAACGATGTATTTAAAAATAGTTGGTTGTTGTAAAAAGCATTTGTAAAGCAGACTCTAAAAAGCATCTGTAATTCTAATTTATTACTACTCATTCACATTCATGTATATTATATATGTTTATAAATTTTACTTTGATGAATTTCCATATGAAATTTATGTTTGTTTTTATCCCGTGAAATCGACTAATACACATGCAGTTATGGAAAAATTGAAACTTTAACATAACAATTTTGGAAATCCTGTAAGAATACTTTCAAACTGAGGACAATCTTTCACAATCAGATTATAAATATTGTTTT
>BMAW01114915.1:0-10000 GCA_019974015.1 Nephila pilipes | reverse complement strand
GGCAAGAGTTTAATTTAACATTTTCTTAATTAATTACAAAAAGGAAATTATTAAAATATAATGCAATTCTATTATATGAACTTCATTTAGGAAATACCAAATAATTATGACAAATGATTATTTATAAGTGATAATACAGATGAATAATTATTCATAAACTATACTAATTATATTACCAGTATTAAAATATATAGTGAAAAAGTACATTTTCTATCAATGATATAAATCATTCAGTATATTATTTCGCTAAAGAAAATAAGATGATAAAGGATGTTTTCATTTTTTTAAAAAAGGTGCTCGCACTGATTAACATTGTATGCGTATATGTCATGCGTATATTACTTAGATTATTAAAACAATTTAAATTACTTAGCATGTGTCATGAGCAGGTCACACGACATTTTACTAATATTTTTATACTATAGTTATATATTTGCTTAAAACTCTCATACTTTATTATCAAAATAAATAAATAAACATTTTTCATAAATTTTTCATTTCTGTTCAGTGATTAGATACAGAATTATGACAATTCAAAGTCTAAAAACGTTGGAAATCAAATATCTACAATAAAGAGTATTATTAATTTTAGGCATCTTTTTTTAATTTACCAGTTCAGTAGAAGCATACTTGAAAATACATTATATTGTAATACACTTCCTGCAATTACTATGAATTTTCTTATATAATTTATATTCCAAAATAATTAATTTCTAGTATATCTTCGTTTTCTGTAGTTATTTTACCTCTTTAATTTTCAATTGTGTTGCGAGGACAGAATCATAATACTCTTATTTTTGTTTTCACATAATTATTTTTTTATATAAATTAATTTCCCCACTTTTACGTCATAAACATAATTATTGTTATTTTTATACTTCTGATTGCATTTAGAGACAAATATATTATTCTCGAAACGATCTTGGTCCTTTTAAAAGAACGCATATAAAACTTATCATCAAAATATTATGTGAATAGAAAAATGTATTTACAATGAAAATACATCTTATTACTGTGAAATGCATCTTATTACTTAAATTTACAGTGAACAATTTCTTATTCAGCAATTGGAAAAAAATTTCACAAGCTATCAATAAATGAAGCAACAATAAAATTATATAAAACCTCTCAAAGTGATTTATTTATTCTGAATTTATATCATTAGGGAAAGTAATTACAGTAATTTATAATTGTTTGTAAATCCTTGCCAGAGTATTCAATTAACTGTAATTCTTTTCAGAATTCCCAGTTACTTTTTATTCATTGAAGATGTTTTCAATAAAATCAAATTTGCTCATTGTTTTCCCACATTAGTTATGAATAATTTATTTAATGTTTTAGGACAAATTGCCAATGCAGTTTAAACATCGTATTTTAAATGTATCTAACCTATCTAAAAATGTAAAAAAAAAAAAACACTTCAGAAAAACAAATATTTTATAGAAGAGTCCCTTCCTATATTTTTAAAGAGATTATAAAGTTTTCTAGAATTTTAGAATTACTTTGTTTGTTTATTTCTAAAAAAACATTAAGTCATTTCCTGAGGAGGTTATTAAGAAATTTAAAAATTTTCTCGACTTTAACTTTATTATTTTTTTCAAATTGAAGGGGAAAAAACCCGAACCAACTATAAGCCAATTAGAAAAAGAACAGAAAAATTTGAGAGAGTTTAAAATCAAAAAGAAAAGCAAGCCTTATTTTCGCATTTTGTTAAACTACATAGCATTTTCTAACCAATCTATTGATGTCTCATGAGAGATTTGAAATGTAAAGAGCGCATCTTTCATCTGCTTTCCGGGATTTGAAATATAAAAAAGCTTTCTTCTCTTTCCTCTAAGTTGAACTGAACAACAGTTGATTTTTCTTCTGGAGTGTGTCTATAGGTGTATATTTATCTCCATAATATGAGTTGTTTGATGAGGACCAATTGAAGGTACGAAAGACGTTTAAAAAGATACTCAGATTTGGATTTTTATAAAAACGAAAAGATGAATAAATAGAAAGACAATTTTTAAAAAAAATGAATAGAAATTCAAGAGATTCTAAACGTAGAAAAGCAAATTATAGGCATATTTTATACATTTTTCTCCGTGGCACTGTTGACATTTTTCTTGTGTGTGGATCGAAGGTAAACAAGACAATCTTTTGTATCCTTTAAGAAGGCTCGGTATGCTGAAAAAAAACAAAAAGTCTTCTTTATTGATTCGAAGCATATTATATCAGTTATTATATTTCAATTAATATAGTACTTTTTTGAATATACGAGAACAATAAGTTGGGAGAAATGAAATTGAAATATGCTAACAGAGACAATTTTATGACTTTAACATGCCCCCGCCTTTAAAGATGTTAGTAGTTACATGATACTTTTATCAACAACATTTTGAAATGTAATTTTATTTTGTTTTAATTATAACTAACGTTCTTAAAATTATTTTGAGTTCCTACAAATTGAAATACGAGCAATTTTCTTGATACTGCCAGTTTTGTTTTTAATATATTTATGTAACTAACTTTTTAATTCCGCTTTATATTAATAATTTCATAATTTGTGTATTTAATAATCTTATGTTAAAATAAAACTATAGCATTTTGATGCTATATAATAAACACATTTTAAACTTTGTTATTCCTTTTATATATACAATAAAATTATGAAATAAACATGTATATAAACTAATAATAAATTACAAACCTATAACAAAAATAAAATAAACAAAATTTAAAATGTTAAGTTAAAACTAGTAAAAATGTTATTATTAAAGAATTAATAAATGCACTTATCACAAAAATACTTATAATTCAGTAAAAGAAGATGTTAAAGTTGAAATAAAGAGAATGTATGAAATATAATTTTTAAAAAAAAAGTCAAAAAGGAAACATATTCTTTAAATTGCTGAAAATATAATATAAAACAAGCGTATACAAGAACACATAATAAATATGAATATAATATAACAATAAATTACTTTGTTGTAGCAATATGATATGTAACTAATTTTAAATGTAATAATAAAACATAAATCTAAAAATATTCATTTACTATGAAAATATCGTCAAAGCCTACAAAATAGAAATCAAGGAAAAAGAAAAATAGGACAGTTAAGTCTTAAGTCAAAAATGGAGGTAATGAAATTTCGAATGCTGTCTCGGGTGTAGATTTGAGAATGCTTGATTGTACCAGTGTTATGGATTTGAATTTATGAATGGTGGTGGTGTGCGTTAATGGTATAAACTATACAATGGTGAGCATACCGACATTTGTGGTAAAGGAGGATGAAGAATTATGTTTATTAAAACAAGCCTTCAACATCGGGAAAGATATGGCAACAGGCTTTAGTGCCCAAAGAAGTGTCTTGTTTGAGTTTATGTAAACGGGAATTATAATCATTGCAGCTGTTTATTGTCAGATTTTACGATGACTGGGTAGTCATTTTAAACAAATATTTAAAAGAAAGAGGAATACTGCCTGTTGGCCTCATTCATGACAAAGCCCGTCATCACAGTGCTGTTCTAACCCAACATCTTCTGGAGCAGTTTAAAAGGGATGTCTTTGATCAAAGACCTAATTCTGACTTAGAGTGATTGTCATCTCTTCCTTGGACTGCAGAACTGGCTAGAAGGCCTCAGCTTTCGTACCAATGAGGAGCTTCGAAACAATGCATGGATCCATCTCCCATCACTAGGGCAAAATTCTCCGAAGAGGGAGTTGAAAAGCCCGTCCATCGATATGATAAATCCTTGAATCTTCGCGATTATTATGTTGAAAAGTACTCATGCTTGTACATAACTTTCGGTAACTAATTCATCTTCTTTTGCATTCTTATCAATTCTTATGGTCCATTGGATGTTGAAAAAATACGGCCCTCGTGTAATGTTTTTTTTCCCATTCTTCATGCTGGTCTGGTGTTAATAAGACTCTGAAATGAAAGAGATCAATTAGAAAAAAAAAATTATAGGAAAAATTATAAGAAAATTAATTACTAAGAAATACACATGTATGCCAATGTATGAAAATGTCCTTTTACATTAATTCAACCATGTAATAACTTTTTTTTTGACTTATAAGCATTTAGTTAGCTTACCCAATTTGCGTCTTTTCAAAACATCAATTCTTTTAAATTCCTACTCTTTCTATATATACTTACTAATCACTTCCATTTTTTTCTGCTTATAATAAGTAATTTATGTAATGAAATTAGAAATCTATAATATATATATATATATATATATATATATATATATATATATATAGATAGATATATTATGGATCTCTCGGAAACTACTTCAGCTCTTGAAAAAACCAAACGTTACAGTTGCTTAAAGATTATTGAGAATATTTAAGGAAATAGTAAAAAAAAAATGTTCATAAATACAACAGAAGTAACATTATAAATATATATATATTTTTTTTTTTTGGAAAATTAAGATTTTCAAAATTTTATCAATTATATGTCCAAATTTTCATCAAAATTTTTTAAACTTGAATTTAAACATTATATGACATGCTAAAACATAATATTTTAATGTGTAAATAAAAATATTCAAAGTCATTTTAAGATTAAAACTCCATGATATTTGACAAATGACATTTCATGACATTTGACTTTGACAAATGGAACTTTGACACATTTTCATTAGGTTTTACATCTGCACAAAAAACTATTTATTATAAAATTGGAGTTTAGGGAGGAAAACATAATAGTTAAGAAATTACCTCGACAAAGCCAATGGACATAGCTCTATAAGGGAATATACATACATTCATTTTCCATTTCTTCTAAAAAAGATTTAAATTGCCTGTGTATTAACGAAGAACGAGGCATTATGAAAATATTTATTTTAACTACAGTCTTAATTGCGAAAAATTAAGTATTCAAAATAAATTTGGACAGCAAAACTTATGCATTATACAATGGAAGTTGAATACATTAAGTGTAATATGATTTTCAAGAAGTTCAAAAAATCTTCTTTTCTTTCCAACCATTGTAGGAGTGTCATCAATAATTATTCGAAGTATTTTATTTATATTGATGTTTATTTTTACAAAATAATTTCTAAATGAAGACAGAATATCATGTCTCTTATTTCTCCCTGACTGAGGAATCAACCTACATAATTCTTCATAAACTTGATCTTTATTAGAATAACGTGTAATTACTGCAATGTGAGCAATATCATTCACATCGGTACTTCACCAAGTGCAAAGTTAAATGTAACATTTTATTTTAATCTCTAATTCCGTTTTGCAGTTACATTTTTTTACCAATTGAGACATTCGTCTTTCAATAGTTCGAGCAAAAAACTGTATTTCATGAATTTGGAATACCTCAAATGGCTATATATATATATGTGTGTGTGTGTGTGTAACACATCAATCAATAACTCCCGAGACTAACCCAGAGATGGCGCTCGTAGTAAACCAGTAACCAGATCTTTCTAGAGTACTAACCTTTGCTTGAAACGTGTCAAAATTTTAAGTCGATCGGACCAGAAACAGCTGAGTTATCGAGGTTGGAGTAAAGTCGTTTTGTAGTTTGTTTAAAAAATGGAAAAAACCGAGTTTCGTGTTCTGATAAAACATTGTTTTTTAATGGGTAAAAACACCGTGCAAGCGAAACAATGGATTGAAAAATGTTACCCGGACTCTTGTCCATCAAAAGCAACGATTTGTTGGTGGTTTGCCGAGTTTAAACGTGGTCGTACCGACACAAATGACGCGGAACGCTCGGGTAGACCTGTGGAAGCCGTTACACCGGAAAATGTGAGTGAAGTGACAAAAATTATAATGAAAGATCGTAAAGTGAAGCTCCGTGAGATTGCTGAGATGACACAGATATCATATGGAAGTGTATTTACTATCCTTCATGAAAAATTGAGCATGAAAAAGGTTTCTTCCAAGTGGGTGCCGCGATTGCTTTCGATGGAACAAAAACAGCAACGAGTCGATGATTCAGAAAGCTGTTTATCGCTATTTACTCGCAACAAAAAAGATTTCTTGCGAAAAAAAAAAAGAAACAGAAAAAAAAAATTTGGGGAAAAAAAAAAGATTTGGAAAAGCGTTGGAACGATTGTATCACCCTAAAAGGTGATTAACAAAAGGTGTTATGTTGATGATTAAAAAAAAATTTTGCAAAAAAAAAATTGTTTTCAATGTTAGTCTCGGGAGTTATTGATTGATGTGTTATTGTATACAATTAGGCAAACACAATGCAACTTGAATACTGCACCCACCAGACCGCCTTCTACTGCAAATCATGGAGCAATACGGTAAGGTATGAGTTGATTAGACGTTGGATGTTGTCCTAAGGTCGAAGGTCCATAACTCTTTAACAATCATCCTCATATCATGCACTTAGTGACTAAACAGAATCGGACGTTTCAACTGGTCTCATAAATGATCTATAGGGGGCAAGTCCAGGGAGAAATCTGGCAATGGAAAAATCTAAACCTGACGTGCCTACAAGCGCTATATGAAAGCAAGTATCATCTTGCTGAAACTTTTGCCCCAGGAAGATAATTTATGAAATGGCCCCAGAAGGACTGAAGAATGTAATCAACATAATGCTCGATCGTTAAGGTTCCACGTACCACAAACGAAGTAGACACTGATTATCATAAGCTATGGCTCATCAGACCATTACCCCTGCTTGCGGACAAAGTGTCGCGTGACAGTGTGGATGGCTCTGTATCGATCATCAGGGCACCTCTATCCCCGTACGAGGTTATTATCTGTCCCTTAAATGAATCATTGTTCTTCACCAAACACCACACTTTGCCAGTCAGTGGCATTCTACATCCTTCTGACTTGGCACCACTGCAGATGGAGCTGAGGATGTTTCAATGTTAAAGCCTGTATACAAAAATAGCGCTTATATAGCATATTCATTTCTGCAAAGCGCCTAGAAGTGTCTTGTTGGACAGTTGGCATCCCTTCATCTAATTGTACCGTGGAATGAGTGATTGGGAATTCCACGAGTGCTAGCTGCAGGATCCTGCGATCTTCTCACCTCATCGTCTTTCTAATCATGTCAGACATGACAGATCCACATGTTCTGATGATGCACTCCGAATGATCGACCTGACGAACAACATTGGGGCCTCGACAACCTGCTGTTTTCATGCCTATGATCAGGCCCCTCTAAAACTCATTTAAATGAGTAAAATGTCTCCTGAAACGTCTACTTAGCTTTATTTGCTTACGAAAGTCCTCCAAGAGTCGGGTTGTGATCATTACTCTTATGAATCTTTCATTATAAAAATTTATATATAGTTTTATATATATATATACACTCATGGACAAAAAAATTAGCGCACCAAGAAATAATTGCGTGATCGTAACGAAACTTGGCATGAAGGTACATGTCGGGGAGATATGCAAATGATTAGAAATGCAGCGTGATTGCGCATTACATATAGCCGGTAGAGGGCGTTTAACGTCGTTCTCCGTGGAGTATAAAACAGGTAACAAAAGCTTGTTTGAGTGTGTTGAATAGTTTACAAAGGAAGAGTTGATGTAGACATGCCATTACGCCGTTTTCGAAAACAATATGAGCAGCTTTCGCAGTTTGAGAGGGGGAGAATCACCGGCATGATGGAAGCTGGGTGATCAGCTAGGCCGCTCTGATTGTGTTGGGAGGAGGTGTTGGGACCAGTAGATCCGAGAGATGTCACTTACACGAAGACCAGGCTCAGGACGCCCACGACTGACCAGTCGTCGAGAAGACTACTACATCGTAAGATATGCAAGCGTACCGAAAACTGCTACATCGACCGCTATCCAGGCACAGGTAGCACCTTCATTAGGAACCCCTGTGTCTTCTCGAACCATACGAAGGTGCCTGGCTGAAGGACATTTGGGATCGCGGCGCCCATTACGTGTGCTGCCCTTGACGCCCACCCATCGACGCCTCCGTTTGGAGTGGTGCCACGCACGAGGAAACTGGACTGCAGAGGAATGGAACCAGGTCGTCTTTAGCGACGAATCCAGATTAAATCTCAGCAGTGATGACAATCGTGCTCGTGTGTGGAGACCCCATGGTGAAGGCCTCAATCCTGCCTTTGCTTTACAGCGACACACCACTCCTACAGCTGGTGTTATGGTATGGGGTGCCATTGCCTACAATACACGGTCACCCCTATTATTGATCCGTGGCAATATGACAGTCCAGGCATGTCCATAACATCCAGCAACCACATCTGTTTCCACTCATGCAACAGCTCCCAGGAGCCATTTTTCAACAAGATAATGCTCGGCCTCACACGGCAAGGGAGACTGTCTCCGCACTGTTACTACCCTTCCTTGGCCTGCCAAATCCCCAGATTTGTCTCGAATCGAGCATATCTGGGATCATTTGGGACGGCGAGTTGAGCATCCCACGAGATTGAACGAATTAGGGGTAAGGTTACACCAAATATGATACGAACAGTCTCAACATATCATACAAAACAACTTGTATGCTTCAATGCCCGATCTATCGTATCGTGCATCCGCGCTACAGGAGGTTCAACAGCAGTTCTTTTGCCTTTTTCTCAGAAATAAATGATCCTTTTCTTTGATTTTCTAATCATTTACTTATATTATAGTAGTCATTACGTATGTAAAATTACGTTTCATTTTCTCGACTCCTTCTGGTGAGCTAATTTTTTTGCCCATGAGTGTATATAACACATCAATCAATAACTCCCGAGACTAACCCAGAGATGGCGCTCGTAGTAAACCAGTAACCAAATCTTTCTAGAGTACTAACCTTTGCTTGAAACGTGTCAAAATTTTAAGTCGATCGGACCAGAAACAGCTGAGTTATCGAGGTTGGAGTAAAGTCGTTTTGTAGTTTGTTTAAAAAATGGAAAAAACCGAGTTTCGTGTTCTGATAAAACATTGTTTTTTAATGGGTAAAAACACCGTGCAAGCGAAACAATGGATTGAAAAATGTTACCCGGACTCTTGTCCATCAAAAGCAACGATTTGTCGGTGGTTTGCCGAGTTTAAACGTGGTCGTACCGACACAAATGACGCGGAACGCTCGGGTAGACCTGTGGAAGCCGTTACACCGGAAAATGTGAGTGAAGTGACAAAAATTATAATGAAAGATCGTAAAGTGAAGCTCCGTGAGATTGCTGAGATGACACAGATATCATATGGAAGTGTATTTACTATCCTTCATGAAAAATTGAGCATGAAAAAGGTTTTTTCCAAGTGGGTGCCGCGATTGCTTTCGATGGAACAAAAACAGCAACGAGTCGATGATTCAGAAAGCTGTTTATCGCTATTTACTCGCAACAAAAAAGATTTCTTGCGAAAAAAAAAAAGAAACAGAAAAAAAAAATTTGGGGAAAAAAAAAAGATTTGGAAAAGCGTTGGAACGATTGTATCACCCTAAAAGGTGATTAACAAAAGGTGTTATGTTGATGAATAAAAAAAAAAATTTGCAAATAAAATGTTTTCAATGTTAGTCTCGGGACGTATTGATCCATGTGTTAGTAAAAAATAAATAAAAAGTATATATAGTAAAATATTTCATAAAAATAATTTCTTGCTTTTTAAATGATGGAAAACCATGTATATAACGAGATATGAAACTATTTGTAATACTTAGAAAATCAAGCATTGTTTTAATCAAGTACTTAGATAATCAAGCATAAATTTCAATAGACACGTGCGTATATGGCATTATCATTTAAAAATATTTGATGGAATAGTTATATCATTTCATTTTCATTTAGCCTACGCTCATTCGTGGTTTTTCAGCCATTTGATAACGGGCCCCTTAGTAGCTAACAGATAAGCATGCAGTAGATTGCGAGTACCAGGCAGTTCTGCAAGTGATCAGTGTTCGAATTTGAGGACAGACATAACGGGCAAATCTTATCAGGAGCCTAACTGATACAGTGGAAGTGAACTTGTAAATAGTTGTGCCCTGCCTTAAGACAGAAACCTGCGTTACAGCCTTAGCGTGTGATATATATATATATATATATATATATATATATATATATA